>CM040916.1:25150754-25750754 GCA_023029165.1 Gobiocypris rarus | reverse complement strand
AAACTGGCGATCCTCTGCCCATCTTTGCTCCTAAAGGATTAGACCTTTCTTGGATGCTGCTTTTGTACCAAATCATAATTACAATCACCTGTTGACATCGCCTGTTTCAAATCATATAATTATTTAACCATTTTACCTCATTACTAGCCCTAAATTGCTCCTGTCCAACTTTTTTTTTTAAATGTGTTGCAGGTCTGAATGATAGGAAAGGATGCATATTTACAAATGACATGAAGTTGACAGGACAAAACATGAAATATTTTGTGTTCATATTGTCTGCAATGTACGGAAGCCCTGAACGGACTTGGATAATATATTTTTTCTATCTTGTTTTCTCGTGATCACGACTTATTTTCTTGTGATCTCGAGATAACGAAAGTTGTTTTCTCGTGATCACGACTTATTTTTCTCGTGATCTCGAGATAACATAAGTGATTGGAGTCCCGGAGTCTACTGTTGCTATAGCAACGAACACAACTTTCACGCGCATCTGATCAACAGATAAACCTGTGCGCTCTTAGCCTGTATGTTGTGGGTCTTTCAGCAAAATCTTTGCTTCACTTAATAAACATTTTATTTGTTCAATTAACATGTTTAAATTATCAACAGAGCATTCAACAGCTCAAGCGCAGACGGAGCCTTCAAAAGGATGGCAGATTATTCTGTATTCTAAAAATCGTTTAGAGGCACTTTATTTTCCTCATTCGTTTGAAATGCAATTACATTACATGATTTGTTTGTTATTATAGTTTCCTACTATCATATAGGTTGTGACAGGTAGCCTATCATGCGTTCCTTATAGCCATGTTATTCCATTAAAAGCAGTGTAATAGGCTACTCCAGATTTCTAAAAAACAAACAAAAACGTTTAATCAAGTTGATAATCTTGGGATGCTGTTTGATAAGAGTGTTTATGTATGTGTGTGGTTTGCAACAAAGACATTTACAAAATACAAAAGTTTTAGTTACATAACTGAATTCAATTATAGGCTGCTACACATCTTTACATAGGCTATTCAAATCAATAGGCTATACATTGAGTGACACAATGTGGTAAACTAACAGTTACTGATTAAAATGGCGTCATGCACAATAAGGTACAAACAGAATACAGTGACATCAAAATGAGTTAAACAGTAAGTTTAGTATCACACCGCTATTGCCGTAGAGGTGAGTCGCGCATCTATTGCAGTAGAACGTAACAATAATACAGATAAACTGTCAAGCAAACTAATCACATTCAGCCATTTAACATTAGCTAAATTAATTACTTAATGCACATAATGCACAAATTATAGTGATCACAAAAGGTCTTCAATGCATTCCATCTGGACTAATATTTACAGGCCCATTCATAGGCTAATAGCCTATTTAAACATGGCAATATACAAGTAATATAGCCTCAGATGCACGTGAAAGTTGTGTTCGTTGCTATAGCAACAGTAGACTCCGGGTGCAGTGCAGTATATCAGAATCATTGATCAGAATGAAACAACCATAAGAAAATAAGTTGTGATCACAAGAAAACAACTTTCGTTATCTCGAGATCACGAGAAAATAATTCATGATCACGAGAAAACAAGATAGAAAAAAAAATATTGTCCATGGCCGTTCAGGGCTTCCGTAGCAATGAAATAAGTCAAAGTACATTAATGACAGAAAGGATCTGCCTCATCTTCCTGTTCTTGACGTAACTCCTTAGTCCCGCATCCTGCTCTGAGTCATAACTCATTTTAATCAACAAAGCCAGACCTGATGTCAGACCAGCATCCAAAGCCATCGCTATTGTAATGTACAGTACTTCCTGTAGATCACAATGACTACTTCATACTTAAAAAAATAGCTAGATATTTCTCAGTTCAGCAATAGTCCTTGACTGGTAATGAATGTTTGTAGTGGGGGTTGAGTCTGTCAGTGGGGTGCTTATGCATGTGCATTTAAACTTAAGAGTTAATTTGGCTGAGGCAGCCTTATCCTGAGTTATTGATTAAGGCTGGCACAGTGGAACGCCAAGGGACAGTTTTAGTGATCAGGGCTGTGGATCAGCAGTATCCAGGAATGAGGGCAGTAATGTCCTCTTCAGACCCCTGGCATCATCTGTCTAGTCATTTTGAGATAAAGTGCAAAGCAGCTTGCCAAATGAAACCTTCATGTAAGAAGAGAAGGTTGATATCTTGAATGTTTAAAATCAAGATTTTGAAAATCAATTTTGTTCAGTTTTTTGTCCGGTCTCGTTGTTGTTTAGTGGTTGTGTTTAAGAAACATTATTATTGTTTTGCTTCTTCCTTTTTTTGGCTCCATAGCAATTACAAATATCTATTGACATTTTTCTGTAAACATATCAGCATGTTCTGAATAACCATGCATATTTTTCCCACATTTGCATTTCCCCAATTTTCTGTTTACTTAAAGCATACTTAAGAATATATGTAACCATGGTTCCCTGAGAGGGAACGAGACGCTGCGTCGAAACGCTGCGGGAACGCCTCTGCGTTACTGTGTCGTGAAGCACTCGTGAAATCAGTCCAATGGCGTGACGGACGCCATATGCGCGGTGACGCCATTGACCAGGAAACTATAAAGCACCCCTGAACCAAACTATGTCAGCTTCTTAAATGTCGAAGCAAGACGGTCACAGGCATGCTGGGAGTATGGCAAAGCGACGCAGCGCCTCGCTCCTCTCAGGGAACCATGGTTACAAACATAACCTGAGACGTTCCCTTTCAAGGGAACTTGCGCTGCGTCGAAACGCTGCGGGAACTTAATACCCACGCCGCCATAATACCAAGTACCTGTCTGTGTGAAATCTTAGCGCACACTGTCACAAGCACTCGAGACCCCGGAGTCGAAGCCACACCCAGCCTCAGCTATCCATTTGCTCAAAGTCTGCTTAGATGCAGCCTTCCCCTTGCTAGGGGACCTAAACCATACAAACAACTGGTCGGTTTTACACCACAGGGCAGTACTGTGGCCGTAAGCATCTAATGCCCTTACTGAGCAAAGCAGATTTAAATTCTCCCTGGTCTAGTTTCTAAAACAGACGGAGCTCTGGAGTGAAGAATGGTCTCTACCACCTCAGTGGGAGGACCTGAATCTATGAGCTGGGCCCCCTCAGAAGCCAAGCCCACAGTTTCCATAACTCTAGGTGGGGGTGAAATATTGACCCCACCCCTTGGAAAGAAGGTCTCTCCTGACAGGAATCTCCCCGGAGGGGCGTCTAGGAGAGACACTATGTTCTGATAGCCACACTCGGCCCGACCAGAACGGGACTATTAGTAACAGATGAACCCCGTCCCGGTGTCCCTCTCCAGAACTCCTGGGAGCAGCACCAGGGGAAAGGCATACAGCCTCGGCCACGTCTGTACCATGGCATCCAACCCCAGAGGGGCTGGATAAGCCAAAGGAGCTCCACCACCTGAGGGTGGAGTCTACACTTCCCGGGTGTCAATCCCTGCCTCGACAGGAAATCTGCTCCGTCATTTACTCATGATTGCCCTACAGCCAATGAGGGATGCATCCGTTGTTAGCATCAAGCGACAACAATGAGCCCCCAACACCAGTCTCTGGGACAGAAACCAAGGATTATTCCACATAACCAAGGCACGAAGGCAACGCCGCGCGTGACCTTGATCATGCAAAAAGGATTTCCCCTCGGGGAGAACCCCTTGGTCTTGAGCCACCAAGGGTCTCATGTACAGCAGGCCAAAAGTTATCATGTTGGACCCTGCTGCCATCAGACCTAACAGTCTCTGAAACTGTATCACAGTAAGTGACTGGCCTAGCTTCACCTTATTTATGGCTATGAGAATCGCTTCTACCCAAGCGGGCATTAGATAAGCCTTCATGGTCTTCGAAATCCCAAACTACGCCTAGAAATGTGGTACTCTGTATTGGAGATAAAACACTTTCTTGGCGTTTAGCCTCAACCCCGACACTTTCATGTGAGCGAGAACAGCATCTCGATGCTGAACCGCTAGTTGTCTTGATTGTTCCAGAACGGGCCAATCCTCTCTATAGTTCAGAACGCAGATGCCCTGGAGTCTCAGAGAAGCCAGAGTTGCATCCACGCACTTCGTGAACGTGCGGGGAAATAAAGCTAGGCCGAAAGGAAGAACCTCATACTGGTAGGCTTCGCCCCCGAAAGCAAACCCGAAGAACCTCCTGTGTTGAGGAAGGATGGAGACGTGCAAGTATTAAGTCTATTGTGACAAACCAGTCCTCAGACCTGATTTGACATGCAGTCTGTTTCAGCGTGAGCATTTCTTTACTGCAATTTAGCTGACGCAGATCTAGAATGGGACGCAGCCTTCCATCCTTCTTCGGAACGATAAAGTACCGGCTGTAAAACCTTGATTCTCTGCTGTGGGGAGGGACCCTCTTTATAGCCTCTTTTCGCAGAAGAGTCTGTACTTCTTGTTCCATAACCAGAGCCTGCTCGGGGCTGACCACTGTGGATACCACCCCGTTATCTATCTGCAGGACCCAATCAGAGAAATTTGGCAGAAGTTTCCACGCTACCAGAAAATCTACTAAGGGAACCAGCCTCTCGAGGCCGGCCTCTGGTGTTTGTTGAGCGGTCAGCTTGGTGTCCTGAAACGGCGCACCGGCAGGGAGCAACCGAACCGACCCTCTTTGAGCCCTCCTCGGAGGGCATGAGCTTCCCGTGCCGCCACGCTTCCGGGCGGACATGGAGACGTGTGCTCGCTGAGGACCGCTGCGCCCTGAAGCACCAGAGGTGGCAGGGTTGGCAGAACGGCCCCCTGATGGCACCGAAGGGGGAAAGCCAACAGGAGCAGAGACTCTCGATAGTGAATGTTACAGGTCGAGAATTTTACGAATGAACACTGTCAGCTCCGTTTTACTAGAGCTGACCGTGCAGCATTCTCCACTCCAAACAAACAACACATTAATCGCGTGTATCCCCACTCGTAATGAAGCGAGGGTAGGGAGGAACACACAATCAAAAATGCTGTCTGCTCGCCATTATATCTCCTGTCTATATGTATTTCTTATTCCTGTTCCTTTTTTTTTTTTTTTTTGGGGACAAACAACAATAAATAGACAAAGAAAGTTTCACACAGAGCGCCTTGCTGAAGACAACAGAAGCTGACATAGTTTGGTTCAGGGGTGCTTTATAGTTTCCTGGTCAATGACGTCACCCGCATATGACGTCCCGTCACGCCATTGGACTGATTTCACGAGTGCTTCACGACACAGTAACACAGAGGCGCTCTCGCAGCTGCCAGAGCGAGTTCCCTTGAAAGGGAACAGAACATTTTGTATGCGTTTTGACCATTCATTTACATGACAATGCGGTTTTGGGAGCCTGAAAATGCAATCCTTTGAAAACAATTATCGCCTCTGTGTAAACGACAAAAACATGTATGTGTGAAAACTGTGACATCATGCACATGTGTATAATGTTCAGTCTATAGTTTTTATTTTTCAAAATGGCAGCCAGTCGTTTTCCCGGATCCGTAAACAGGGATTCTTTTTTTTACATTGTCGTCTGTATGTGAAAAATGCATTGTCGTGTAAATGTACCTTAATAACCAGCAATTACATTGGTTAGTAACGTTATAATGTGAGGTTACCGATGGTGTGAGGTGAGGAACGAGGACATGTACTTTCTGATGACAACAGGATAATAAATGTGCACTTTGTAGAACATTGAAAAGAGGTAAAAGACATGCTAATTAGAAGAATTAAGCTGTGTGTTACAGCCATACATACCGGTATTTCATAGTATTTTGAGTCTGATCATCAATTGTAGGCCTACCATTCATCATTTGTGAGTAGAGAAATAAAATAGGAAATGGTAAAGACATTCCTATTGTTATTTCTTTATTTTTTCCAAATGAAAGCACTCAAGGACAGATGCAACTAAATACAAAAAATATTGATTTTGTCTGTGCTTGTCAGAGCAAATCTGTCCATTCTCTGTCTGTATCATTCTCTTTCCCTGATCTTTTATCTTTCTTGCTTTTATGTCACTTAATGGCACCATTCCAACATGTATATACAGTAATAACAATAATATTTTTAAAATGTTAACGCAATATAAAATTGTTTTCTATTTGAATATTAAAATATATTTTTCCCCTGATGTGAGCATTTATTTTAAAATTTTTTTGCTATATAATATTAGCAAAATAACACTTTTGATCAGTTTAACACATCCTTGCTGAATAAAAGTTTTTTTTTTTTTTATCAAACGATAGTGTATATTCATATATTATATTTGTATATGCTATTTGTACACATAATTTCTCTCACAAATACTAACATATATGGAAGCAAGTGGTTCTCAACTTCACATTAGACATTAGGTGGCTGCCCAGTACAATCCAAAATGATTTACCACAATCAAAGAAAATTACCTTTAAAATATACTTAATAACAAGTATTGTTGGTAAATTTACAACAATAAAATGTAATGTTGTATCACCATGAACTTGGCTAACAATATGCTATATTTGTACAATTATGTGGGCAGAATAGGAATCTTATTTTTACTTGGCTAATAGTTTGAATGTTTGGTGTTAAAATGTCTAATGAGTTATTACGGTTTTATGAGCCAATAGTTCATTGTGCAAAAAAAAATTATGGTCAGCACAACCATGTTCATGCTCCTTGCAAGTGAAACTGTATTTAATGTATTCTATGAGGTTGGATTGGATGCACAACCTTTGATGTCAGCAACAAATGGTAGGCCCTTTTAGTGTGCAACATGATTATATAATAAGATGCGTTTTATTATTTGCATTTAACATTGTTGAATGGATGTTTTCTCTCACACTAAACTTTTGAAGGTTTGAGTATCGAATGTCTTTAAAAAATATTTGTTTTCCTCAGAGTAAGTCGCCAGCTAGATGCCTGGAGGCATAGATATACTATGCACAGTGTTTTTATAGCAATAGCAGCACCTGGAGATATAGAGGCAGGGAGAGTGAGAGAGATGAAGCTAGTTGACAGATGCTGGAGTTATTGTGATGTTGGTCTGATTAAGGAGAATGTCTAAAAGTAGAAATCTGAGGAGAGGCATGTTTTCAAAGAAAAGGTGCATGAATAAGAGGGAGAGAGCGAGTTTATTACCCCAGGGTATGTAACATTACATATTAGACATGGCTGACTGGTGAGGTCTCGGAAATGCAGTCCTGCAGCTGCTATTCTCTCTTTCCCATGAGTGCCTGCTGCCCACACACTGACCTGAACATGCACATTACATCAGTTCATATCAACTACATGGTGTGACTAATGATTGCACAACTATTTTATATCACTGTAGCACTACATGCCACTATTTGATTATTTTCAGTTAAAAAAATGAATTTGTAACCTTGGCTGTATCCGAAACCAAAGCCAGCTGCCTTTCCAGACTTCAAAGGCAGCGTTTTAATATGAGATACCTCCTAAGGGTTTCAGAGAGGCTTCTGAGACACCATAAAATCATGCGCTTATTATACAAATAAATTCATGTGACCTTAACAAGCTAAAATTTTGTGACTACAATGCTAATTTGTATGTTGAAATCAGTTAAATGTTGGAAATTAGTAAATGTAATTATTTTTCTAAACTTAAGCATCTTTTATGTCAAATTCTTATATTTAATCAATATATTCAATTAGACGTGGAATTAAGATGAGTTTACAAACTATTTAATGCATTTAAAATTGTGATTGCATAAATAGCATTGATTGCAAATAGCAAATTGATTGATAATTGTCAGAATGAATCTCGGAGTCAATAGCAAGTTCACAATGTTTATTTAGGAAATTAGTAAATGTAATTATTTTTCTAAACTTCTAAACTTAAGTCTTTTATGTCAAATTCTTATATTTAATCAATATATTCATATTAGATGAGTTTACAAACTATTTAATGCATTTAAAATTGTGATTGCATAAATAGCATTGATTGCAAATAGCAAATTGATTGATAATTGTCAGAATGAATCTCGGAGTTAATAGCAAGTTCACAATGTTTATTTAGAAGAAATGGGCAAAGCTCAAAAGAGAGACCAGACCCAACGACCCCAATGATGTATTCCACTTGGTCGGGTGGACTGAAAGATGACAGAACTAGACAGAAGGAAAACAGTCCAACAGAAAAGGAGCTCAGGTTTAGTGTTCTTAGACCCAGGCCGGTACGAGAGGGTGAAGTTAAAACGCTCGAAGAAAAGTGCCCAGCGAGCCTGTCTAGATGTTAATCTTCTGGCTGAACGGATATATTCCAAATTCTTATGATCCGTCCAGACCAGAAAGGGCTCCAAGGTTCCCTCCAACCAGTGAGGCCACTCATCCAGCGCAAGTCTGACCGCCAGCAGCTCCCGGTTACCTATGTTGTAATTTTACTCCGCTGGGCTTAACCAGTGAGAGAAAAAAGCGCATGGATAAACTCTCCCGTTAGCGGAAGATCTCTGAGATAAAACGGCGACTACCCCGACATCAGATGCGTCCACCTCCACTATAAATTGCTTAGCCGGATCTGGAATAGAAACAGGCGCAGAGATGAAACGGGACTTTAATTCATCAAAGGCTTCCTGAGCTTCCTTATTCCAACGGAAAGACACTTTAGAGGAAGTGAGAGCGGTAAGAGGTTTAGCTATCTGACCAAAGTTTCTGATGAAACGCCGATAAAAGTTGGCGAAACCCAGAAATCGCTGAAGCTCTTTACGAGTGTTGGGCACTGGCCATTCGGCGACTGCTTTAACTTTCGCGGGATCGGGACGAATCTCTCCCTCGGCTATAACAAAACCCAGAAACAAAACCGACTCTTGTGGAACTCACACTTCTCCACCTTAACAAAGAGCTGATTCTCTAACAGCCGTTGTAAAACCAGACGAACATGCTGGGTGTGTATCTGCATAGAGGGAGAAAAGATGAGAATATCATCGAGATACACAAAGACAAACTTGTTGATCATGTCACCCAGCACTTCGTTGAGCATGGTTTGGAAGACAGCCGGTGCGTTGAAAAGACCGAACGGAAGAACGCAATATTCCCAGTGCCCTGATGGTGTATTAAAAGCTGTCTTCCACTCATCGCCCTCCTTGATACGTACCAAATGTGAGAAGCATTGCGCAGATCCAACTTGGTAAACATGTGCGCTCTCTGTAATAACTCGAATGCTGACGACATTAATGGCAAGGGGTATTTATTATTAAAAGTAATGTCATTCAGCCATCTATAATCAACGCACGGACGAAGAGACCCGTCTTTCTTTGTGACAAAGAAAAAACCAGCGCCAGCAGGAGACGAGGAGCGACGAATGAGACCGGCATTTAGAGCTTCATTAATGTAATTATCCATAGCCTCCCTCTCTGGTTTACTTAGGGAAAATGTACGACCCTTAGGCGGAGAAGTGTCTGAGAGAAGTTTGATCTCGCAATCATACGACTGGTGTGGAGGTAGGGAAGTAGCCCGGGCCCTACTGAACACCTGAAAAAGATCAGAATACTCCGCCGGGACCCCCGAGAGATCAACATCCGGGACCTGAAAAGGAAAACGCACAACAGAAGAAGGAGCAGGACCAAGACATGAAACATGACACGAAGACCTCCAAGATAACACAACACCGTTCTGCCAATCAACGTGAGGGTTATGTTTGGTCAGCCAGTCATGCCCTAAGATGACCGGCGATTGAGACTGTTCTAATAAATAGAATTCAATCTCCTCACGATGATTGCCAGAGACAAACTCACAGGGGGAGTGCGATGGGTGATAACAGCCAAATGCTGTCCCTTTAACGTCCAGGCGGAAAGAGAAGAAGACAGAGGAATAACAGGGATGTCCCACGATTTGCCCAAACCGGCATCCAGGAAACTTGCCTCCGCACCAGAATCCAGCAACATCTGGGACTGAAAAGAAGACTGTTTATAGTTTATAGTTACTGGTAGTGTGGTGCAGCTTACAGGAGACTTTAATGACGACACGCCCACCGAAAATCCCGAAGTCATCGGCGGGCAGTACCTTTTACCGGACACTCGGCGGCGATATGCCCCGCCTTACCGCAATACAAGCACAACTCACAGGACAGACGACGCTGTCTCTCAGTGGCGGTAAGGCGGAGCTTGCCCAGTTGTATGGGTTCCTCTGCTTGAAGAGAAGACGCGGTGAATTCTACCGGTTCAGAGACGGCGAGATGACGGAAAGACCGGCGGATGTCTCGTTGACGGTGGCGGGTCTCGGTCCTCAACGCCAGGTCGATCGGCGTCTCTAGAGATGTTGGAGAATCCCGTGCCGCGACCTCATCCTGAATGGCCTGAAAGGCCCGGCAGGTGTTTGGATCGCCGTCGAAGCACGGGGGTGTCGCCGCGTGTGGCTCACGGTCTGCAGGTGCAGTCTCAGCATGTGCAGAAGGTAAACGCTCAACGACTGGAGAAACAATCTGGTCTACCCGGGTACTGAGCTCCGTAAATTGTTTGGACAGGAGACGGAAATCTCTGGCAGCGGCAGAGATGAATGCTGTTCAATGATCCCTCCCTGTTGCTGAAGTGCGGCGCGTACCAAATTCGAACCCCCCAAACTCACTGACTCCATTTCTGGCGTGCTCATTCTTTCAGAATGAATTTCGGGGTCAATAGCAAGTTCACCCAGAATTAGACAGAAGGACAACAGTCCAACAGAAAAGGAGCTCACTGGGACCCGGAAGAGACTGGATCTCGCCTAAAAACAAAGCGCACCAGTCAAACCGGGATTCAGAGCTGGATTCACTCGAGGACAAGATCACGAAAATCCACAGGCCTGTGAATACTGGGCACAGACAAGAATCCAGAGCCAGCAGCAGGAATCCGAGAGGAGCTAGAGAGAGAGAACAAGACTTCCGACTGAACAGGACAGCGAGACTGAAACCAACCAAGACAATGAGCATGCGACGAGAGACAGGACAGAGTGCCATTTAAAGAAAACAGCTGATGAGACACAACAGGTGAACAATTACCGAAACAAGTGGGAGGAGCATTATTAAAAAAAAATTCATTATTAAATGAAATATAAAAAAATGAAATGATATATAAAACTAAAACCGCCAGCAGGTGGAGGCAAGTCCATGTCTTAATGAATAAGTAATTGAATCATTCATTAAACAATTCATTTGTTGACAGGCAGGTGTTACATCCTTTCATCGCATTTGGACTGAATGCAATGATTGGACGATCATGTTTTGGTCCCGTGACTTCCACAGAAGATATATGTACAGGTTTTAATATTTAGACCACTTCTATTATTGATTGCTATCAGGATGTGAAGTTTCAACCAGTATAACAAAAAGTGTTTATAAAACAAATGGCCTACTATACCTTTAAACTAAAAAGCAAAAAAAATACAAAATGTTCTTACTTGAAATAAACAATTACTGAAATAAAATAACATATACAGAATTAATCTTAGTTTATTTCTCCTGCATTTCTTCCTGTCATTTAGTTTAACATGATGTACAAAAATAACTGAAACTGAAATAAAGGCATATTAATAAAAACAATGCTCTTACACAACAATGAAATTTTAATTAAAGTGGAAAATGTTATAATAAAAACTATAATAGCATCCCAATAATACTAAAATAACATGGCTGAATTGTTATGAAATTAAGCAAGTGGCTGTCTTTATAAATGGGTTATTGAATCAGTTACTCAAATGATTTCAGATTCATTTAATAATGATAGACCATTATGCGTTGCTCTGAGGTGAGGGATTCAATTGAAAGGGTATTAAAACAAATGAAGGCATCTTTGTAGATGCAAACATTTGACTATAAGAGGTTTCACATTGCAGCACAACATTACAGTTCATGTAGACACCCTCTGTTTTATCTTCCCTCTTTTGCAGTCAGTCTGTTGTAAAGGTGTTGTGCCAGCGGTCGGAGTGGTACGGACAGGAGCGTGGAACTCGCTGGAGGACCAGGCGTTCATGCTTCTAACTGAGACAGAGAGACAGACCATGAGCTACTACATTCAAGAGTACCAGCGCGCACACATCGGGGTAGAGCCTCTGGCCATGGCCTTGTTTGAATTGTTCAACACACATGCCAAGGTAAGGCTGACAGCAAAAAACCTCAGAAGAATTGCTAACAAACCACAATGCCACTGAAAACTCTTAGTTTGATAGTTAGCAAAAATGTATCATATTTTGGATGATTTCAGGTGTTTCATTTAATGATTTCTTGGCTGTTCCTGCTTCCCAGCTGTCCTTGCTGGCTGAGGTGCGGACTCTGATTGCTCCGCAGGATCTGGAGCGATTTGACGGGCAGGTGTTACATCGCGAGATGGAGGCATGGAGAGCTCGGCACGGAGGCCCAGGCCTTCTGCATCCTAATTCAATCTGCGTCACCCATCCAGAGGGACACATTTCTTCTGCTTGCCAGCTGACCCCTGAAGTCCTCGGCTACAACAAGGCATGTGGATGTGTTTTTGTGCAGTGCTGGGAATATTCGCATGCCCTGGTGAATGAAATTAAAGTACAAGTGTCGGATTGAAACAACCCAATCATTTCATTAAACCCAAATTTTTTCAACTATTTGTAAATCGTGAGAAAATTGATATTTTAACCAAGGAACCGGGACATGTGAGGGAGTCGCCTGTCAATCGCGTCATATCTGCGTTACCGTCGGTTTCCGGTTTTATTTTGCAGAAATGCTTTACTCTCACTGGAGTGTGAACAAGTGTCACAGCAGCCACCGAGCGAACACACAGAGTAACATAATTTTCAACACACTCAAATGTATCTAATATGATAAACAGAGCTGTGTTACCTCATAATCATGACCGGAAAAGTGGAAATGGCACCGGCGACTGTGGCATAATAAAAGTCCCACTGCTCGCAAGGCATGTGTTGCGTTCATCTTATGAACAATCGCTCCAGCGTCCTTGCTCAGCTCCCACAACACTCGGTCCTGTTCTGCTTAATATTACAGTAACGTTAATAATCTCATCCATGAACATGATTTCTGCCCGAGTCCTATCCCGATTTTTTTCCACCGGCTGTGAGGAAAAGACCACATGTCCCAAAATTCTGCGCTCAAACCTGGCATCATCAAACTACGCCTTTGTTTTGAATAGGCGACCTCTAGCGGACAGAAAAGTTACATAGTGCACCTTTAAGATAAGTTGGCGGTTATCCTAACTTTAGGTTATTTACAATGATTTTTAAGAACATTCTTATATTTTTAAATTTCCACTTGAGTAAAAATACAAACGTACTTGTTTTTGAATATTTAATTTAGCTGAATAAAACAGTAATATTGTGAGATATTATTCCAATTTATTTATTTAACTGTTTACAATTTTTTATTTCCTCAATCTTACTGACCCAAAACGTTTGAACGATAGTGTATACATCAAAAGTGATGTATAATAATTTATATCAGTCATATATAATAATGATTTATTTATACAAATAAAACTGAAAAAGGCAAAAAACCAACATATACTAACGTTTAAAAGATTTTACATGTTTTTGAAAGAAGACAAAGTTCAATACAAAATACTTCATAATATAATATAATATAATATAATATAATATAATATAATATAATATAATATAATATAATATAATATAATATAATATAATATTTGAGTTTAATGCTTTATCCTCATGCTTATAATGCCTATTTGAAGGAAGAGGGATCATTATTTGAATCTGTAATAGCTAAATTTGTTCAGACTGATTTCTTCTGTGCCTGCGTTGAATAGTCTGATCTACTATGTCTTGGTAATTTCATGATTTGATTCCAACCATTATTATGAATTGTAAATCTCACTCAGCGCAAGCTGGCAGTTGAGCTAACTTGATGAGAAAGGCTGAGAAATGAAGAACTGCCCTTTAGTGGAGTGTGAATGTCTTAAACTCAAACATTTTTGACTGTATTTTGTTCTGGAGTGATTGTTGCTGTGTACAACCAAGTCATTTCAGTGATTGTTTATGCTTTTTGCTTCGCTTTTATAGAGTGAGTGCAGGTTGGATGGGAGTTTGATGCCATTTGACAGTCTAAATTCTCTTCCTGATGTTGCTCTGGTGAGTTGTTTATTTTTGTTGTGTGTCTACATACTGTTAGATTGGATTAAACAAACGTTTGGTGGAGTAAAATCAGCCAACGTTAAAATGTTTTTTATCAGTTGAGTGTAACAAGGAAAGAAAGGGACAAGATTTAAGGCTAGGAAAACAAAACATTTATCCCTGAAATACAAAGACTGTCACATCCCCTGTAAACCTAAGAAAACTGCTAAATATTTATTTCATTTTTGGGTGTAACTAATAAGGCTGTATTTTGTAATCTCAAAGACTGATAGATCGAAAGAAAAGAATTCTGATCTGAAAACTATTGTACTGTTAAATATATATGTGGAAACTGATACATTTTTAAGGATTCTTTGATAAATAGAAAATGCATAGTTTCATAAAATGTGCTGTTAGGTTCTAAAACCAAACACATCCATGTGACAGATTTCCGTTTATCAGTTTAATTTGCTGAAGTTTGAATTTATCAAGCTCAATAGATTGTTTTTCTTGTTTTTTCTTGTTCTCGTTTAAGCATCAGTAGCTCAACATTAACTCTTGTAATCATAAACGATTATCTTTGATGAATCCATAATTGACCGCCTTGTTATGAACATTTGCTTGTGCTAAATTGTTGTACACTGAACAACTCTATCATCTGTTAATTTCCTAATGTGCTGACTTTTGGGAAGGAAATTACACCTTTAAAAGCTTTAAAATGTCAGAATGTGTTTTTTTCTTCTTCACAGCATTATCATAACCTCCCTCAATGATAATGCGTCCTTTAATTGACTCTCTTAGTATTTGCAAGTGAGGAGATAAAAATGGACAGTATGTTTCTGTTTTATTTCAGGATAACGTGCAGCCGCCATCTGAGTCACCCCCCTCGTTCAAGCCTCCCCCTCCACCTATTCGACATGCCAGCCCAAAATGTCAAACCAAACGACCTTCGTCTAAGCTATCCCAGACCAACCTGCTCTTCACTGCCCCCTGTAGGCGGCACCAGGAAAACCACACCCCCAATCACTCACACTCACCATGCTCTTCTCACAACTCCCCATGTACCATCCACCACACCAATTCCACCTGTTCTGTCCATCACACACCTCCACCCTGCTCTCACCATCACAGCTCTCCACGACCATCATCCTATCACGCTAGCCCTTCCTCCGGACCACCGTGTAGAGATCTGGTTCAGTTTCTGATGAGCAGGCATGCGGCGGTGCTCTCCCCACACCCAGAGTCTCCAAATCGTTCTCGAGAGGGCACCCCAATGATCTCTCCCCGCTCCTCTCCGTCCCTTTCGCCTTCACTGCTAATGCCAGCACCGCCTCCCTGTAGCCCAGAGAAGCTTGAGGGCTCCCCGTCTACACACAGCTGCGGTATCATCCCGAACAGTCCATTACACCCTGAGCCGGAGACGGCAGAGGAAAGACCCCAGCCCCAGCTACGAGGTGAAGACACTCTGAAATTATATCTTAAAGGGATAAATCACCCAAAAATGTTATTTCTGTCATCTCTTTAAGTACATTTACATGTGCACCAATAATGCGATTATTTCCTGAAATCGGAATAAGGACTTAATCGCAATAAGATGTTTACATGACAGAGCACACCTCTTCACTCCTGTTTTCATGCAGTTTTCATGCTAAGCAGTGTGATTATTACACCAGAGCACAAATGATGGACTCACATACAGTAGGCATGTTACTGGCCACTGTTTTAATCTGCTTTCACCAAATGCAAATCACATTTCTATGGACGTATTGGATATGCGTTGCCGTCGTGTTTTTTGCATCTCTGGATGAATGAGCAGAGACTGCAAAGCGAGTTGTGTTAAGAGAGTTCAGCAATTCTGACTGGAGGGAAAACTTCAGAATAATGTCATGGAGTTTACTCATGAAGTTGTGTACGTGTAGCACATGCAAAATTTGATCAGAGTAGCATGTAATGTTATTACATGTCTGATTATTGCGATTAAAGGGCTAGTTGACCCAAATTCTGTCATTAATTACTCTCCCTCTTGTTGTTCCAAACCCGTTAGACCTTCGTTCATCTTCAGAGCACAAATAAAGATATTTTTTTATGAAATCTGAGACCTTTCTGACCCCTTCATAGATACCTATTTAATTAAATACCCAATAATCAGATAAGAAGAGGGGTGGGGCCAAGACAGAAGACAGGAGCAGGAGTGACGAGAATAGTTTTTGTGCACAAAAAACAAACAAAAATAATTATTTTATTCAACAATTTCTTATTTTTGTTTGTTTTTGCAATATATTCATTTGTGTTCAGAAGATGTCTTGCGGGTTTGGAACGACATGAGGGTGAGTAATTATTTAATAAGGGTGACAGAATTTTTGGGTGAACTTACCATTTAAACTCGGTTTACTGTGATTATGGTTACTAAGATTATGAGCTCAATTTTGTTAGTTTGTTCAGACTCGTATTTACATCAGGTAAAGTGTAATCGCAATATTGCCAAAATCCCATTATAATCGCATTTTGAGTGTGCATGTATTTCAAACCTGTAATTTCTTCTGTGAAACACAAAAGCATACATTTTGAAGAAAGTTGCTCAACAAACAGTTTTGGTTAACTTCCATTATAAAAACAAAAAAACAAAAACATCTTTTCCTTATGTTCCACAGAAGAAAGAAAGTCATACAGGTTTGGAATGACATGAGGGTGAGTAAATGATAACAGCATTTTCACTATCCCTTTAAGGTAGCCCTAGTTAGATTTATAGTTGGTATGTTAGTGTACATGTCTTTATTTGACAAATGACCCTTTTAAACCAAATCTTTTAAGAGAATCAGAAACGTAGCATAACCGGTGTAATTTGATTCACAAACAAATTTCACAAACAATATATAATTTAAAAAAACATAAACTTAATATAATTTTTACTGAGGTTATAATTGTATAAATAACAATTGTACTGCAGGTGGAGCTCAAAAACAAAAGAGAGCTGAATGGGGTTTAAATACACAATATAACTAGGGGCTAACATAGGACAGGTGAAAGTGATGAATTGTCATGGAAACAAATGAGGGTAACCATGGAAACAAACAAGGTACAAAGCAAACAGCATCTAAATAGGAAGTGAACACAGAGAATAGGAACGGAAAACATTTCAAATTCAAAGTCCTTAAACAGGAGAAAACAAGACAGGAATCATGACTATAATTGTACACATTACAACCCCAAATCAGAAAAAGTTGGGACAGTATGGAAAACGCAAATAAATAAATTTACTTTGACTTGTATTTCATTGCAGACAATGTGAACAAAAAATATTTCATGTTTTGTTTGGTCAACTCTAAGTCATTTGTAAATATGCATCCTTTCCTGTCATTCAGACCTGCAACACATTTCAAAAAAAGTTGGGACAGTAAAGCATTTACCACTTTGTAATGTTGCCATTCCTTTTCACAACAATTAAAAGACATTTAGGGACTGAAGACACAAGTGATGAAGTTTTTCAGGTAATTTTGTCCCATTCTTCCTGCAAACAAGTCTTAAGGTGGGCAACAGTACGGGGTCTTCGTTGTTGCATTTTGCGCTTCAAAATCCGCCACACATTCTCTATTGGAGACAGGTCGGGACTGCAGGCAGGCCAGTCAAGTACCCGTACCCTCTTCCTCCACAGCCGGGACTTTGTAATGTGTGCAGAATGTGGTTTTGCATTGTCTTGTGGAAATATGCATGGACGTCCCTGGAAAAGATGTCTTCTTGAAGGGAGCATATTATGCTCCAAAATCTCTATGTACTTTTCAGCATTAATGGTGCCTTCACATTGCCAAGGGCACTGACACAACCCCATACCATGACAGACCCTGGCTTTTGGACTTGTTGCTGGTTACAGTCTGGATGATCCTTTTCTTCTTTGGTCCGGTGCACACGGCGCCCATTCCTCCAAAAAAATACCACAAATACTGATTCATCTGACCACAGTACACATTTCCACTGTGTGATGGTCCATCTCAGATGGACACTGTTAACATAGGGCTTCCTTTTAGGCAGAATACAGTTTTAACTGGCATTTGTGGATGTAACTACGTATTGTGGTACTTGACAAAGGTTTGTCAAAGTAGTCCTGAGCCCATGTGGTGATATTGCTTATAGATGAATGACGATTCTTGATGCAGTCACGGTTGTTCAGCTTAGGCTTGCGCCCTTGTTGTTTACGCACTGAAATTCCTCCAGATTCCTTGAATCTTTTAATTATCTTATGCACTGTTGAATGTGAAATATCCAAATCTCTTCCTATCTTTCTTTGAGGAACATTGTTTTTAAACATTTCAATAATTTTCTCATGAATTTGTTGGCAAACTGGCGACCCTCAGCCCATCTTTGCTCCTAAAGGATTAGACTTTTCTTGGATGCTGCTTTTGTACCAAATCATAATTACAATCACCTGTTTCAAATCACTTCATTAATTAACAATTTTTTTTCATTACTAGCCCTAAATTGCTCCTGTCCCACTTTTTTTGAAATGTGTTGCAGGTCTGAATGACAGGAAAGGATGCATGTTTACAAATGACATGAAGTTGACCAGACAAAACATGAAATATTTTTTGTTCATATTGTCTGCATTGAAATACAAGTCAAAGTAAATTTAGAAATCACTTCTTTTTTTTCTTTTTTTGCGTTTTCCATACTGTCTCAACTTTTTCTGATTTGGGGTTGTATTATAATAACAGTTTTTCAACAAGAAATGTCTTTCATACACAAGCAAAATAAACATTATAAGGGAAATATACCGAAATGAATCACAATCTAACTGAATCTGGGAATCACTATCGATACCGAGCCATGTTGCATACACATTACAAAAATTGGCTTTATATGTCAATATAAAGATAAAAGAAGGTACCTAATGCTTTAATTTCTCAGATGACAGGATACCTTATTACAGAATGCACATAGGGGTCAGGCGACATCTCATTCATTTGAAATAATTAGTCGCACTAATTTAACATGCTAAATTGACAGCCATTGTAGACACAACTAAACTCTGATGAAGTTAAGCACTTAGGGAATTCATCCAGCTGTATAACTCTTTTCAGATCCAGCTAATGTGTGAGGTTCACATAAATTCTGAACATAGACCTCTAATCTCTAAAAGCTAAATTGTGTGGTTATTTATGGCTTTGTGTGCTCATTTGTCTGTATTCCCAGGAGCCACGCTGTCCCAGCTGTCAGACAGTGGACAGACTCTGAGCGAGGACAGTGGAGTGGATATCGCAGAGGCTGGAGGGTTGAGTAAGGACAGCAGCCCGCGGCCAGGTAAACCTCCCTTCCTGCAGGTCATAGGTGAAAAACACAGAGCGGAAGGACTCGCACAGGCCACCGCAAAACAGGTGAGAGAGCAACGAAAATCTTCCGTTGTTGATTTAGTGTCATTTCATCATATAAGCAACTGTTAAATAGAAGCATATATGCCTTAACGTCACATTGTAAGGATTTAGTCTCGTTTGTCCTGCTGCTGTTCAAGGAGAGTTTTGGTTTAGCTCAGATTTTTCTTCATTCATGTTTCTTCAATCTTTTTGAGTGTGATGTCTAAAGTAGCATCCCTTTTGTTCATTGTTTTAGATGGGAATAATGGAGCCTACACTTGTACGGGTGCCCAAGTGTGCCAGTACACTGGGTATTGCTGTTGAAGGGGGTGCCAACACCAGACAGCCTCTGCCACGCATTGCGACCATACAGGTGGGTCAGAACGGGTTAAAGTTCAAAATGACGGCTAAGAAGGGTTAAAGGTTTATCAGATTTATAAAAGACTGATACGCTGTACCGATTCTTTACGAAAATTTCGAGCTCCTAAAGGAGTGCAGCGGACAGAGCTAAAGTGTCACGAGCATACACACAATGCATTACACATTCGTGTTGTTTACGAATGATATGCAATAGTTCACCAATTTCCAACAAAACACAGACATTTCATGCAGTTTCACTCACCGCTTGTGCTTTCGACTCATGACCTGGACCTTTAATCGCTGGGACCACTCCATGTTTTAGTCTTTAACCGATCTGTAAATCCAGCGCCGAACTGGGCCTTGTTTCGTCACCAAAATGCCAGGAACAAACTAGCACGCTTGCACAATTCCTTTGCTGCCCAGGAGAAACAAACTGCGTACTGTTCCCTTTACGCTGGATTTCTTTTTGGAGGGTGAACAATGTCACCTTTCCCTCACAACCAAAAACACACTTCTTTGGTGACATTGTTGCTTTCGTGGTCTAAAAACATATGACAGCGTTGCCAATGACTTCCGAAACACGGCGTGCTTTTGCTCTCGCTCTGGTGACGTCATACAGGGCCATACTAAAAAAAACATACCAAAACTTATACGAATCCCGAAGGAGTCTACTTGGAACAGAAATACAATGTTTTTTTTTAACATTACCACATGAAAAAATACTATAGTATACTATAGTAAAATTACAGTAAAATTACTCTAGTAAATACTATAGTGTTTTTGAACCATACTATAGTAAATATACTATAGTATATTGTAGTATATTATAGTATTTACTACACTTTGTTAATTTTCTGTAGTATATTTACTATAAGACGGTTCAAAAACACTATAGTATTTACTAGAGTAATTTTATTTTAACATACTATAGTATTTTTTCACGTGGGTTGGCATTTTTAGCATGAGAATCCAACTCTTTAACAGTGTAAATAACTGTTAAAGAACCCCCCACACCCGACTTAACTTTTCTCAATATAATAGCTGTGTTTCAAACCTTAGTGAGCTGTCTAATTAGCATGTTGTGGCATCATTACCATTGTGGCTGTTCCAAGGAAGGAAGCAGTTAATTACTGTTTTTTGCCTAACTCTAAGGCTGTATCCATTGTGGAGAAGGCAGAATGCACAGCACACAAGTTCATTGACGTAATGGAAAATAATGGAAGCTCATAAGTGACTGATCTGGAATATTTTACATAGGACAGCAGATTGGACTCATTAATACTTGATATTTATAAGTCCAATCTGCTGTCCTATGTAAAATATTCCAGATCAGTCACTTATGAGCTTCCATTATTTTTTTAAACCTATCCTATGTACTGTAGCTATTAGCCTATGAAAGGCTGTAAAAAGTAATGCCAGATTGTCTGGTGGAGGACAAAGGATACTTTTTGCAGACAACGTCACGCTGTGTGAATCAACTAAGAATGGCTCTAATTTACATGTATTTATTTCAGTTGCTTCTCCCCCCATCCTACTTGACCCCCTCATGCCGTGACTATTGAAAACGTATTCAAAATCTATATGATCTAAAAGTGAACAAATACTACACAGTATATATGTGTTTGATATCATTGGAAATGTCTTAGTGCGACTGGTACAATATCTCATCTCCACAGAAGCAAACAAGAACATATTAAAGGTTTTAAGAGTTTAAAGAGACCTTGCCTAGTATGGTAGGTGTGGCTTTCAACCATTTGGTCTTTTGTCAATCCTACAGGTCTGAGACAGTGATTAAATGTAAATTCCCTTTGTTAACATATGTTTCTATTTGAAAGAGGTGACTGCCTCGCTGAGTACTTAAGGTGATGTAGCAGAAAGTTCAGGGCGCAATATTGTAATTCAGATTCGCCCGTAACGTTGTGTGTCCAGCCAACGTAACGTATGGAAAGTCAGGAACGCATCTCTCACTCTTTACTTCAGAGTATTTGATGTTGTATTGAGGATCTTTGAATTGATTATGTAATTGGAATTATACATGTACCTGACTGTTTAATAAATTGTTACATTTTGATTTATTCTGACTTACTCTGGAATTATTAACAATCTCTATGAGGTCATGAATGGGTACTTTCCACAAAGGGTTAAACGGAATAATTAAATATGTAGCTAACTATTAAATATAAATGACCAAATAACCAAATTGGCATTCTAATCTAAATTCTAAATTATGATAAAATGGAGTCAGATAAAGAGGAATTGGAATTAAATCCATGTTGCCCAGCTGAGAACACTGAATGCGCAAATCCCTTCACCCGTTCGTCGCTGGCGCCATTGGAGCGAACTCAGCGGTCTTACACCTAGAAAGCTAGGCAGCTTGATACTGGTGCAGAGCTATAAAGTATGTTGATTAGACATTCTGTAGTATTTAAACACAGCCACAGAAATGTTGTGCTGTAACGAATATGAAATGTTCACAAGTATCACAAAGTCTTAGAATTACTATTCCCAGAAAGTACCTTTTGTTCCACTAATGGAAAGGGTAGCTAATGTACTGTGAAGGTATGATATTACAACCATCAAGGTACAATATACAGTTGTAACTTATATAATGTGGTTTCAGAAAGCTTTTAAAAGCTGCTCTTTCATAGACACAATAATGCTTAGGTCAGTAAAACCTGCTTATACATCTTATGGCTAGCTCTGCATGACAAAACAATTCCAATTTTCTTATTAGAAATGACTCATGACACGGATAATACTTTCCTATTAGATAGACCCCAGTGCATCTTGCCGTGTTAAGATGCTAGATTAGTCTTTAGTCATAACTTTACAGGAAGTTTTGTAGCAGCTTTGATTTCCCCTCATTTCTTTTATTGCTCCAGCATCTGTTAGCACATACAGTATTGTTCAAAATAATAGCAGTACAATGTGACTAACCAGAATAATCAAGGTTTTTAGTATATTTTTTATTGCTACGTGGCAAACAAGTTACCAGTAGGTTCAGTAGATTCTCAGAAAACAAACAAGACCCAGCATTCATGATATGCACGCTCTTAAGGCTGTGCAATTGGGGTATTAGTTGAAAGGGGTGTGTTCAAAAAAATAGCAGTGTCTACCTTTGACTGTACAAACTCAAAACTATTTTGTACAAACATTTTTTTTTCTGGGATTTAGCAATCCTGTGAATCACTAAACTAATATTTAGTTGTATGACCACAGTTTTTTAAAACTGCTTGACATCTGTGTGGCATGGAGTCAACCAACTTGTGGCACCTCTCAGCTGTTATTCCACTCCATGATTCTTTAACAACATTCCACAATTCATTCACATTTCTTGGTTTTGCTTTAGAAACAGCATTTTTGATATCACCCCACAAGTTCTCAATTGGATTAAGGTCTGGAGATTGGGCTGGCCACTCCATAACATTAATTTTGTTGGTTTGGAACCAAGACTTTGCCCGTTTACTAGTGTGTTTTGGGTCATTGTCTTGTTGAAACAACCATTTCAAGGGCATGTCCTCTTCAGCATAGGGCAACATGACCTCTTCAAGTATTTTAACATATGCAAACTGATCCATGATCCCTGGTATGCGATAAATAGGCCCAACACCATAGTAGGAGAAACATGCCCATATCATGATGCTTGCACCTCCATGCTTCACTGTCTTCACTGTGTACTGTGGCTTGAATTCAGAGTTTGGGGGTCGTCTCACAAACTGCCTGTGGCCCTTGGACCCAAAAAGAACAATTTTACTCTCATCAGTCCACAAAATGTTCCTCCATTTCTCTGTAGGCCAGTTGATGTGTTCTTTGGCGAATTGTAACCTCTTCTGCACATGCCTTTTTTAACAGAGGGACTTTATGGGGATTCTTGAAAATAGATTAGCTTCACACAGACGTCTTCTAACTGTCACAGTACTTACAGGTAACTCCAGACTGTCTTTTATCATCCAGGAGGTGATCATTGGCTGAGCCTTTGCCATTCTGGTTATTCTTCTATCCATTTTGATGGTTGTCTTCCGTTTTCTTCCACGTCTCTCTGGTTTTGCTCTCCATTTTAAGGCATTGGAGATCATTTTACCTGAACAGCCTATCATTTTTTGCACCTCTTTATAGGTTTTCCCCTCTCCAATCAACTTTTTAATCAAAGTACGCTGTTCTTCTGAACAATGTCTTGAACGACCCATTTTCCTCAGCTTTCAAATGCATGTTCAACAAGTGTTGGCTTCATCCTTAAATAGGGGCCACCTGATTCACACCTGTTTCTTCACAAAATTGATGACCTCAGTGATTGAATGCCACACTGCTATTTTTTTGAACACACCCCTTTCAACTAATTCAACTAATTGCCCAAATGCACAGCCTTAAGAGCGTGCATATCATGAATGCTGGGTCTTGTTTGTTTTCTGAGAATCTACTGAACCTACTGGTAACTTGTTTGCCACGTAGCAATAAAAAATATACTAAAAACCTTGATTATTCTGGTTAGTCACATTGTACTGCTATTATTTTGAACAATACTGTATATAGCATTAGCATATTCAGGACCCGTTTATGTGCATGTGTCTGTGTGCTTGTTTCTATCAGTGTTGTTCACTCGACATGAAGGTGAGAGACTTCCCCTTTAGCGCAAAGTGGCTTTGTACATAAAAATGTTTGCTTGCATATTCAAATCTGATGGGGATCAAGCATCTAGTGATATGCCTATAGCTTAAGGGAATGAAAAAATATGAAATTAACATAACTTGTATCTAATGGTGTTTATAGTGATGCACGATGCTGCTAAATGAGGACAAAGTGCTGTAGCGGTGTTGCTGTATTTGTATTCTTTGTTGATTGGTAGCGTATCCTTGAAATTTGCATAGAATGTCAGTTTACACAACCAGCATGTGTAAATATCACCATTGGAAAGGTCACAGAAGAACACAGCCTGTCAGAGACCCATCTGGACATGTTCCATAATTAAAGTGAAGAATATTTTTCTCCAGAAAATGACCTGAGACATCACACCCGTTTATTTGACAGCCCCGGGCTCTTTAAAGAAGAGTTTGGGGAGCAGCCCCAGAAACACTCTGTTTCTTGTTTGGGTGTGCTGACATTGGATTGGCTGACACATCTTTGGAGGGCGGTGTTTTGGATAAATTATGTTTCTTTAAAAAACTAGGTTCGGGAGAAACACTTTCAAATGATCTATCCAATCATGATGTCATTCCAACCAGCTGTCAGCAATCAGTAATCAGCATGTCTACCAATCAGCTCAACTGGAGGATCACATAAATACCCAGTCAACTCACCAATGTTCCTTGACAGGTTTTCAGCATCCCTCCACCACCCCGTCTTCCTCACACTCACCTGGTTACTTCCTAACCAGAGATACGGGGGGAGTACTCTGGGTTCGGGCCAAATACTGAGCTCGGAGCCCTCTCCATTTATTCTATCTGAATTATTTGTAAGTGTGAACTCGTGAAAAGACTGGATTAATCTGTCTAAGGTTACGTTCGCACTGTCAGATTATTTGTGCATCCAATTGGAATCTGATCTTAAATTATTGACTGTCCACATTATGTATCACAGCTGTTCAGATCGGTTTTTTTTGAGTCCATGCCTTTCTTTCGGTTTTGAAATATCTGCATTGGTTTATACGGAAATTACATTGTGTTGGTAGGTATACTCCAAAAAACAACAACAACCACAACATAGAGGGGTTTGTAATACATATGTTGTCTCATTTACAACATGACAATGTGAAGGCGCCGCTCTGGATTACAGCAGAAACGGAGGCTGGTATGCGTGGCTTTATTCCATGCTGTCGTCTTCGCTGGTTTCAAAAGGTCTCTGTTATATTGTCATTTTGTCATCATGTACCTGCAGAGTACTTATACATATAACCAGTTTTTGTGTCAACTGTCTGTTGGGGAACATCAAAGTAGTGTACTGTAAGTGTTAGCAAATATTAAGCTCTAATGTCTGGAAGTTGATGTTTTGAAAGTCTAAAGTAAACTAAAAGTTTTCAAAGTTTTGTTTGATACAATCAGATTATTCCTCTGCTGATTGTCTTAAAAAGGCTGACCTTCATAGGAAAGAATAATTAACATAATGTTTTGGTTTAGCTTTGATTTTGAGATAATGCATTGTAAATAGGTGTCAGGGTTGGCTGAAGGAATGAGGCGAGGACTCAGTGATGCAGCAAACAATGGGCTTTTTATTATTAATAAAATAAAACAAAAACTACCCCATGGGGGAAAACAAGACCGTCATCTGTACAAAGCAGGACTGGACATGGTAACAGGATCAGGCAGGGCAGGACAGGAATGGTACATAAGACGACGAACTGGCACAAGGCTGAAAACACAAGGAGAATAAATAGGGAGAGCAAACAAATCAGGTAACGAATGAGGACTGGTGGAGCAAATTAATTGATAATCAAGAAGAGCAGGGTTAGGGTTTGTTTACACGACAACAATATACTAAAAACAGATGACGACGTTTGTCAAAACGATCCCTGTTGAGACAGATCTGCCAAATGACTTAAAAGGCTGTATTGCCAGTCCAGTCACTTTGTCAAGGAACACGTAATACACATGCGTGAACATGTAATACCCCATGCACATGACGTCACCATTTCCACAAATTCACGTTTTTGTTGTTTATATGGAGACGGTTAAGGCATCATTTTCAAAACCTTGCACTCTGAACCAGTTTTCAAAAGCTTGTGTTTCACCCCAAAACGCTGTCGTCGTGTAAATGAACAGCCAAAGCACATAAAATGTTTTCAGTTGAAAACGGTGTTGTGTAAACATACCCTTAGAAAGGAGAGCACATGGCACATAAAAACAAAACATGACCCAAACATGTTGGTGGTGAGTTGTCTGTGGTCTAGGGTGACGGAATGGGGGGCTTCTATGATAAAAGACTGCGTAGCCTATAATAAAAGATAATGAATTTCAAACCTGAACCAAACATATTTTTATTCAAAGATCAACAATCTGTCACTAGTCTTTAGTCTGCCACAAAAAACTACATTCAAATCATGAACTCAAATATCATTGTGAAAAAACAAAAACAATGACTGTTGTAAGTAAGAGTGCGTAAATCAGACCTTTCTGTTTAGCCTAACGCTAATAAGCTTAAACGAAAATAACGAAATAATTGTGTAGTGAAGTATTTTTTTGTACAAAGTGCCGCGAAAAATCAATCTTTACGTGTGCATCACTGTCCAACATAGAAAAAAGATGCTGCAGCCAATGAGCAGCCGGTGGGGTCTGGTTGCAGGATGACTCAACCTCCGCAGACCGTTTTTAATGTTTATCAGACAATAACTACTCAAGATTTTGCTTTAGTATAATTTTCGGGGCAATTAGGGCCAGATTCAGGATTCGGGACAACAGTTTAGAATTCGGGACGTCTGGTCACCCTGAAGCTCACACATCGAGACAGAGCTTACCTAGGACGAGCGAATGCTGATCCCGTGCGCTCACAACAGAAGATAAACACAGAGCCAAAACCAAACTAGACCGAAGTGCCGGGATCCAAACACCACGCCCCACACATAAAACAACTCACGTGGACAGAAGAGTGTACGACCCGAGCAAACTCAGAACCGCACGCTCTCAAACAACAAGACAGAGGGAGTGTCAGAGCTCTGCCACTAAATCAAGAATAAACAGACCAAAGTGACAGAACCCTGACAATATGTTTGTCCTTATGCAAGGGTAATGCTAATATATCTCAATGTGACGTGAAAAAAAATGCTGTTGATCATATTTCAAAGAAAAAACAGGCATAATGGCTATTCACTATGTTTTTTCTGAGCAGTATTTTTAAAGCATGTTAGACTGAGATCTCAGATACTGTCTGACACTATGTACTGAATCCAACCTGAAAGAAACGCACGGCACAATGAACCGATGTCATAGGTGTAACCATGGCTACCGCTCTTCCAGACTCCTTAAGATCCACTTTAAATCTTATCAAACTGTTCATTATGAGAGCAATCACTATTCAATCTTTAATCAGGCATTTACTGCTTAGATGTCATGTTGAGTTAAACTGTATTAAATGTAAAAAAATTATTAAAATAAATAAGACCCCAGCAGGATTATATGTCAGCATCAACGCTTTCATGGTGTGACCATTAGTGCCTGATTGTGGACTATAGAGGAGATTGCTGGCCCAAATGTAGCAGGGCTATTAGACCTCCCTCCAGCTGAACAAAAGATGACAAGCAGAACGCTCGACTTGGTTATCTCTTTCCACCTGTCCTCAGGCACTTTATCTTTATACTATGACAGGAGGTCAGCTAATGACCTCTCAATATAAAGTGCCATATCAGAGAGGCCAAGCTCTCATTTTCTCCCCCATTTCCCACTTGTCTTTTCTCTCGCACTTTTGATAGATGATCTCTCTCTTTTGGAAAGTTTGACTTCTTTGCTTATTTCTCTCTCTTTCTCTTTCTGTCTCCCAGAAGGGGGGTTCTGTGCATATCTGTGGGCAGTTACGGGTGGGTCAGGTGATTCTGGAGGTGAACGGCGTGTCACTTAAAGGAATGGAGCACCGGGAGGCGACTCGAGTAATTGCGGAGGCTTTTAAGACCAAAGACAAAGACCATGTCGACTTTTTGATCGCCGAGTTCAACTCTGCTCTGTAGAAGTCGTCCCTCGAGAGTTTCACTTGACAGCACTGCAAAGACCTGGCACTTTACTACACGTCCACACAGAGGGGACGAATGAGTCATGCTTATCATGTCTGAGTCACATTAGCTTAGAGTTCAAACGCTTCAACACACCCACCTTACGTCTGTGTTCTTGCTACAGCAGCGACCAGCCGTCACTCATTTACTGTATTAACAAGGTATGTTTCAGTGGACAATCTGCTAAGCCAAAACCGATGGTCAAATGTTTGACAGGACAAAACCAGGGTTATGTCAAGTCTGTCAAATCTGTGCCATATGTACTGTTCAATGAAGTTTATGTACACACACACTACCGTTAAAGTTTGGGGTCGGTAAGATTTCTTTATGTTTTTGAACTAAGTGTCTTATGCTTACCAAGGATGCATTTATTAGATTGAAAATATACTGTAAAAACCTTAATATTTTGGAATTTTATTACAATTTAAAATAAGTTTTATATTTAAATATATTTAAATGTTTTGTAATTTATTTATTCCTTTAATTAATTTATTAATTTATTTTAACATCATTACTCCAGTCTTCAGTGTCACATGATCCTTCAGAAATCATTTGAATATGCTGATTTGGTGCTCAAAAAAACATTTCTTATTTTAATTGAAAAAAAAAAAAGTTGTGCCACTTAATATTTATGTAAATAAAAGTATAAATAAAAAAATAATAATAATTACTGACCCCAAACTTTTGAATGGAATTGTGTGTATATCATCAGTCATTCATTAATTCTAATTCATATAGTTGATACTACTATCATACTTGCTATTAAAATAATTAAGTTTTCTTCCATATATATACACACACAACTTATCTGTTATAATAATAAATAAATGGGTTTTCTTTCTTACCTGATTATGAGAGACCCCACCAGAAGATTACTTTAATCATATTACTGTATAAATTGGCATACAGTTGTTATTTTGTTACTCTTCCTTGATTCTGAAGGTTTTTTCAGATTTTTTATTATGAGAGTTCCCATTCAGTAGTACTTACTGAAGGAGAATGATATCAATACACTGAAATGTGATATTAATACACTACTACTATAATATCTGGAGGTTCAGAACTATTCCTGGAAAGACGGAATGAGCGAGGAGGAGGATGCTAGATTTCTTTCCCTGTCTATGTCTCTCTCACAAACATTCATGATATTTTAGTCCTCTCTTATGTCAGTGTGCTTACTTCAGAGATGGGTTATCGGGAGCAAGGTATAATGGAGATGTGTAAAGCAGTATTTTTTTTTTTTTTTGAAGAGATCAGATGTTCAGTGTTTCATTATATGTAAATGCATGGCTCCTGATTATGCAACATACAGAAAGTTATTGTACATAGGTAAAATACTGTAAAGCTGTATATATTTTATTTATGTAATATATTTTTTGCACATACTGTTGATATAATGTCAAATATGAAATCAAAACATCACGTAGTATAGAAACATAGAAACATATAAGCATATTCGTTTTTCAACCCCAAAGGATGTTCTTTCCTTCAGATGATTTATTCATACACCACTGTTACGCAGATAGTCTGTCTTTAAGTTTATAAAGAGATCTTCTTTTTGTTTATTTGTTGCTTGTCACCTGTTGTACTTCGCAATGTGAAACACATGTTATTGTAATTTTACAGGAACTGTAATATCGTAGGCTGATTACAGAGCAATACCTTGTAGACAGTACACAATCCGAGGGTATCAATATTATGCCTGAAATATTTATGATTTATGCCAAACTGGAAAAGAGACATAAATAAATATTTAAAGACTGAATTATATGTCTAGTTCATTCATATATTCATTACTTGGTTAAATCATATTGCTATTACTCGTCTCATCCACCTAAAAAGTGTCAACGACTGTTCATTTGCCTCTCTTCTCTGGTGAAGTTGTGTTTTGGTGCCCTCATGTGTTCAAATGAAGGACATGGTTTAATTGTACTTGCAAGGCAAATTTTTAAATATATTATACTGCTTTTTCTTTTTCTTCTTCTTCTTCTTCTTCTTCTTCTTCTTCTTCTTCTTCTTCTTCTTCAATTAATTAGTCTAGTTTTGCAATTTGAAACCATTTAAAGTCTTGACTTAAAGGTCATTTTATTTATTTATTTTAAATGTACCCTTTTTTAGGACATGTAACATTTTACATTTAAGAAAATATTTTACTAACTTTGATATAATGTTTTGTAGGGGTGTCACAATATATAAAAATGCAACAATATGTATCGTGGATATTGATCTTTTTTTATTGTGTATAGTTCACCCAAAATGAAAATGACAGTGTGAGAAAAAGGTCAGCGAGTTTTAGTGTCCATTCAACATTAAACTACTATATATAATGTTGAATATAATGTTTAATAACGCAATGCGGGAAAATCTGGGTCCTGGTAATGCCAAATACATTATGTTACCATTAAAAAGTGGCATACATTATTTATCTAATATATCTAGTCAGTGACAGAGTGCAAGCATATTCGTCTAAAATAATTCTGTATTTTCAGCTCCAGAATCATGAATATTTGTATTCTGGTTTCACCATTGTCCCGTGAGTTACCAGAACCAAGTCCAAGCATATTAATTTCCACCCCCAATGTAATACCAAATTTAGCATTTAATCAAAAGAACCTTTCATATGTCTTGGAGTATCGCAATAATATCGTATTGTGAGTTCACTTACGTGATATTGATCATTGTATCAATATTGTAATTGAACTAATACACATTTTCAATAATATTATGAGAAATACCCTAATGTGTGATTGCATGGCTTGAAAACTCACAAATGCCATAATCAAATGTTTAACTGAAGCCAGTTTATTTTAATATATGCACAAGACAGTGGTTTGCAGTTCTTAACCTCTGATGTGTTAAACATGTTAAATGGATTTAAAAGTGGCATACACATTGTATATTTACACTGCATGAATTTGTATTCTTAGTGTAAATAAATAATAGATTACAACATAAAAACCAATCATACTACATCACTGCACAAGGAACAGTCGTTCTGTGCTTACTGAAGATGTAAAACAATGTCTAAAAGAACAGAATATCTGAGAGGGAGGCTTTACTATATGAACAAACTCGATATACAAAACTTATAACTATCATTTCCCAACTACAAGGTTAAAACAACACAAAACATCTGATATTCACAATGGGACATCCGATATAAACATGATCATCACACAACAGACACAATCATGCTTGGCAGACACACCAGACCACTGTATAGCAGGCCAAACTACTGGAATTTGTAGTATATTGAGAGTATATAAATAATCTATTACTTTTGTAGTTACACTCAAGTCGACTGGTCCCACTGTTACCAACAATGCATAATGACACCTAAATAGTTCCTTGTTTGTTGATAATGACCGAATGACTGTGCATGTTCCCTTATATGTATTTCAGTTCAATGAAAAACTTAACTTGACATAATCTGAGGTTCATATTTAGGTGATTATGAATGGTACAGAGGCTACTTATGTAATAACATACATCACTATAGCCTATTGCTGACAAGACAGACTGCCTGAAAATAGCCGAAGTGTGGAAACAATGTATGGGTGTGTGAGTTGAGGAAGATTCTGTCGGTCGATAATGTCACTAAGGATGTCAGAATAGTGAGGGAGGGTGAGGATGTCACCACATTCTAAAAGGAAAGAACGAGAAAACAAGGAACATTTTGTTTAATGTTACAGCGAATGAAAAGATATCTACATAATTAAAAGTGCTAAATGCAATGATGAAAATGTCAACGGTTATACTTAAACGTTAGTAAAAGGTCTGACCTTGATTCTTGTGTTTGTTACTTATCTTCTACTGGAAGCTGGTCCTCAGGGGCCGCGTTGGGGTCCAGGAAGTCTGGGTGCTGCAGATGCTTTAGGTATTTAATGGGAGTGAGGGTGTGGGTGGAGCCTGTGAGGGAGGTCATAAATATGATCAGGGCTTTTACTGTGACAAAAACTAAACAAAAAAAAACAAATCATTAAACTACCATAATTAAAACATTGTGGGGGTGGTTAAAAGCAGTTTACTAATCATCACAGATATGCAGTGATCAGTAAACATTCACCATTTCTGTCACTTACTGCACTGCAAGTTAATTTCAAAGCATAACCCATGTGTCCCATAGCAGAATGCTTTCAGTGCTCAATAATTCATATTTTAATTGTTAGTTCACCCAAAAATGAAAATTCTGTCATTAATTACTCTCCCTCATGTCGTTCTAAACACGTTAGACCTTTGTTCATCTTCAGAGCACAAATTAAGATATGTGTAATTAACACTTTTAAGGTCCAGAAAGGTAGTAAAGACATCGTTAAAATAGTCCATGTGACTCAAGTGGTTCAACATGAATTTTATGAAGCGACAATAATACTTTTTGTGTACAAAAACAAACAAACTAACTTTATTTAAAGCTGCTGTCCGTAACTTTTTTTGTGTTCAAGATTTACAAAAATTATATAATGTGAATGTACAACATGAATCCATTTTCCAAACCATGTTTTTTTCTTACCCTGAATCATTATGGTACACTTATAAAAAGTGTTTATATCGGGACTATTTCAGACCGGTCTGGTAGGAACCGCTGTGGAGGAGCACAGTCCCTGAGTAACTCGCAATATACATAAATTAAGAGAAGTAGCTCCGGCTGCAATGTTCTTCCGCAAGACGCATGCAGTTCTGTTTATTAACCGCTAGAGCACAAAAAGTTAAGGACTGCAGCTTTAACAATTTTTTCTAGCCTGTGTCAGACTCTTAAACTGTTGACAGAGTGTCAAGAGTGCAGCGCTTCCAGAACAACAGCTTATGATTGGCCGACGCTGTTCATGTGAGCACCACGACTCGTGCGCAAGAGTCGCACTGCCGTAGAACTAGGAAGTGCTGCACTGTACACACTGCTTCAACAGCATAAGAGTCTGACACAGACTTGTGTTCTGAAGATGAATGAAGGTCTTACGGGTTTGGAACAGGAATTTTAATGGCAGAATTTTTCATTATTTTATTTTTGGGTGAACTATCCCTTTAAGGTCAGAAAAATAATACACTACTTCTTTTTTTTAAAGAAGTTTCTTATGCTCACCAAGGCAGCATTTATTTAAAAAAAATACAAAAATACATTAAAAACAGTAATCTTGTCATTTATTCCTTTGAAGGGGAATTCATTATGATTCCTTCTGAAAGATCGTCAGTGTCACATGATCCTTCAGAAATCTTTCTAAGATGCTGGTTTTATGGAAACCATGATGCAGTTTTTTTTCCTAGATTCTTTTATGAATAAAAATCCAAAATAATAGAAATTACATGATATATAATTTTTTAACAATGTAAAAGCCTTTTAAAAGAATGAACAAATGAATGCATTCTTGCCGATAAAATACTGACCTCAAACTTTTGAATTGTAGTGTACAGGTGCTGGTCATATAATTACAATATCATCAAAAAGTTGATTTATATCACTAATTCCATTCAAAAAATGAAACGTGTATATTATATTCATTCATTGTGCACAGACTGATGTATTTCAAATGTTTATTTATTTTAATTTTGATGATTTTAACCACACTCTAATCAGCTAATTAACTCAAAACACCTGCAAAGGCCTTTAAATGGTCTCTCAGTCTAGTTCTGTAGGCTACACAATCATGGGGAAGACTGCTTACTTGACAGTTTTCCAAAAGACGACCATTGACACCTTGCACAAGGAGGGCAAGACACAAAAGGTCATTGCAAAAGAGGCTGGCTGTTCACAGAGCTCTGTGTCCAAGCACATTAATAGAGAGGCGAAGGGAAGGAAAAGATGTGGTAGAAAAAAGTGTACAAGCAATAGTGATAACCGCACCCTGGAGAGGATTGTGAAACAAAACCCATTAAAAAATGTGGGGGAGATTTACAAAGAGTGGACTGGAGCTGGAGACGGTGCTTCAAGAACCACTACGCACAGACGCATTCAAGACATGGGTTTCAGCTGTCGCATTCGTTGTGTCAACAACAGACAGCGTCAGAAGCTTCTCGCTTGGGCTAAAGACAAAAAGGACAAAAAGTGGTCAAAAGTTATGTCAGGGTCCCAGAGTCTGGAGGAAGAGAGGAGAGGCACACAATCCACATTGCTTGAGATCTAGTGTAAAGTTTCCACAGTCAGTGATGGTTTGGGTTGCCATGTCATCTGCTGGTGTTGGTCCACTGTGTTTTCTGAGGTCCGAGGTCAACGCAGCCATATACCAGGAAGTTTTAGAGCACTACATGCTTCCTGCTGCTGACCAACTTTATGGAGTTGCAGATGTCATTTTCCAACAGGACTTGGCACCTGCACAGTGCCAAAGCAACCAGTACCTGCTTTAAGGACCATGGTATCCCTGTTCTTAATTGACCAGCAAACTCGCCTGACATTAACCACATAGAAAATCTATGGGGTATTCTACTATATTGTAGTATTGTGAAGAGGAAGATGCGATATGCCAGACCCAACAATGTAGAAGAGCTGAAGGCCACTATCAGAGCAACCTGGGCTCTCATAACACCTGAACAGTGCCAGGACTCCATGCCACGCCACATTGCTGCAGTAATTGCTGCAAAAGGAGCTCCAACTAAGTATTGAGTGCTGTACATGCTCATACTTTTCATGTTCATACTTTTCAGTAGGCCAAGATTTCTAAAAATCCTTATAAGTAATATTCTAATTTTCTGAGATACTGAATTTGGGATTTTCCTTAGTTGTCAGTTATAATCATCAAAATAAAAGAAACAAACATTTGAAATATATCAGTCTATGTGTAATGAATGAATATAATGTACAAGTTTCACTTTTTGAATGGAATTTGGAATTTTGATGATATTCTAATTATATGACCAGCACCTGTATAATACAAAGAAATCTGATTGATATATCACCAGTAATTTTAAAAGTCATGTTAACACAGCCATAAAAAGGGGAGAATTGTGTAATGCTGTGTGCTCTAATAGATGTTTCTGAAATGGTGAGTCATTGGCAGTTTTGAGGTGTCAGGAAGGACCCTTTAGCACTGCAACCCACCGATGAGTGCTTCCCATTTGCCGTTGGCCTGTGTGACCTCATAGACGCAGCGCATCTCGCTATAGGTCACGCCCCCAATGATGAAGACGATAATGCGTGGGCCATTGCGGATCTCTCCTGGGCTCTTGTTCTTATGCCAGTTCCCATAACGGGCACTAAAAATAGACAACATTAGTGTTATCACAGGACATTTCAGTAGATTAATGAGATGTCCATTTCCATATGTTTGTGCAGCTAATCATACCTGGAAGCTGTGGTCGTTTTTGAGGATGCTGTGCGCGTGGAGATGTAAGGATACTGTTTTGGGTCAAGTTTGTCTTCAATGGCATCCTATTATAATGTAAGAGAAGTTAAATGAACAGAATGTTGACAAATCCAAATTAAAGCAAGTACTGTTGGTTTAGCTCACCTCCATGATATCTTTAACCAGCGGAGTCCATCGGGAGAGCTGGTACGTTTGCTCACTGACTCTTTCCTTGCGGTCAGGTTTCTTCCCTTTGCGTGTGGTTGCTTGCTGTGGATACATATTTAAAAAGCTATGCATTTTGACCTCAGACATTATGATTAGTGATGCACCGAATTCTGGATGAATAAGTCAATAAAAATAAAAGTGCCAATCACCACCAGAGGGAGCCAATCTTCCACCTGTTTTATCTCACTATGAACTACATTTTTCCATAACCCATTGCCTGGGTCATGTTCTGATTACTTCCACCTGTATATTATTATCTCGTTTACTCTTGCCTATTTATTCCTTTTGTTTATTTTTTGACTGAACGTCCCTTTATTGCTACACCCATGATGTCTGTCTATTCTGTGAATATGGTGAGAGAAAGGAGGGGAACATGCTTCATATGAATTAAACAGTTCCTGTGCATCAGCTGACCTCTGAAATGATGGGAATCCCCATATGGGCCATATTAGAGATGATGTCACTGTCCTCCGGAGGAATCTGAGCATGCTGGAGGAGCTTACACAGATTCTCCTCTGACACACCTATGAGACACACAAATAGTCAACCAGGAATAATTATACATAATTATACAGAGAATTACAGAGTTTGGTTCTAGATCCTAGAAGCCCAGCATTATGCCAGTTTTGCTCACTGCTGTGTGATATAGTAATAATGACTGTGTACAAACTGTACATGTCAAACATACCACCCCCATCTCACCCACACACAACAAAACAGAGAGGATCCAAAGCATTGGCCATTTTTAGGTTCCCTCACCGTTCTTGAGGAAGATGTAGAGCAGGATGATACGGATCTTGTCCATGATGGTGACGTTAGCATCCAGTAGGATAGGTACGATGGCTCTCATGGGGTCTTTGATCTTCTCACCTTCCGCATCTGTGCCCATAGCTAGATCCTATGACAGAGCACATAAACACTATCAACATTCATTAATATATTGAATTGAGCAGACATATCGGTCAAAGAAAGGTTTTACCTGCTCAACACGGCACAGTTTGTCCACTGTGCCCTGGTATTGCTTCATACAGTCTTCTGCTAAGTGCAGGTGAGTTGAATACTGCAATATTACAAAACCACCATAAGAAAGATCAGCACTATTGGCTTCACTGTCCCATTGAATCAATTCATATGAAAGGTATACATTATTGCAGTACCTTGCTTAATTCCTTCTGGTACTGTGGCATCTTTTTAAGCATTTGGGAGAGCTCTTTCATGGTGGTCTGTAAGATGCAAAAATAGCTTGTTAGTTATTGGCAATAATCAAGAAACTTCAGTAAAGGTTTGAAAAATAACACACCTTCTCTCCTGTATTCATCTTTTTGCTTGCGGAGAAGTCCTTAAGCGATTTAGTTACTGCCCTAAAAGAGAGAACAAGAGAAACTAATATATTTTATAGTTTATGAAGTGAAACTTGTATATTATATTCATTCATTACACACAGACTGATATATTTCAAATGTTTATTTCTTTTAATTTTGATGATTATAACTGACAACTAAGGAAAATCCCAAATTCAGTATCTCAGAAAATTAGAATATTACTTAAGACCAATAAAAAGAAAGGATTTTTAGAAATCTTTGCCAACTGAAAAGTATGAACATGAAAAGTATGAGCATGTACAGCACTCAATACTTAGTTGGAGCTCCTTTTGCCTGAATTATTGCAGCAATGTGGCGTGGCATGGAGTCGATCCGTCTGTGGCACTGTTCAGGTGTTATGAGAGCCCAGGTTGCTCTGATAGTGGCCTTCAGCTCTTCTGCATTGTTGGGTCTCGAATATCGCATCTTCCTCTTCACAATACACCATAGATTTTCTATGTGGTTAATGTCAGGCGAGTTTGCAGGTCAATAAAGAACAGGGATACCATGGTCCTTAAAGCAGGTACTGGTTGCTTTGGCACTGTGCAGGTGCCAAGTCCTGTTGGAAAATGAAATCTGCAACTTCATAAAGTTGGTCAGCAGCAGGAAGCATGAAGAGCTCTAAAACTTCCTGGTATATGGCTGCGTTGACCTCGGACCTCAGAAAACACAGTGGACCAACACCAGCAGACGACATGGCACCCCAAACCATCACTGACTGCGGAAACTTTACACTGGATCTCAAGCAACGTGGATTGTGTGCCTCTCCTCTCTTCCTCCAGACTCTGGGACCCTGATTTCCAAAGGAAATGCAAAATTTCCTTTGGAAATCAGAGAACATAACTTTGGACCACTCAGCAGCAGTCCAGTCCTTTTTGTCTTTAGCCCAAGCGAGAAACTTCTGACGCTGTCTGTTGTTCAAGAGTGGCTTGACACAAGGAATGCGACAGCTGAAACCCATGTCTTGCATACGTCTGTGCGTAGTGGTTCTTGAAGCACTGTCTCCAGCTGCAGTCCACTCTTTGTAAATCTCCCCAACATTTTTGAATGGGTTTGTTTCACAATCCTCTCCAGGGTGCGGTTATCCCTATTGCTTGTACACTTTTTTCTACCACATCTTTTCCTTCCCTTCGCCTCTCTGTTAATGTGCTTGGACACAGAGCTCTGTGAACAGCCAGCCTCTTTTGCAATGACCTTTTGTGTCTTGCCCTCCTTGTGCAAGGTGTCAATGGTCGTCTTTTGGAAAACTGTCAAGTCAGCAGTCTTCCCCATGATTGTGTAGCCTACAGAACTAGACTGAGAGACCATTTAAAGGTCTTTGCAGGTGTTTTGAGTTAATTAGCTGATTAGAGTGTGGCATCAGGTCTCTTCAATATCGAACCTTTTCACAATATTCTAATTTTCTGAGATACTGAATTTGGAATTTTCCTTAGTTATAATCATCAAAATTAAAATAAATAAACATTAGAAATATAGCAGTCTGTGTGTAGTGAATGAATATAATATACAAGTTTCACTTTTTGAATGGAATGAAATAAATAAACTTTTTGATGATATTCTAATTATTTGACCAGCACCTGTATATAATCGTATACCTAAATCTGTGCAGGACAGACTTACGTTGACACCTCTGCTATGTGTTTATGTCTCAGAGTCATCCACAGGTCGTCATCTTCATCCAACAGCACCTCTTTCATACGCGTGTCACCCATTCCACTGGTCTCATACCTGATAGACACATACATACGCACCATCAGCATCAGAAACTGCCTACACTACACATGTACAGTGTGATAATGGAAGGAGTTAATAACATCTTAAAAGGTAAAACAATTGGACTTGACCGAGGGTCAGTTTAAATGATCTTAGCGACCATAGAGCAGTATATAGATCATTTACAAGTTATTACTTGTAGACATCATTCTCAATGGACACCAGGTCATAGGCCATGGCTTGAAGTGTAAGCTCGTGTAGAAGTGGCGAGACAGGGTCAAAACCTCGGTCCAGAATCAATAGCTGGGAACGTGCTTTATCAGGTCCCTGTGAAAGAAAGAAGACAAAGATAGAGCACAAAACAGTAAGGCAAGGAATTAAAGTTGGACAGTGAGAAATTAAGGTCACTGGTGCGAGACAGAAGCAGTTTATTTTTATCATTCGAGACAAAATATTGTGCTACAAGCTCTCAGACTCACCTCTCCCAAAGTGGGGTCATCTGCTTTGTAACCATCCAGTTTATCCTGAAGCATCTGGGCCAGAACTCCATTGTCTTTGTACTCTCTGAAAAACACAGCAACACATACAGTACTCAATCATGATGCAACCTGATGACGAAGGCTTATTTCTGATTTTTTTTAATAACAGTTTGCTTGTGTTTCTTGTGTTGTCTTTGCAGATGGCTAGTAATGTTTACATTACAGATATGTGGCAGCAGATAAATTTGACAGCGTGTGTGTGTTTCCTCTTCCTCTCTCACCCTCTGTATCTAACAGCTGGGTATTCTTTCAGTGTGAAGCACAGGGTAGCTATTTGCTCAGCTAAACGCTCCAACACCTGGTTCTTTACATCAGCTTTAAACGGACTGTAGAAATCCTGGAAGGCATCTGAGTTGTCCACTGAGAACACCTGAGGACAACATACCAACAATAGATAAATGCCTCACTATAACATACAGATTTGTAGTTTTATTCATAACATCTCAGATCTTCAGTGTGATTCAAATGCATTCAAATGCGGTTATTGATGCAACTGGACCCAGGAGCTGCATCGCATACTGTCTAGTGGGTAATACAATTGGTTTGAAACATACTTCACGGCTATTAAAAAGTATGTAGTACTACTGATAATTAGATGTAAAGTGTTCATCAGATGTGTACTTCAGAATCTCACCATAAGTAGTGGCCTGATACTTTCTGTTTTACGGATAATACTATGAATTCAGACATACTACTCATCTCACTGTTTTTCACATCATATATAGGGAAGTAGGCATTCACCAAAAGTGAAGCAGGGATGAATTTCCATATTGCCAGTTTGTGGATGCTTAAGTAACACATTGTACTGTATATGGCTGTTACTGTCCCATAATCCTCTTTCACAACAGTAACTCATCGGTATGTCTCACCTCTCCCTGAAAGTATTATATTTTTTTATAGTGCAGCCATTTGCTAAAATCATTTAAGTTCTTTTTTTTCTCATTAATGTACACACAGAACCCCATATTGACAGAAAAACACAGAATTGTTGACATTTTTGCAGATTTATTAAAAAAGAAAAACTGAAATATCACATGGTCCCAAGTATTCAGACCCTTTGCTTAGTATTTAGTAGCACCCTTTTGATCTAACTCAGCCATGAGTCTTTTTGGGAAAGATGTAACAAGTTTTTCACACCTGGATTTGGGGTCATCTGCCATTCCTCCTTGCAGATCCTCTCCAGTTCTGTCAGGTTAGATGGTAAACGTTGGTGGACAGACATTTTCAGGTCTCTCCAGAGATGCTCAATTGGGTTTAAGTCAGGGTTTTGGCTGGGCCATTCAAGAACAGTCACAGAGTTGTTGTGAAGCCACTCCTTCGTTATTTTAGCTGTGTGCTTGGGGTCATTGTCTTGTTGGAAGGTGAACCTTCGGCCAAGTCTGAGGTCTTGAGCACTCTGGAGAAGGATTTCATCCAGGATATCTCTGGCCGCATTCATCTTTCCCTCGATTGCAAACAGTTGGCCTGTCCCTACAGCTGAAAAACACCCCACAGCATGATGCTACCACCACCATGCTTCACTGTTGGGACTGTATTGGACAGGTGATGAGCAGTGCCTGGTTTTCTCCACACATACCACTTAGAATTAAGGCCAAAAAGTTATATCTTGGTCTCATTAGACCAGAGAATCTTTGGCCAGACGGCCAGCTCTAAGAAGGGCTCTGATCGTCCCAAACATCTTCCATTTAAGGTTTATGGAGGCCACTGTGCTCTTAGGAACCTTAAGTGCAGCAAAATAAAAAATTTTTTAACCTTGGCCAGACCTGTGCCTTGCCACAATTCTGTCTCTGAGCTCTTCAGGCAGTTCCTTTGACCTCATGATTCTCATTTGCTCTGACATGCACTATGAGCTGTAAGGTCTTATATGGACAGGTGTGGCTTTCCTAATCAAGTCCAATCAGTATAATCAAACACAGCTGGACTCAAATGAAGGTGTAGAACCATCTCAAGGATGATCAGAAGAAATGGACAGCACCTGGGTTAAATATACTAGTGTCACAGCAAAGGGTCTGAATACTTAGGACCATGTGATATTTCAGTTTTTCTTTTTTAATAAATCTGCAAAAATGTCAACAATTCTGTGTTTTCCTGTCAATATGGGGTGCTGTGTGTACATTAATGAGAAAAAAACATGGTTTTTCGATTAATCTTCTACATAAAACCCGCACTATCCTCTTACCTTCCCTCAGCTTGACCTATAATCCATATCAGTGTTGGATCTCTCTCTCCCTATCCTAACACACTAGCCTAAACATACTGCCCCATCTGTCACATGAACATAACCCCACTGACATCCAATAAAATTCCAAATCCATGCTCTCTATCATTGGCTGCCCAGTGACTCATTGATGGGGCATTAGCCAATGAGGAGCGGGATTAGGGTTGGGATAGGGAGGGCTGATTCAGCCATTCTTTAGGATTAATTATAAAGGGCAACAACAGAGGATTGCAGGCACAGAGATGGACAGACTAAAGCTGCTCTTGAATGTTCTGGCATGATACATGAGTTCACCACCCTTCCCCCACACCTCCATACTTCCTCCTAAGGATCATTCTTTCTCTCTCAGGTCCTAGGAAGTACCAGGGTCTAATGTAAAGTCTCTCACCTGTGATTCATAGGGCAGGAAGGCGATGTTAATCTCAGTCAGTGTCTTTATGGATTTAGAGGCACGGGATTTACTTATCAAGTTGAACATAGAGTCTGGGATTGCTGAAATCAACAATAAAAACAGAGACTGAGTGAGATATATATTCTAGATAATTATCAAGTAGATGTGGTAAAACAAAAAACATAAACAAAAAAACAGTTCCTGCGGTCCAAAAACATACTCACTGTCTGAGAAGAACACGTGTGCCCCTCTGTAAACAGGATTACGGGGATCTCTGAAGTCATTGATGAGTCCCTCAACTGACTGTTGAAAACACAAACAAATATATATTATTCACTACCGTACAAATGTTTAGGGTAAGCGTTTTCGAAAGAAGTCACTTATGTTCACCAATGCTGTAAAAACTGTAATATTATAAAATATTATCACAATTTAATATAAATTTTCTATTTTTATATATTTGAAAATGTTTTTTATTCTTGTGATGGCAAAGCTGAATTTTCAGGACCCCTGTCTTCAGTGTCACATGATCCTTCAGAAATCATTCTAATATGTTGATTTGGCGCTTAAGAAACATTTATTATTTTTATTATTATGTTATTATGTTGAAAACAGTTGTACAGGTTAGAAAACTCCTAAGCTCCGTTGTATATATATAAGAATAAATGTTACCTCATCGGATGGAGTGATGAGATATATGGCTTCCATGGTAGGAAGAGGCTCACGGCGCTTGGTTATGTCCTCAACAACTGGAGAAGAAAAAAAAAGGTTATGGAAGAAAGTACATTTGAAATGTTTGCTATATGGGAATTTACTAAATGGGAATGTTTGCCAAATTGCTATATACTGCTATGTGAATTTGTTCTAATAAAACTCACTTGTGATTCCCTCAGACATAATGTCTGTCATTTTACAGCAAGATGAGATCATTCTCATGCTGAGCTTGTCCACCACCAAAACCTGAGGGAGAACAGCATACTGTACATAATCTATGAACAGCATACATGGTCATGCAACAAATCATTGTTACTCTTACAACCAGGCTGAACAGACCAGTGTAACACAGCGTGTTGTGTTTTGAATGCTGGTTGCTATCATGGAATGTTGTTATGCTGATAGTATATGCTACAATCTTTTTCATAATGATCTTTTTCATAATGTTTGACTTTTAAACACAAGATGTTCTTCAGTAGAAATGAGGGTGATGTTCATGTGTACCTTCCACTCTCCCTTCTTCTTCACCTTCTTAATGACATCATTCATAATCTCTGTAAAACGAACACAAAAAAAATCTAAATTCATTTTTGCGGAGGTAGGAGAATAGGCAATGTAAAGGGAGAATAGCAAATACATTTAGCATGCAAGTGAATAAGTAAATCCGAGTCAAAGCCAAGATCACAGGAACCTTCTCAAAAGTTTGCTTTCAGCGTAAGTAAAACAAAGTCTGAAGCTCTGTAGGTTAGGTTTTTAGTGACTATGCTACAATGCTAGATATATGTTATGAATTCATCTCAAATAGTGATACCATTGACAGAAAGATATCCAAACAAAGATCTTTTCAGATTGAGAGTCCAGCTCATAAATGCTCATTTAAAATGGAGCGAGAAATATAGTTGGTAGAGGTGTGTGATGATATCTGCCATACTCTAAATATATCTGAAAGGTGTGTGCTAAAGCTGTGCATAATCATAGACTCTAACAGATGTTGTCACGCTCACACAGCCCACTAACTATGCAGAGTTTGCCAAAAGTATCAGGTAGAGGTGTTGCTAGAGTCTAAATCGTCTTTCTTCTTTATGGTTAAAACAGTACAATACCCTCTGCAGAGTCTAAAAACACGACTCTGGACTGATTTTATATGATATATTTTTTAGAAAGGTACATGGGTTACTGTTTAGAATCACCTTTGTGAAGTATGATATTATAATTTTAAAAAAAGTATATATAATTTTAAATCTTTTTTCATTCTTGATTCAGTGAGTGTTAATAATTGTCTTTCTATTATAGTTAAATACATTAGTTAACATGAAGTAACAGATTTTTTTTTTTTAATTTATCATTTATAAATGTTATATTTTAATTAAAAGTTGTATCTGTTAATATTATTTAATGGACATAACATTAACTTTAACTATTAACTAATATTAATGAATAATGTAATTTGTGTGTGTGTGTGTGTGTGTGTGTGTGTGTGTGTGTGTGTGTGTGTGTGTGTGTGTGTGTGTGTGTGTGTGTGTGTGTGTGCATGTATCCTTGTTTATATTACATTGTGGGTGTCCCCATTTGGATAGTAAAACCTGAGATCATCTACATTGTGGGGACCAGCCCCACTTTTCAAAAGGCTTATAAATCACACAGGATGAGTTTTTTTGAGAAAGTAAAAATTTTTGCCATGGTTTTTCATTGATTGATTGAGTTGTATCACCTTTGTCTCATTTCTTTGATTTGTTTGCTTGTGTATTTAAACCCTGTTTGTTCTGTTTATTGTCTGATCTTGTTCGTGTGTATTGGCTGTTCTGTTCATGTTTTTCCAGTTTAAGAGATTATTGTTACCTTTTGAGTTTGTAAAAATAAATAAATAAAATCAACTGCCTGCATTTAGATCCAGCTCTTTTCATCTCTTGCTTCAACTGTGCGTGACACAAATCAAATCTACAATCCATGTCTTTTGTGACAGCAAAAAAAAATTGTTTGTTTAAATGATATATATTCAGTGTGGTGAGAGAGACCCATGCCGCAATCACAGGCCTAATCTCTTTCCAATCCTCTTATAGGACCAGCCTCTCTATTTTTGCTTCCCCTGTCTCTCTTTCTCTTGCTCTTTGTCACTCTTTTTTTCTCACTCTCAGTCTCTCTTTGCATCTCTTCCACTGGATGTGAGCACAGTGGACCTTAATCATTTTTACTCCCCTCCTAAAATCTCCATTGAATCGTAAGATCCCAAACGCAACAGCTTCCTGCAGTCATATAACACATTTCACAGCTTTTGACGCTGGATCTGTCAGTTCCGACACCCAGAGGTGTTGTTGCATTTAAATAAACTTGTGATGAATCTCACACGCTATTACTGAAATTACCGAACAACAAATCAGCATCCAGTCTGACAAAATAACTGTCTATAAAAACGTTGCTGGTGTGATTAATATTTAACGGTGCATTGGAACTGGACTGAAAGCAGTAAATACAGACTGAAAACTTGACCTACTAATAGATTAAAGGTTCAGATACAATATTAGTTCAAACCAATATGTCCAAAAACATGACTAGACACACACCCTCCAGCAGACTTCTGTATTTCTTGATGCTGCTTCAGTCATAAATATGTATTACTTGATCACCACATTTGCAGAAGTAACTAACGCTCACATCTGATAATTGGTGATGTTTTTCTCAGAATCTGTAAGATTTAATCAACACCACTGTATATGGCAGCAGAAATAGCAGGAAAGACACAGGCAGATGGCAAGAAGTGATGAAGACCAGATGTGATGAAAGAAAGAATCAAGAGTGAACTATGAACACCTGAAAATCTCATTAATCCTCATGGTTGCATCTAGGTCCAGAAATGAACCAGGGCTTTTTGACACTGAAAGTAACTTTAAGAGATGGAGTTTGGAAAACCTAACATCCATAGATAAAACAGGTCAATAATATATGGCGGATAAGGAATTACAAAATATTTACATCCAGGTGGCTACATAGATAGATAGATAGATAGATAGATAGATAGATAGATAGATAGATAGATAGATAGATAGATGATACTACAACAACCATTTAACAAATTCAACCATTAACATCAAACACAAAAGCTTGTTTAATAGCTTTTCTAGCAATTGCCAGTCTGTTTTGTTTGTATTCAGGTCTATTTTCCCACTCTTTGTGCTTCCACGCAATCCGCCCCTTTAGATCCCTAATCCCACAGGACTACACAGATTAGTGTGTATCTCCCATGTTTGTGTGCGTTTAGCAACATTACAATCATTCCTTTTAATGCATAGTGCAAAAATCAAACTGATTAATAATATAATATAATATAATATAATATAATAAAAGCGTTAAAAATGTTACATTTGAAGAATAATGATTTTAGAAGAGCAGTGTTATTGTATCAGGGTTTATATTGTTAGTCAATAGCGTGTAATATTAGGCTACTTAATAATAAAGCATTTCAACACATTTCTATGAAAAATACAATAATTCAACAAATTAGAAATATCTGAAATATTACATTCAAAAACGTCAGCAATGTTTGTCCTATAGCAACTTCAGCGAAACGTTTCTTACTTTCTCCGACAATCGCCTTGAGTCCCAGAGATGCCATCGTGTCACCTGCTGCCTCTGCCTGCCGGACTCACAGTGAGCGCGCGCTCAGAGCTACAGTTGGTGTAAATGTGATGTGGTGTTTGCGTCGATCGATGCCTAATCCCACTACACGCCTCCGCAGCTTCTCCGTTGACATGTGCATTTGTGCATTTTAAGCTTAGCCTTCTAGTAGCTTCGATCATGTTTTGATGAAGTGTCTGACTGTTTTGTGATAAATGTTTTGGGGTTTTGAATACAGAACATATATGAGAGATTTAAATTAACGTCATGCAATATTAAAATTAATGATGGGCACGAGAATAATGGGACTGTATGTATTTATAGTCTAAAAAAGAATTAAAGGAAGAATTAACAGAAAAAGACCACTAGTAGCCACTAGAGGGCGACATCGTCTTTTATTCTGCCTAACACCATCAGAGAGGTCCATTTTAATGAAAATGTCTTAATCTCTCTACAAAATGATAACCTATTATTTGATACATGAAAAAGAACAGAAATAGAGGTTGTGCCTGTATCTTTCTTTAGCAACAAACCATAACAAACAAAACAAAAACTAGCGCTATCAGTAAAAACGGTTAAAATAATAGTTATAATGAGTTAAATTACATTGGATGCTTTGGATACAGTAGTATTCGTGGCACATTGGACACATTTGTAATGCCTTTTTTTTGTCAGCACCTGCATTAGACACTTTCTTAAAACCAAGCGCGTGTACAATATGAGAAATATCATATCCCAGTGATTCGATTCTTTTTAAAAGATAGGCAATTTCCCCCTCCGTTTCGTTAGTGCTTGACTTAAGCTATAGAGAAAAAGACAACAACAATAGACTTAAAAATTACGATTTTCAGTCACGTTATTATACCCACTTTTAACTGTGTATGATATAGTAATTTGTACACATTCGCTGCCTCGTTTGCTTAGTTGCTTGACGGGCGAAATGTCATTAATTGCCCTTGTCGTTGTTCAGTCGACAGTCTTTTAAGTCAGAAAAGCACGCGTTTCCAAAAGTGAACACAAATGTAACCAGTGAGTGCATGGATTTTGATGGGAACGGATCGTTCACCCTGCTCTAAAAAACGATTCGTTCTTAGAATGAACGTATAGAGTCCCGCCTCTAATTGGAGGTTAAGTCAGACTCCTTCAGTACGCTCACCAAAGACACGCGTGTTTTGACGCTGAAATCGAGCACAGGGTAGAGACTAAAGAAGCCTTAACTCAAGAGTTATGGAAAACTGCCTTCCGTGATCCAGTACGGTGCCTGTCAGCTCTGTCTGTGCAACTCCAACCTCTTACTGCGTTCAAATTACTTGAGTAAAAAGAGGGAGGAGCCGCTCAAATCAACTCCAGTTTATATCTTATCATACGAAACCAGCGCCCAACTGTTACTGCTACAGAGCTGCTGCCTCGGAAGAGTTGTCCGATCTAGCCGAATTTAGCCATATAACAGCGGCGCGATGGGGGATATGATCTCAACTCATCTGGATGAAGGCAAACGGGAGGTTATAACAGGTAAGTGCTCCAATGGACGTGTCCGCTAACCGCAAGACGTGATAAATAATCAGTGTCGGTATGTAAAATATGGTGTTGCGAAAGGGTTGTAATGCAATTGCAGTTAAGGCCAGTGCCGGGGTTTTTGGGTGAAAGGGTTTACATTCCGCCCCAAAAAGAAAATAATAAACTTTGTGCTGTTCCCTCAAGGCACTTTGCTGCGACGTGGCACAATGTTTCCTGTTACTTTTTTAGAAGTTCTAAATTTCACACTGCATAAATATTCCGTGAGATAATGTAGTGATTTCATTGTGCAAAAAAAAAAGAAGAAAAAAAAAGGATTCAAATCATCAATGCTTTACTTTAGCATTAATCTACACGATGAATGTGAGCTGCGTAACCTAACTATTGCTGATATCTCAAATAACTCATGAAACCAAAAATGAAGTGAAGCCCAAATGTATTTGTATGGGTGGCCTGCATCTCTTCAGAGCTGTGTGGTTGGGGTGGAACAGGTTTGGGGAGGTTTTCTAGGCTGAATTCAGCGGTTGATTTCAACTTAAAAAAAAAAAAAAAAATTCATATTAGCAACACTTGTTTCAGTAAATACAGGTATTTGAGAGCTACAGGTGACACCTATAGAGGCACTTAACCCAAATAATCCATACCTATTCTAGAATCTAGGCCTATAATCGAATATTATAAAATATTAAACATAAAAAATTCACAAGTGGAATTCCTCCCACATTTTAAATGTTGGTTTATTTATTTTATTTATTTTTGTACGAAATGTGCATTTAAAAAAAAACTTAAAGACTAATTTAAATCATGTTTTCCTTACCAATTTAGTCTGGAAAAATCTGACTGGAATGTTAGTTGGTGTCACTGACTGTGGGAGAATAAGAAAACAGAATTTGTTTTTTATATTTTTTGAAACAATGTCAAAATTTTACTTAGCTATTGATTATCCCTTTTAATATAAGTTGATGAAATCGCATTTTGGAAGGGCAAGAGAGAACTGTTAACTTCTTTTGCATATTTTAAGAGAAAGCACATATCAGAAATGGAATCTCAGGAATGCATGTGTAGCCTAACAGCAGTAAGGAGGCTGTCTGGATGATCTGTCATGCTCAGCGTTTGGATAACCTTTGTTCAGGAGGTCATGTATGCTCACTCTTTATTTTTTAAGTGTATGTAATATTTATAAGCTAATTCATAGAGGATGCTTGTCGGACAATATGGAACGTCTACAGTAGGCTATTGTCTTTAGACCCTTTACTCAATTGGATGACTCCCTCTTTATTGACCAGGGAAAGGTGAGGTCAAAGTCTGATGTCGTCTTCCTGTGTTCTAGAGAATGGAAAAAGCAGTCTTCTCAAAATAGTGGGTGGAGGATTGGGAATAGAATGACCTAAGCACTTCCTGTGCATTTTACAATGGTTGACAGCTTTAGGTGCAGCAAATGTTTATTTTACGTTGTATCTCATAAGATTTATGATATTATTATGTTTGTTGAAGAATGTTTTGGGGTCAAATCTTCCATGTTGAGGTGATGAAGTTGTAGCCATTTTGGGAAGCAAATTATACTGTTTTGAGTAGTTGGGGGGTGAGGGGGATCTTGCAGGAAATGCTTTAATGGAATGTTCATGGAAGGGGAAGTCGTGGAACACTAATAGAGCAGGATTCTTCTAAACAGAGCATGTTTGTTATAGAGCTTTGTAGTGAGGTCATAGTGCACAATCCGCCACACTTACTTCCTATAGTGTGTGAGTGTTTTTCTGTTGGCTCTCTTATATTATTAATGCTAACTTATCCTGTTTACCAACTGAGCAGTTCTTAGTCATCCACAGTCATCCAACTGACTGGAATTTAGGCAAAAATGGAAGTTACTCCAGAGTTAGTCTGAAAAATCATCTAGCTGGAATGTCAGTGTCACCGTGGGAAAACAAGAAGCACAGACTTTGTTTGTGAAATTGAATGAAGGGGTATGCTTATTCTTCAGAGTTAGGTTTTTGCACAAGGGTTCACGTGACTCCATCATCAGCCATTGTAGTTTTAAATGGGAATTTTCCATGATGAACATCAGGCTTGCTCAGAGCTGGACTCAGCACCAATGAGGCTCTCAGGACAATTAGAACAAATGATGAGCACAGCATGTTTATAAATCACATCCCAGCATGCTTCACTTACTGTAGCAACAGATCATCGAATAACACTGCACTTTGATCAACGTATACCATCGTAATCTTTTTCATCATATGCTAAATTGAGGTGTTGTGCTCAAAGAAATGAAAAAAATAAAACAACAACAACAAATAAACAAACGTGTATTGTGATATGATTTTTTTTTTTAAACAAAGGAACTGTATGGCCTTGCCAATGTGTCCTCAAGCAAGGCATGTTGCTAAATTCCCCCGTGTCAGATTTGATATCAGCTGTACTAAACCTGCCTGTTAATGTGCTATTCCACGTATACCAAAGAAAATGTAACACTGAATGCAAAAGTAACCTTTCAGAAGTTTGTCAGTAAGATTTGTTTGGAAAGAAATGAATCCTTGTATCCAATAAGGAAGCATAAATGGATCAAAAGTCTTTTGCATGGTTACAAACATTTCTGTTTCAAATAAATGCTGCTATTTTGAATGACGTTTGCGAAGGTTCTATTATCATGCTCTTCTTTATAGAATAAACCAGGACCATGACCAAAGTGTTTTGGGATTTCCTGCTGTGAGCTGAGCTCAAGATAAGTGTGACTGACTCCAGCAGGCAGGTTTTACTGAGCTTGTATGATTGTAACATGCAAAGCAAGTTAAGAATAAATCCTTTAAGAGATTTCTTATTGCACTATATAAGTGTAATTGAGCTGCTCTAGTCATTGGGTAATGAAGTGCAAACACTATCTTCAGTGTGAGGCTTCAGAGTCTCTTTGAAGTGCCTGCTATATGGTAATGTTAATTTGATTTGCTTGTCTGCTTGTAATGAAATTAAAAAGGAACAAGGAGTGGCACCAAGTATCACATGAGACTCATTCAGTGGATGACTCATAAACAAACAGCACACACACATACACTCACAAATGCAGCCAGTCTTAGATATTCACATGAACATACACATGCCCTGTGTCTTGTGGTTTCTTCCAGACCCGGGCCCGGGGTTACTCTCTTCAACCCTCTCAAAGTAATGTGTTCTGTTAGCACCCTTTTTCATTGTAAATTCGTTCTTAGACGTATAATAATTGTGAAGTCTTTCCACACATCATATAGCAGAAAATGCTCAAGTTTCCCATGGTCATGGACAACTTGGAATGTCCAGGCCTGGAAAGATTTATTGGCCCGAAAATGTGGGAATGCTTGGTGCTGGATTCCAAAAAGACATTTTAATCTTTTCTACAGTATTTCCATATTATACATTTCTCCTTCCCAGTACATTTAGACCATGTTCTCATTAGCTATGTTTTCATCCACCTGTTTTTATGCAAATTTTGAAGTGCATAAAAAACACGGGATGATAATGCCAAGATGGGCATAAATTCTAAAAATGTGTATTCATTTATTTTTATCCTGTCAGAAGTTGAAACACATTTACCGAACAAATCCCTTGATTCACAAACAAAAAGTCATATAAATTTGCCTCAACAGATCATGTGATTGGATACTGCACTAACCAGCGAACCAATAGTGAACTAATGTCATTGCATGCCATTTTCAATGTTAAAGTGCCCCTATTATGGATTTTTGAAAATGATCTTTCATGTAATGTGTAACATAGTTCTAAGTGAATGAAAACATCCTGCAATGTTTTAAATCTGAAAGTGCTAGTGATGGGAAGTTCGATTCTTTTCCGCGAACCGGTTCTTTCGGACAGTTCGTTTTAAAGAACCGGATCAAAAACCGGTTCACCGGTTCTTTACGCTCAAACGTAATGAAGTAATTTCGCTATGACGTAATGACGTCAAGTCTATCGCGGTTGATAAACAAAACTTTACACATTAAAATATATAAAGTCAGTAATCATAATATCAATCAGATAAAATATCATCATAATCTGTTAAGTTTATTTTTACAATCAAGTTTTACATCTAAAGCATCCAAACACTTACAGGGCGAGGATGTTTTACAGTTATAAAAACAATAAATTAGTCTTCATTAATGCAGAAACCATGATCCACTTACTATGTTTTGTTATTAAATAAATACGGTTCTCCAAATTTTCCACATTCATGTCCTAAGAGTCGTTTCACAGACGCGCTCATATCAGTTGAGGTTCGCTCGGTTCAGAGAGACGCGCGTGCAGTCTGTCGCTTTGACGCATGCTCAGTCAGTATCAGCTCATCGGTTCGCCAATCGGACATGTCCGAAATAAACAGGGTTCAGTGTTCTGATTCTGATGATCCGAAACCGCTGCAACCGGTTGCAACCGATTCTTGACTCGAGAATCCAGAACGAAATTGAGACTCGAGAACCGCGAGAGCGATTCAAAAGGAGTCAATTGCTTCACTTAGCTGTAGTTTGAGGCTACATCATTTTTATATTTATATCACCTTGTTTAGAAATTAAATACACTGATCCTGAAAATAACATGGCTTTATGAAACAAATGTTTAGTTTGGTAGTTGTACAAACTAATGCTTGTTTCCAATGTTTAAAAATAATTAAGTAACAAGCACAACTGCACATTTTTACTGTAATGCTTTTTAGAAAACATTCATATAGAAAAATATATTTGTACAACAATTTCTGAACAGAGTTTGATCTATGTACACTAGTGTGTGTAAGTGCACTTTTATGTGTAGGCTATTGTGAACACTTTAATATATTTTTATCAAAACATTGTTTATTTAATACAAACCCAATTTGTGAATGTGTCATCATTAACTATAATTACTGTAGGCCAACAGGTAGCCTATTTCATAAATTATTATGATCCCTAACACATCCCGATGCGCAGCAAAACTTAACATGCTTTTCGCTCTCTCTGAAAAATTACACGCATGCCCAGTCAGTATCAGCTCATCGGTTCTCCAGTCGGACATGTCCAAATAAACAGTTCTCGGTTCAGTGTACTGGTGATCCGATAATCAACCGTTGAAACCGATTCTTGACTCGAACGAGAACTGTGACAGGCCGTAGCGCGCTGCACGCATGCTCAGTATCATCAGCTTCTGCTCGCTGACGTGCTCAATCTGCTCATCATCAGTTCTCTCTTACAGTAGTGTCGGTTAAGTCAGTGTATTGTTGGAGTAACTGAATAACCTTTGCATTCTGGTTTATTTGAGTCAGAGGACAGTCAGACAGGTCAAAAAGTGAGTGACTTTATAAATTTGTGGATTAGTGCTGCGAACGGTTTCAACGATTCAGTCCGACGGTGAACTGGTTCGATCGGTTCACTAAAAAGAACCGTTCAAAAGAACGATTCGCTCGCAACCGACATCACTAGAAAGTGCACCATGCATAAAGTTATTGTCTCTCAAAAGAGTCGACTGTGAGTCAATTAAACAAATCGTTTTTAAAAAAAATCCCAAGCCGTTTCATTGGGATGAAACATTAGCATGTTGCCCGTCCACTTATTTGCGCGCGAAGACATCAAGGAAAACTTAAATCACCTCAAACACTGCAGCTGATTCCTGTAGATACCGGATAGCATCATGTCAGGAAGATGATGTACTCTACAATGCATTTGTGATTCATGTTGTCTAAGTATCTGTCTAAAGTAACCGTCTAACTCACGTTATTACTGTCTTACTGAAATATTACTGTCAATCATCAGCTGTGGGCTGCAGTATTGCCTAAAACTGTCTCACTTCTATCTCACACAAATTGCATTCCCAAACATCAGGTATCCGAATGCACGATAACATGCAGTGTTTATGGCATTTTGTCTGTACGCTCTGAAGTGCAAGTCATGTACGAAAAAGAGCCACAGTGGCCCGATTGCAGAAACTTCCATTTTTATTAAAGATGTTCTCTTGAACATGGGATGGAAACTATTCTCTCCGCAAATATTTTATGCAGAATTACAATTTTGCACATTTAATTTGCAACATTGGCTATGATATAGCTATAATGGCTATTAGGGTTGCATGATCAATTGATATTAAACCGCAGTGTGCTTTGACAAAGGCTGCAAATGTTTACGGCTCTGTGATCAGTATTAAATGCGGCTCCATCTGAAAGCCAGAGAGCGCACTCATGTTTGCAGCGCTTTCAGATGGAGCAGCGTTTACTACTGATCACAGAGCCGTGCTTCACAGACAAGCTGCGCGTAAAAAATAATCGCAGCCTTAACGGTTTCATAATAATTTAATAAAAGCTGGTTAATTGCGATTAATCGTGCAGCCCTAATGTCAGTACCAGGATCTGAGCGCCCAGATTTCCCTCAGAAGAGCTTTCACTCTTTCTGCTCTGACATGGACACATTCCAAAGAAACTTCCTTTTCCTTTTTCCCTACCCCCCCTGAAGACCAACTTCCCCCTGTGTGGTCTAAATGATGGTATTGTAATTATCTTCCACTAGTGGAACCACTCTTTAAATGTCTGTCTACAAACCTCCACATTACCAAAGCAGAGCGTGGCAAGATCTGATTCCCACCATCAGACTCATGCCCATTACTGAGATGTTTGTTTTGGTGTTGAAATCAGTTCCTGAGAAAAGCGTGTTTCATTAGTTGGGTTTGTGCTGAGACATGGATTGTGAAATTTTGTGTGAGGAATGATTTGGCATGGCAGTGGAGCATTGGAGGATCTGCCCTAGGATGTTTGTTTAAGATCGATGCCTGATCAGTGAGCAAACTGCCCAGCCCTTACAGTCATCTCTGTTCCCACAATCACTGTCTGTACTTGTGTAATAGCTGAACTACATTACCCATAATCCTGAAAAGGCCAGTGTCTTTAATAATCTACCAATTAGAGAAGGACTGTAGAAATGAGAATAGTGCCCAAGTTTTTGCTTTGTCTTGGAGTTTTGTTCATGGCTTAATTGAGGATTTTATTTAATGAAAACTTTAGTTTTCATCAGCTTTAACAGTACTGCAGTAAGTACAATTCAAATTGGCATGTAAGATGATCACAAATTTCCGTCGCCTCTAATATTGTACTTTTTAAAACAATGCAGATGGTCAGGGTGACCTTATTCTCGGCCTCCTTGTCTCCTTTTTCACATTCCTCTCTGTTAAGTACTGCCTGTACAACTGCCTAATGGGTTTAGCAGTTCATTTAATTATATTCTCTGGCTTTATGGGACAAAAATGATGGATTGAGAGTTGGTTGGGAGAACTCATAAGCAGAGCTCAGCTCCAGAGTCTTTTAATTTCTGCAGTTGCAGTGAAGTAGACCATATACATTTAGAGAGGGAACATTTTAGGGTGTTCCTGTGTGCATTTGACTTGGCAGAATGAAGTATGTAAATGCTAAACGTCAGGTCTGTTTATAATTTGCTTTGATGGGAACTTTTGACGGTAATGATCCAGTTGAACTTGAGCATTTAGCTTTATGGATCTGACTTGTTGCAGTCTCTCCCTGTATGAAACTTTATTTTTATGAGTCATAATAATCATATATAACCTAACCTGTCTTCTAGCTTACTGTTATTTTAATTGTATGTCATGTTTATTTTAAGACCCGGAGTTATTTTTAATGTGCAGGTGATCTCTTCTAGCATCAATAGGCATTCAAAGGCAATTACATAACTAAGTTTTACATTTATTCTTGGTCTTTGATCATCACTAAGTGCTTTATTTTTCATGCCCCTCTCTAATTTATTGGCATCTTCACATTGTAAGCTAATGGACAGGAATGCCGTTGTTTTTTCTTTTCTCTTTCCTTGAATCTTTCCAAGAGACTGAATACCTCCAAAGTTTTACAACAAGCCCTACATAGTCATTTGGAAAACATCCCGCCAGAAAGCAGTCAATAATGGAGTTGCCTTTGTTCCTGTGCCAACTGCAGTGTTGATCTGCTTTTACATGCATGTGGAGGACAAAGCAGTGAAGCTCAAACATTATAATCTCCACTTCTAATCAGATACATGGAGCTCAGTGTGAATTGCTGTTAATGTTTAATGGCCATTGATTTATTGTACACTGCAACTGTCTGTTGTAGAGCTGCAGCTGCTTGCAGTAAGTCTAAAATCTGAATATAACCTCTTTTCACGTGATTTTTTTTATTGCATCACATTTTATCATTGTTTAATGTATAATAATAACAACAATATTAATAATAATAATAATTTATTTTCATATGATACTATTTGAATAAACGTTTTTGGCTTTAGTAACATGCTTGCTATGGAAAACCACCAGGGAAGCAGTACTATAGTGTTTAAAATAATAATAATAATTTGTAGTGCGCCTTTCTCACACTCAAAGTGCTACAACATGTACAGAACAAAATAAGAAATCAAACAAGGAAAAAATACATAGCCTAGTATAAAGAAAAAACTCAGTAATAAATTATTATAAATTAAAAGCTTGACTAAAATATCTTAAGAAGTTTCTAAAAACAATCCAAGGACGTAGCATTCCTAATAAATGCAGGTAATGAGTTCCATAACTTAGAAATGCTGGGTTTGTATTTTTGTTAATGGCCTCACATCAAAGGTAGGGTAGGCAATTTCAGGGAGGCAAGCTAGCTTTAAAAGCATGAGATCCCACCCTACTTTCATAGCGCTCTCCAAAGCCACGGCTCCTTCAAAACACATGAACGCACGCACACAGCAGGTTCTGCAAAGCATCATAAGAGACGGCTTTGAGTTACCTCATGTCTCAAAGCACATAACATTACAATAATAACAAAGAGTTTATCACTGGCCCAAACAATTACCTGCAGAAAGTTCAGGAATGCTGTGTTTTGAGAGTAGTGTTTTGAATGATGATGTTTAGTCTTGTGTTGCCACTTGCAGCAGTTAGTTAATATTAATTAACTGCTCAAAAAATCAAACTCTGGTTTGGTCCAGGCAATTGAACCAAGTGTGAAAGCTCCCTCTATCTCTCAATTCGGACTTTATAACAGAGATTTGTGAGTTTATATCACAATAATGTAAATAAAAGTCAGAATAGTAAGATAAAAAGTCGCAATTACCTTTTCTTTTCTTTTTATTCTGTGGCGGAAACAAGCTTCCATAGTCATAATGTATGATTTAAGAGCTCAACTATAAAAAACTGTTTTTAATATAAGTCATGGCAATAAACTGTACGGCCTTTACAGACTTGGAGAGAAATATTGGGCATGATCCTTGCCTTTTATTCCCGTACTCCTAGTCTTTATTACAAGTAAAATTGAAAGTGTCCTGAAAAAATCCTGGAAAATTATTGCTGAAAAGAGTGAGAACCCTGTCATGGGTTGCCATCTTGTAATTACGGTTATTGCATGGTGCTAACCCTTTTGTAAAGGAAATGCTAGGAGTGTAACAATATATCGTGTCACAATATATCACAATGCAAAAATGCGACAATATGTATCGTGGATCGTGAAAATCTCTATTGTGTATAGTTCACGCAAAATGAAAATAAACTCAAGTTTACAAAATGTTAGTGTCATTATTACATTAAACTACTATATATAATGTATAATAATGCAATGGGGGAATATTTGTGGGTCCTGATAATCCCAAATGTCTTTTATGTTATCAGTAAAAAGCTCCCTACATAATTTTGTATATCTAGTCAGTGACAGAGTGCAAGCATTTTCATCTAAAATAATCTGTAGTTTCAGCTTCAGAATCAGCTTATTTTTATTCTGGTGTCACCATTTAAGCATTTTAATCACAGATGCTGTCTATAGACATTAGGTCTAACGTACCTGTTATATCATAAATAATAACAATAAGTGTGTTTATTGATTGTGTTTCTTTTTTAGCACGGACAGGGGAGCTGATGGGAGATTTTGGTCGGCTATATGAACAGCAGTATGCAGTCGCTCTCTTTAACCAGATGCGCTATGACATAGAGGGTGGAGGAGGCCCTCAGCCTCAGCTCCTGCACAGGAAGGTAAAGCTATTCTTTTCTATTCCGCATTTTCAGTGCCATTTGTCTTTTCTAATTAAATCAGGGTCATTTCTACCTGAATTGTTAGTCTGTAATGTCAAATAGCAAAACAGAATTATGGATAATTGCTCTGTTTGAACAAATGCAGACTTGTTTATTTGAAACGTGTAGTATTATCGCAGTATGGCCCTGTAAAGATGAGCGGTTTGCACACTTTTTATTCGTCAGTTGTGGTGTGTGTGCGTATGTCTGTAGACAGACACACTGGGCGGGCAAAGTAAACATAAATTAAGTACTTCCAGTCTTAACATCTCTCTACATAATGTATAATTAGGTACACGGTCTTCACTTCTCTGTCTAAACAGGACCTTGTTTAACCCCACTTTAATTCTTGTGTTTCTTTCATAGGTGCCTCTTAAGAATAAGTCCATCTTTTCGGGGGCTTTGTTTCAGTATCTAGAAGAGAACAAAAAATGGAGGAATCGCTTTCTCTTTATTCCTGACTCCTATAACATCAACTTTTATGATAACAAACAGGTAATAAAATGAACCACATTTTAGTAGTAATCAACTAATATTATCTGCCTGGTAACCAACTTTTTGGTTTATCTGTTTCTGTTTATTTAGGCCCATGACAGAGGGCTGCATCCTAAAGGCGTCATTAACTGTGCTGGCTACAGGGTTTTGACTTCTATGGAGGAATATATTGAGCTCCTTAACACTAGCCTACCAGGTCAGTCTAAAGGAGAGAGTGGAATATGAGAAGGAAAGATGACTTGCTGGTTTACTAGGGTCACATCATCATGACAATGAAGTAGAACGATTAGGTAATTTTACATAGACAATGTCAGTAAGCGATTCTGTCACACGAGACTCGAGACTTGTGAACAGGTATAATGTTTAAGTCGTTGTTCTGACATTTAAAACCATATGTTTTATTACCTTGCCCAGTGTACTTGCACTGTAATATCCTCACTATAACTGAAAAGTATTTATTATATTGAACCTGCAGCCTTCCTTTTAAATGAATAGAGAGTAGAGTTGAGGGAAAGTCCAGAAAAGTGATGAAAGAGTGTAAATGTGCTGTGATCTTTGTATGGTGTGCAGCTGTGGGTCATGATGACTATGGAGATCTTCTCATCAGGCCCTATTTAATAGAATATTGAATCATGCAACATGTGTTTTCCAGGTGTAAAAGCTAAAGTCGGCAGTTCTCCATTCCTGAAATGTACGACACAGTTCCCCCTCATCCTCTGGCACCCTTATGCTCGTCACTACTATTTCTGTGTGGTGACTGAGAAGGAGCAGCAGAAGTGGAACGCCGTCTTTCAAGACTGCGTCCGACACACCAACAACGGTGAGTCTTAAGCCTGTTGTTAAAAAGGACCATACTAATTTCACTTTTGAGACATCCAAGTTTCCACGTTCCCCTCTGTCACTTTAACACCAGGACACATATTCAAGGCATGACTCAACTTTCATTTTGGTTATTGCTATTCTTTTTTTTTTGCATTCAAACTTGCTAGATTAACTGATGTGTTATTTCATTAATCACCTCTTTTAGACACCCTTTTATCAAAAAGGAAACTCGAGCGGAACGCTTGGCACGGTTGACTGTATTCATTTGGCCTGTTTGATAATAGAAAGAATTTTACAGCTCAAGGCTGTAAAAAGAGTCAGATGAGATCATAGGGAAAGCTGGAGATGTGTTGCCGTCATTCGTTCCCTGTGTGTGAGCTCTATGACTGCTTATTCTGTGGCACTTCTAGAACTTTATATAATTTAGCAGATATTATGGTATTTTACTGTAAACTGTAAAATCTCTTTCTATGTTTTGTATATGCCAATTAAGTGAAATGTGATTTGAAAATACCTTGTACTTGTATAATTCTAGTCAAAGTCAATTCCCAGGGGGAAAAATAATCTAGAACTATAACCAAAATGTTTTATGCTTGCATTTACAAATCTTTCTTAATAATTTGCTTTTGTAAATATAGTTACACCATGCCTAAGGCTATCAGAAGTTTCAGTGTTACTGTGAGAGTTTCGCTCTTTCTCAATGATGTCACTGCCAGATTACTCGATGTGCTGTTTGTCAAGCCACTAAAAACAAGTGTATACTTGTCTATTTTAAGGATATGTTAATTAAACTTAATTGAGGCTGTATGTCACCTGCTTGGCGGGCCCTTGATATGGTTTTGCACTGTTAAAAAAATATCCTGTTAAATTCACCATTAAAAATCCATGACAAAATGTTCCAGTTATTGTGGAAAGGCATATTGGCATTTTACAATGTATAACCATACATTTGATTTACTGATCTAATGTTAACATAGCAAGCTGCTTGAACTACAAAAATCTGATTTTAAGCTTAAAATGTTCTGATAACCACCATAATAATACAGATATTGCAAAGCAACATGAAGACGAGTTCATCAGAAATGGACTTTTCATTAAACATGACCAATATGTTTATTGTTTACATTGGCCACCATCAGGGTAACACACTTGACACTAAAATAATCCAATAAACATGAACTAAATAACAGAAAATGGAACTCAAAACTTGTCATGTGCATTGCTAATAACAAAAATAAGAAGAGACTAAATTATTTGTACAAAATATAATCATATGTGATGTCATGCATGAACTTTTGTGAATGTCATTTTACTGTGTTCACTATAAATTATATTGTCATTTCCACAAACCATAAATTGAACAGTATTTTACAGTAAAAGTAAATATAATGTGGTTTCCTGCATTTCACTGTATAGAGTAAGGTAACTTACAGTTCACAGGTTTTTACTGTAGTATTTTTATAGTTTTTTTTTGTAAAAAATTACTACTTTTTTTCTTACAGTGTAGGATAGTTTTCAGAGGGTGCCGTGTCCCTCTTATGGTTTAACCTACTCATTGTCCCTGGGAGAAAGGGGTCTCACAGTCTTGTTGTATTGTAAGTGTTGGGTCATGAGGTTCTCTGTGTCTCATAGACATCTCATGATGGCTTCTACGTCTACTAGAGCTGTTTTCTCTCTGCTGTAGTCCAGATTCCAGAGTGGTCACAGCTGGGGCTGTCAACCCATAATTCAGTTTGGATGGGAGGCTGCCGAGAGGGGAATGCACACTTGCGGCGAGGGCAGTAATGTCCCCTGGGGTATTAAGGCGGCCATTTAAAAGTGTGTGTGTGTGTGTGTGTGTGTGCGTGCGTTAGAATTTGCCAAATCCCTGCTGCGTGTAGTATGTTCTGAATGCAAGCACATCTGCAGAGCCTTTTTTCCCAAATAAGGTCCGTTTCAGTTCTGGTTCTTTGCTATTAATTAGTCCGTTTAAGATGTTCTCTGAAATATTTAAAATGTTAGACTCTGTAATTTTCAATTCTCACTGTTTGGTTAGAAAGTTAGATGTTAGCGGAGACCATTCGCTTCTAGAGAGGTGACCGTGACCATTTTGACATCACATAATAAATAGGAATCTGTTTCTCTCTCTCTCTCTCTCTCTCTCTCTCTCTCTCGCTCTCTCTCTCTCTCTCTCGCTCGCTCGCTCTCGCTCTCTCTCTGTTTATCACAGATACTAATAGAAGTAGATAAGTGGTTTTCTTTTTTGGCTTTCGATGAAGTATAAACCCTGTAGTGCCCTGTAGTAAATTTCTGGAATTTATCTAAACACTGTTTAAATGGTTCAGTTTATTTGTATTGATTGCTTTTAACAGCAGTACAAATGCTCTTTGTAGTGTTATGTAACACTGGTCTGATTCATTGGTTGAAAAGATGTTGTTTCTGTGAGTATTTACCTGGTCACCATGGCAGTTTAAGGCAAGCTCTTCAGAAGGAGTGTAGGTTTGAGTGATCCGTAATAGGCTGTGATTCATAATTTGACCAATGATGTAATTGCCCTTCCCTTTTACCTGTCAAAATCACACGTTCATTATGTAAATACTGTAATTATGTTAAGTAATGTCCTGTTACAATCATTATTTTGTGAGTGGCAGAGTTTCCTCCATTTGGTTTGAGCATTGAGGCTGTAAAATCTACTTTGCCACAGCAAAAGTAATTATAGTTAACTCTTTCCCAGAGTTTAAAAAAAGTTGCCAGCCACTGCCAGGTTTTTTTTTTACCATTTTCACCAAAATGTAATAGTCCATAGAATATTTTGTTTTATGAATATCTGAGCATGCAATATATCGAAAGAGAGAGCTGACCCTCTTCTTTAAAAAAAACAAAAAACAAACGGTTTTATTCTAGCTTTATGCATTCCTTTTTTATCAACATCGTGAATATGGGTACGTTTTTAAAAAAGCAACATTTTGAACAAAAAGCTGAGAAAATAATTTTTTTGTCAAAAACTGCATTCAGATCAGGTTCAGGGCGATGATCAAACACAGATGGAGTAGATCAACACCCCTAATACTTGCACAGTCCAGTAGCTCATCCTGGGTCCACATTTCATTCAGTAACATTAGATAGTTTTGATTTATATGATGTTTAAAGTTGATGATCATGTTATTTTTCATATGCATCTGCTTACGTACGATCACTTGTTTTACTGCGTCTTCCTCCCTTGTGTTTTGATCTGGAGATTCTGTACTCATTCAGAAGATGCATAATAGAAAATTCCTTGTTTGGCCGGGATAGAGTTAGTAAGTTAACTAACTACAAGTTGCCAATGTGAGTTTCCAGTCCAAATTAAATGTGAAGAGATTAAAAAAAATTATGGCAAACAAAATAATGTCTTTTTAAATTGTCCGATTCTTGAAGCAAAGCAAGTTTTGGGTAGCCTTCTTAAATTTTTTGAAGCTGAAATCAGTATCCTTGCTGACTGATTACCATGATGTAAAAGACAGAAAATTATATTTGAATGAATTATAGAGTCTATATTGTTTAAAACATATTTTTGGTTATTAGACAGTGTTTCTTAATCAAAACACAGGCTCCTTTTTAATTTTAAATAAATTATTTTTAAACTATAAATATAATACATAAATTAAAATCAATCAAATGCAGTTAAGTCGACTAATGTCTCTTTGACATTAGATGGCTCTAACAGAAGTTTTATTTTTATTGTGTTGGTAATGTGAGTTTATTTGGCACAACTTCTTCTGAGAATCATCTAAATTGAAAAAATAAGCCAGGCACATGCCTTCGATAGGATCGTGGTAAGCATTGTGTTTGATCGATGTTGGTACAAATTGCACTACACTAGCTCTCTGTAAAGAGCTAAATGTGACGTGTAACTCAATATATTAAGTTGCTTGTAACCGCTAATCTGTGTCCCAAAAGGTGGCAGGATTCTAGGATCCAGGAACGTTCAGTGCTCCAACAGGACAGTGTTATTCTGTGAATGGATGCCCAGAGGAGTAAACCCAAGCGTGCATGAACAGAGTTAGATCAGGGCTGGATCCTGACAAGTCTTAGCTTGTTTTTGGAAGTGCAACATTTGCATGCGCAATGTTTAAGACCGCTTAATCCTAAGGCTGTCAAAACAATCCATGCACTTCTACCATACTATGCTTGACGTTGCTGCAGAGTTTGCTGGCTTGTTGACTTCTGTGAGTTCCTTCTGTCATGAGCAATCTGTTTGGACTGGCGAGCCAGTAAAGTCTGGTATGCGACGGCAATTAATTGAACCATTCTGTCCTTTTTGTTCTTCTGATCTTCCCTGTGTGATTTTTGGCTTGGGCGAGGGAGACTTTAATGTCTGGGCAGCATCTGGGCAGGTCACAAATCTAACTGTGCTAAAAATTGTTATTTATGGTCATGAGGTGGCCTAGTAGCTAGACTGTGACTCGCATCCCACTGAGCTTTATAATATATATGGTCAGAATGGGAAAAAGAATGGGATATTGTGCATCTAGGGTTTAAATATGTTCCCAACTAGGGTTCCCCCAGTGCATCTCAACCATTTCCACCACTCTATATGGTGCATGTCAGTCTTGGGAAAAGGTTTTATTGGGCAACTGAACAGGTTTACAGGAATGTTAATGAATTGAGTCCAGGTGGTTTAAAACCTCTCCAGGGTCCAGTCACAAAGTTGCTCTTTGAAAGCCTATTGAATGTCGTCGTAAAGGCCTTAGTGACAACCTGATAAACTGCACAAACATGAGGAAATAGTCTGAATAATTTGAATATCTGAATACTATTTTCACACTGTTACATGATGACTGAAATGGATAAAAATGTGAAACCTCTTAGTTTGAACTTGGTGTTATCCGAACCAAGTCTCAAGTTGTACAAGGTATTTATCAACTCATTGGTGTCAATAGGGTATGGTGTGTAAATGGTTTTTTGCTTTTGTTTTTTCACCAAAGATCCTCATTTCTCTCATTGTACTTTGACACCTGGTGTTTTTAGACTTGAGATCAGCTGTTTCTGTGGTGACCACACCAGAATAAGTGACCCGTAACGCTTGTTATCGTTTTTGCATAACACCTTTCCATTTCTTCCCACGTGTTCATAAATTGCTTGCCCATGTGTGGATCATTTTATTTCTTATTATATATTTTTTGCCAGAATTAGCAGCTTTTAATGTTTGTCTTGTTTTTGCATTACACCTCTCTCCACGTTCAAAATGTATGCTTGCCTATGTGTGCATTTTATTTTAAATTTTTTTTGTTTGTAATTAAACTCTTCTCATCTTATTTTGTATAACACTTCTCCTGCTCTCCCCACATGTTCATAAATACGTTAATAAGCGTCAAGCTGTGCTGATGTGGACTCGGAGTGCTGTACTTCCTGTCTGTTCTCCTCCAGCCCCCACACCCAGCTTGCTTGAACTTCCTCTCTTTGTAAGGGTTCAGGCATTGGCAGATGCACACGTACTGTGTGTATGTACAGGAGGGGTTTGCAATATGTGGACTTTTAGAGTCTTATCATAACTGACGTATAGATTTGAACAGCAGCTTGTCAGTGTGAAGAGCTTGAGTCAAATTGTCTCAAAAACCATGTCAGATTCATACTTGAGCTGGATTAGTCCCCTATGACTCTAAGGTATACTGTGGTAACTGTAGCATTGTTTAGGGAATTACCATGGTAACTGATGAGGCAATGCTTCCTGTTGATCACGGTTTAATAGGAAATATGATTGTGAGACGCGCATGTGTGTGTGTGTGTGTGTGTGTGTATATATATAAATATGACCCTTTCATTTGATGTCACCCATTATTTTCACTTCTCTAAATGGAGAGGAACTGTACCATGCTGTTGTTGTTATGTCATTGTATCTATAAATGAATGTTTATGGTGTTTGATTCTTGATGATTTGTTAAAAAAAGTTAAGTCGTTTTCTTGGTTATGTTGCATTTAATGATGATGAGGTCCTGTTCTCTTGCTCAGGACTGCCTGAAGAATGTAAAGTTCAGATCCCCGCATTCACAGACGCAGTGCGACTTTATCGGCAGGCCCATGGTCATTATGGAACCTGGGACATGATGTGTGGTACACCTCCACAGGTAAAACACGGTAAACACGTATGCGTGCGTGCAGCGTCGCGCGCGTGCGTGCGTGCGTGCGTATGCGTGTGTGTGCGTGTGGGTGTTGCAAAATACAAATTATTTCTTAGAGAGATTTTAATTTATTAAGTAAAAAACTTTTTTGTATCCACTGAATCCTGCAGTGCGCAAATGCGTGCTAACAGGTTGTACCAGCATTTTTGTGCTAATGACCCCCACCTCCTTTACTGCAATGACATCTATACAGACAACACTGACTGAGTGAAGAACTAGAATATAAACAATGTTGATGGAATCTGACCTTGATGGGCAGTGAGATCTTTTGTCATTGTGAATTGTAACATGAATTTAATAATTCATACTTTAGTTACAGTGGCTAATTAACCATCTCTATCATATGATCTAATAAAGAAATATCTTGAAGGTATAAAACAAAAAATGTAGCAACCTGTGATTCTCCTGGCAGCATCACAGTATAATAATTTTTTTTTTTTTTTTTTGAGTTGAAACAAACAAAGAGTGATCACATGAAATTTTCAGAAATGTGTCCTCCAGTAACCTGTGACTCTAGATTTGTAGTGAATAGATAAGCCATGTTCACAATATTTATATCTGAATAATATTCATTTTTCTTGTAAGACGGTAGGTCCTTTAGGTTTTCAGGGGAAGTAACAATAAAAGGTTTAATGGTATATGATCAGTGTCCAGACCAGTCTGGCAGTAGTAAAGTTGTATTGTGCTCCAGGCAAGCCAGGTTTCCTTTTATATCTCAAGAATATGATGTAAGTGAGTTAATGTAGCCTCAAGGCATATTGATCTGGAACTGTCTCTCAACCGCAAGTACTGTTGACTTTATTTGAGGGTTTTCAAGAAATGCACGTGTTAATGTGTTGTTGCATTTTCACACCCATTCAGTTGTTTTCTGATCATATTCCCAGATCCTCGCCAATCTAGTCATGGAGACCCTCCTCCCTGAGATGAGAGACCTCATCACCCCCAAACTGAAGGGCAAGATGCATGAGAGACAGAGGAATTGGATGTTGGTACGTCTTTTAGATAAAACGCTTTTATTTAATTAATAAACAAGTAAATAAAGTGATGCTATGATTTACCTCTACATGTGTTATTAATACTAATAGAAAACCTTTGCATTAGGTGCAACTTTTTAATTTTATTATAGAGAATATGTTGGTCTTGACTCTTTAATGTACCAATGTGGCTGTAGCTCAGAAGCACTGTAAAGTCTTTTTAAAAGGATCCATGTTTGGTTGCATAAACTGCTTAGACTAGTCTTACAAGTTAGTCATCTTTTTTTTTCTTTTTTTTTTTTCTTTTTTTTTGTCTAATTTAAATCTGAAAAGTAAGACAGTCTTAACATAAAGTTGTATATAGAAAGTCCAGGGGCCAGTTGCATAAACATCAACTTTGGATGTATTAGAATGGCTTCTGTCTGATTTGTGGTCAGATATCAGATGCTGTGTACGGGCTGGTTCAGAGCCAGGCTCAGGCACAATATGAAGCAGTTGTGCAGAGCTGTGAAGCAGGTCGCCCCCCACTGGAAACCACCATCCGTACGGACATGGACCAGATCATCACTTCCAAAGAACATGTGACCAGCAAAATAAGAGGTAGCTTTAATTGGTGATTTCTTTATTTATCCTTATCAAATGACACAAATAGGAAACTTGTGACTTACCTGGAAATAAAACTCCCAAACGTTTATCTGAGGAAAACTGACATCAGATCATATCAGGTTTCTGGTGATTCACTTTCAAGGAAATTTATTTTAAAGGGGTTGTGAAAGAAGGCAGACGACAAATGTCACATTTTGACAGATTACCTATTTCATTTGTTTCAAGTCACCAAAAGTACATCATGATAGAAGGTTTCCTCTGAAATCAGTGACGGATCATTTTCTGCTTATCCTAAAAATTAAAAATAAATCAATATCGGTATTGGTTATTTATTTTAATATTTAGATAACTCTTTCACACTCTAATGTTGTGATCCCTAAAGTCACTTTAACCTATTTACTTCTTTCTAATTTGTACATTTAATACTAATATGTACTCTTTCAGGGTAAATAAGGTAAATAACACTTTGGTTGTTTATTCCTTGTTTTGTTTTAATTTTGTAGCATTTATATCATTCATAACAGGAAAATTATTATCTGCTTATTGTATTGGCCAGAATTTTAGTATCAATGCATTTGTAACCTTTAATCATTATGCAGTTGAATTAAATATTTTTTCTTAATATGTTTGTCTGTAGCTCTTGTGCTGTCTAAGGCAGAGAAGCTTCTGAAGGTGAGCATCCAGCCGTACATCAGCTCAATCCTGGACGCACTGATGGAGCCCACCAGCAGAGGCTTCTTCGAGGTGCGAGACTTGTTCTTCAGAGAGCTGGTGGACATGAGCAAGAACCTCCTCAATGACGGCAACAAGGAAAAACTTGGGGAGGTAACGTATTAAAAGTTTAACTGGATTGTATTTTCCACCTTCTGACATCTGGTTGTTAAGGAAGCTTGTTTCTGCCACAGAATAAAAAAATTAAATTTAAAAGATAATTGCGACTTTTTTTTTTTCTTTCTAACTTTAAAACTCGCAATTGAGAATTCTGAGAAAGTCATAATTGCAAGATGATAAAATACTATTACCATTTTTCTTTTTTATTCAGTGGCAGAAACAAGCTTCCGTAGGTTTTACTATCAATGCCAATAGCACGAGTCATGAAAACCTTTTAATATCACTTAAAACTCCTTTGTCTTTGGCGTCCAGCACATGGAGAAGGTATCCATGCTAGCCTTCCATCCTGTAAAGATGCAGAGCTGCTATGAGAGGGTGGAGACTCTGAGTTTAGAGGGACTGCAGCAGCGATTTGACGTTTCCAGCCCCTCCGTGTTTGTCCAGAGAGCCCAAATCCTAATGCGAGAGGTCAGTCATCTTTGAACCAAGAACAGCAGCAAACTCAGAAGAATTTATTTTATAAACAACCTCCACTAATACTGACAAGTACTGTAAAACAGCAAAGTACAAAAATGTACCACACATCTGAGTTATTTGCATGCGTTTATGCAATCAAAATGGATCGTTACACTTCAGCTGTTTTGAAGAAGTATACAAATGTCTCCGTTAGGAGTCACTTTGTGCTTTTGTAAGTGGTTTGTGTGTGTCTATGTGCCACTTTGTGAGTTTGGTTTGCGGTTTTGTTGTGTATGAAACTGTATGCCCTGAGGAGGTATGTGCTGTTGTGGTAGATATGGTAAACCTCATTTTGGTCACTAAATTACATAGCTGCAGTTTTAAAGACTAGCATATGACTGCTGATTATGAGCACAAGAACACCATTCATTAGCTCTTTATATAAAATACATTTTTACTAGAGACACAGAATTTCAGAGCACAGGGAGTGGAGAAACAAGACTAAACTTGTATTGTGATTTATCAAAATAATGTTGGTCCACCCTTTCTGTGTGGTGAAATATGCCCCCTTGTGGCAACATGGATTAACAGGCGTTAGTTACTTATGAAATCTGTTATCCTTTTTTTAAATCACTTTTGTCTATGTCTATTTATTTCCATGTGATCCTGTCACACTTCGGCTCAAGGCTGGAATACACTTGATGACTTTTACAATATATAAAGTCAGCAAGTGCATGCTGTCTAGTGCTTTCAAATCTAAACACAAAAAATTGACTCAAAAACACTAGACAATGTTAATAAGTTCTAAAAATATCGAAATAATTTAAAACAGCTAAAAATATCAAACATGTTTGATATCTGGTGGATGGAACCATATGAGTCGCTACACTGCCATTCACAAATCCTCTCCTGTGTCCTCATGGGATGGTAAAGTGTCCGGTAAATGCGCACTTCAGAATCCTAAAGAGTAGTTTTATGATTTCAGACATACTGCTTTTCTCACATACTGCTTTTCACCTACTATATAGTATGATTGTAGACATACTCTGACGCAGGGTTTATCTGTAATCGTCATACACTATGCGATTTTTGGTGAAATATGTCAACTATGACTGACCAAAATGACTTTTGGCAACTATTACTGACTTCTGCAGAGTGCAAATCAAAATCTGGTCAAAAAGTTGTGTATATTCCAGCCTTAGGCATATATCTATCTGTTTTATACAGCAAATGGATGATGCGGTGTACACATTTGAGCAGCTCCTGCGCCAGTGTTTGGAGGGTCAGGAAGGGGATGATCTCTGTAAAACTATTCAGCGCTGTCAGGATCGTGTCATCAAGGTGAAACAGAACGTCCATCTGCGTATCTTATCTTTTTGAACCAGCAGGTCTTTATGATTAAATTTTAATTTACTTTTAATCTGATCCCTAGAAATATGACTATGACAGCAGCACAGTTCGTAAGAAGTTCTTCAGAGAGGCTCTTCTGCAGATATTCATCCCCTACATGCTGAAACAACTCTCCCCATCATGCTCTTCTGTAAGTCGTGTCTCTGTTATAGCAATAATGCTTCTTGTAATCTACAACTACTCATAATAATAAAAGTTATGTTGTTTTCGCAGGAACTCCCTCGCTTCCAGGAGCTAATTTTTGAGGATTTCTCTCGTTTCATTCTGGTGGAGAACATCTTTGAGGAAGTGGTGCTGCACACAGTGATGAAAGATATAATGATGGGTAAGACTTCTTTTGAAGTAGGACATATTAACATATTAAAACATTTAAAATTGTGATGTAAAGGAAATGGCAACAAATGTTTTATTCCATATTGTGACGTATATCCAAGTAAAACTACTAAGATTCTTGAACAAGAAAGTAGGGACGTTCCATCCATTGGTTTTTGAGTAGATGGAGGCAGATCTTAATGGGAGCGTGCAGTCAATTATAAGAACGGTCCGGGGATAAACCCTGAAATAAAAAGATTGTCAGAATCTTTTTTTGACATGGAACAGTTTATTGAAGCTTTAGACAAAATAAGTTTGAACATGTGTTTGAATATGTTTTGTATCATATAATTTCTTAATGTTAAGTGTGTATGTAAAGTTTGAATATGTGTTTGAATATGTTTTGTATCATATAATTTCTTAATGTTAAGTGTGTATGTATATATACATACATACATGCATGCATACACATATACATATTGCAGCAAACAGTGAGAATATGGAGCTCACTATTAGTTCTCTTTTTGCTCTTATTAAGGCTGCATGGGTACGCAGGGAGTTCTTGCCCAGAACAGAACCATACCGCCAATCCAAACTATATGCTAATAGTCAATCAATCATCTTTGACGATAGTGTTCTTGACAGAATTAAGTTTAATTCATAAAAATCTTTAGAGATTTCACAGCAAAAAGACGTGTCCCATGACCTGAAGGGGGACATTTTAGGGGACAAAAATTAACTGTCAATCAGAGGGAAGAAGGCATGTAAAAGATGGTGTGCAAATTTCAATCGTGGTGATCATTTGAGGCCTTCTAAAGAAGATTCTGACATTTTAATTAAACATTACAAGCTCATAGCATACAGAATAATGTTAAAAAAAAATGTAATATGATTGGATGACTCGTTGACAATAAGATCTGTAGAATCCATTTAGAAAATAGATGGGGTGAATTGCCATTTCATATCCTCCTACCTAAGATCTCAGAAATGTTCATGTAGTACCACTACCTTTATGCAGACATTGTGGTCTTATCAACATTTCTTCTGTTTCCAGCTGTGAAGGAAGCAGCCGTCCAGAGGAGACACAACCTGTACAGAGACAGCATTGTTTTGACAAACAGTGACCCTAACCTTCACCTGCTGGGGGAGAACCCATCTATCGACTGGGCTGAGGAGTATGGAGGAGGCCAAGAGGAGGTGGGTGGAGAGCACACAGGAGATCCTGAGGCTCAGAAGAGGCGCAGAATGAAGCAGGTGGTCTCCATGATTCAGTTGGAAGGCAACGCCTCTTTTCTGCCCAATGAGTCGTGCCTGGAAGTGCCCGCCGTGGACAATATTCCAGAAGAGGAGACCGAGGTACGTTCGGATGCCTCATTATCCCAAAAGTCAGAGAAGCAAGTACCCAATGGAACTTCCTCCAAAGAGGATGTGAACAGAAATGCGGTTGAGGAGAAACCACCAACAAACGGAAGTACACTAAAAGAGGAAGACGGCACAACAGAAAAGTCACTGCAGGACACTGAGAGCAAGTCAGCCATAGACTGTGCCATACAGGAAATTGAGAATGCAGTACAGGAAGAGAAACATGAGCTCAGGACACAGAAAGCTGCGGATTCATCATCCTCAAAAGAGGAAACTACAGCTGAGGAGTTAGATTCTGCCCAAAATTGCCAAGAAGGGGCACGACTAAACCAAGCAGACACAAAAAAAGATACACCTTCAAACAAAGATACATCTTCAAGCACAGAGGAGAAGCCTTTGGAATCACCAATAAGGGAAGTGGAAGTCATGACGGCATCGGACCAACTGGAAAATCACATTATGGCCAGCACTCAAGACTCCCACGTGGAAAAACCCATCTCTTCATCACAGCACGATGACAGCGGATTCCAGTCGCCCATTAATGAAGCAGAAGAGGGGGAGCATCAGATTGCAAAGGAGGAGTGCAATGACTCGAAACAGGAGAGGACACTGGGAAGGAAAAAGGTGCACATATGGATCACCAGTAAAATATCTCATAACTCTAGAACTCACTTAATTGTGTGTTTGTGCCTGTAAACAGTGAGTAAATCTAGTGACAGGAGCTTTTTGTTTGTCTGTAATCACTTTTGTCTCACTACTCTGACTGTATAGACATTTAATGTTGTCTATTTTTAAGTTCTTGTCTTTTTGTGTGCACACTGTCACATTTATTTGCACTTAAACATCACTCTTAGAGCTGGGCTCGGTTATAAACACATCTTAGGTCAAAATGTCTTCATCTTCCTTTTCATAAATATGATATCCACTTTTATTAGATCTCTGTTCCTATTTTAGTAGCTTTTCATTTGTGTATGTTGTGCAGAATAACAGACTACAGAAGCATGATGCTTTTGATGCAGTGGAAACCAGCCACATTATGCCTTATGTTGATAGTATATAGTGCCTTATTTAAATTTGTCACATCTGATGCTTATCATAATACAGTACCAACCCGGACAGAATTCAAACTATAAAGACGGATCGTTTTTATGCAGAGGTCTGTTTTATGTTTAATCAGTGAGATGGCTTGTAAATCAAAGCATCATTTTTTGACAAGGAAGTCTTAGTTTTGTGCAAAGGAAACACTTAGCTAGTGAACAACTACTTGCTGGAACGCCAAATAAGCCGCTTCTATTTTAAGTGTTGCTTGCATTGGTGCAGCTGGTACAGTAAGCATTATTTTCTTAAACACTGCCTCCATTTGTTGTTCGTTTTTTTGTAATTGAATGCTAGCGTCTTCTGAATCGCAATGCACTGTAGTAGTTTTAGATTATGCAGAGGATATTGTGTAAAGGTTGTGGGTGCTAGTGGAGATATGTGTCATGTTATGATGCTTTAAATTCTGTACAGGTGACTTTTGAAAAGGGGAATCCAGTAAATGAAAACCATCCGATTCTTATTCATATTAGTACAGCACCACTGTTCGGGAACCAGAAAGTTATATTAAGTATTTGTATTTCAAATTGAAATGACAAGCAAATTGTTGATGTGCAAAATGTGTTTTCTGTAGTGTCCAACTCCGATATATCTGGCCACAACAGCTTCCTTTTTTCTTTCTTGCTGTTTTTAAAGTACAGTTTTATCTATGAAATGACAAGTACTTAAAATTTTAATAACACAATTGGATATTTTTATTTATTAGTTACAGCACTTGGTACTATACTTCTTTTTTTCTCTTTTTACCTTTTTTGTATCATGCACAAATCCTTCTTTTTTTATCCTTTGGGAAAATAAATGATGATTACATAATCACTGACAGTTTATACATGTTTGTTGTTATTGTTTGCTAAAAGTGAATAGTATTGATTAGAGTTATATAGCTATACATTTATAGAAGAAGAAATAAAACCTGCAGTAGGCCTACTAAAATGTGGCCTGATGTATGTGTCACACCACCAGGCGGCAGTGCAAGCGTTTGTCAAGCTTTTGTCTCCACGGGGCTGAGCACATAGGGATGCACTTTAACAGTGATTTGATTCACCAGTGACTCGAAAATTGTTTACAAAAAACAAAACAAAAATGCACAGGTTCGGTGAAGGGGGCGTGACCATTATATCCTGCGAATTAATTATTTTTGTTGTCAGTTAATCAGTATTTGAAGAACTATTCGTTCTTTTTTTATATATATATATATATATATATATATATATATATATATATATATATATATATATATATATATATATATATATATATAAACACACAAATGAACTCTTGCCTTTGGCGTTATCCTCCCACGATGTTATTACCCCCGACATGCGCCTGTTAAAACACCAATTCTTTATTTTATACGGGACCGAAAAATATCCAGACGTGATGACGACACTGTTCTGCGTAGCCTAAGCGCTCGAGCTTGGATATTTTCCCCGCTCAGAGAGCAGACAGCAGAGATCTCATCATCTCACGCAGCGCACAGGCACCAACATCAGCATCAGCGGTGGGCGCGCAGCACTGAACGATCTCGCGCACCGTAAATACACCTTGCCCACTACATATTTGAGAGTCATTGCACAGAAACTGCAGGCACAGGTTTTCTACAACTGTGGGACGGGGGAATGATAAACCCCGGATCCCCCGGGCCGTACTGTTCGTAAGGATGCGATCACTGAGCCGACCGTGGGCCTCGCTAACGTTACTCACCGAGGCTTTCCTCATCACAACAGTCGCCGTCAGCGGTGCAATGGCAGGTAAGGCACGTTTAATTCGTGGCGTTGGTGTGAGGCCGGTGTTTTGGGATAAGAACTGTCTCTGGGTATTCATATAGCTCATAACAGCTTATCCAACCACAGAGGATGTAACAGTTACGTTCTATATTTTGCTTTCTCTTTGCACATGTGCACTGCAAGTGTTTGATTAATAATTTGACTATAGGTCAACTTTAAATGAGGCTTACTGTTTGAATTTCTGTATTTGATTTGAATTATGTTCTGCTGTTTGATAAAAAAAAAAACCTCAATATGAGATGTAATAAATGTTATGATCCAGAAAGAACAACAAATCTGCTCTCTGACGCAAGTGGGAAAGATTGACCCCCCTGTCATCCACATGTGTCCATTTTTGGAGATGGGTGCACTCATATTTTCATAGTTTTGATGTTATGCCTATTATGACAGTCATTCCTCTTGAGTTTGAGTCATGTCGCTTTGTGTCCCACTCTGGATTTAAGATTTTGCGTTATGTCCCGATAGCGTCATACTATTCAGCTGTCACACGCTCACCCCAGTGGCTATTCTGTAACCCTTCGTTGTTGTGTAATGGAAACTGGCAATCAGCAGTTAGGACTGAGAACTCCAGACACCTCTTCTGCCACTCAGGTCCGGGCTATAAATAAGAACAATAAGAATGTAGAACATGACTGTCACTAGAGTCTCCCAAACCTAGGACCAAACCTCGAGGAAAAACTGAACAACAAATGACTTTTCTTTGCTCTGCCTAGTCTGCAAGACCAGTTACAACTTGGAACATATTTAATTTGTGTTGATTTTCTGCAGCAAAATACACCAGAAAAATTGTATGACCATGTTGTTTTGGGCTAATACGGTGGACTTCTTTGCAGAACATTGAAGTACCATGTTATAAGATAATCATTCAGTATTAACACATCACTATTATTGATGTATTATATTGGTTTTCATCCGATAAGTTTTTTCTTATTTGTATAGGTTGATATTGAATATGCTGTATATCCGCAGACATTGGTCATTAAATTGTGCACGCTCATTTTCCCTTATATTTAGTATCAAAACGAATAATTTAATAACATTATGTAATCTCTAGCTAATCTCAAAATTAATACATTTTTCATACTGTACATTACAATGTTGTGATGTCGATATTCACTTGTAGCATATCAAATTATTGGTTTCAGTGGTTTAGTAATTTGTTTTTAATTTATATAGAAAAAATTGTATAGAATCTGAATACTGGCCATTTATCGATTATCGGCCATAACATCAGCACATCTATTATACAGTATATCATTACTGTATCTTTTTTGTGCTGCAGTAGTCAACACATCACCAGCAAACTATCTTTCAAAAAAACAGATGAAAGATCTGTGATTTTGACTAGTGTTGTCAAAAATATAGATATTTCGATATCTATAGCTACTGAAATATCTGAAACGAGAGCGAGAACATACTGCTGTTATTATAGTGTATCGATACTGCAGAAAATAAGTATTGGAACCGTTACAGATATTTCAGTATCGATACCAACTGCGTGTTCTCACTCTCTCTTCTCTCTGACTGCCGATAAGACATATTTTGCTTCTTTTCACTCACTAATCTCCTTCGCTCTCTTTGAGTAGTGCTTGTATTGCGCATCATTTTAGTCATTCCCGTAGGTTTCGTGCTCACGCCAAAGTGCATGGACCGCTGATCTACATAAGTACCCCCCTCAAACATCTTGCGAGTACCAAAATTACTTCTTTTTCGTGGCTTATTGCACTTAAACGTTCATATATGTCAAAATTATGTCAAAATGTCCGTCTTAGTAAGTATTAAGGTAGATAGTCAGTTTTGAGACATTAAATAGTTGAGAGAGAAAATCAAAGAACAAAAGACAAAGAAAAAGTCACTTACAGTGCTCTTGTCTAAATAACTTTTGAAACTTTAATTGTAAGGATTAAGTTGTATTTAATTTTTACAATGAAGACTATCCAATGTTATTTTACATTTGATTACTTTTATTTCTGTAGAAAACTGTTTCTTACCTGAATACTTCTGTTAGACCCGCCTGAAAAACTTTAAGCTGTGTTTATTTAATTTATCTCTTTATTTTATTATATTCATTTGTTTTATTTTGCTTTTGTTTGCCATTTGTTATTATTGTATCACTGACTGTTCACTGTTCTTTTGTACATTTTTTAAATTGCTGTGCTATTGCAACAAAATTACCCAAATTATCAAAAAATATGGCAGTTTCCCCGTGGTGTCAATAATGGTGTAGAATGTCAACATTTTCAAGGTATCGTATTGTGACAACTCTAATTTTGACCGTAGTGGGTGATATTTAACCAGAAGCAAAAACATTTTCTAAAGGCTTTTGGAGGTTGCCAGGGCTTTGCTCACACTGTAGAGGAGCTGTGAAGTCAATAATTGACCATTTAATGAGAATGAAGACAACTTAAGTAACCTTTAAAAATGAGCACTGCAAATAGTTCTCTTTTTTAGAGAACTTGTATAGAGGCAGTTATGCAACCACAGAGATTATAATATAGATCATTGGGATGCAGAGAGAAAAGGTAGGTGTTGTTGCTATTGCAAGAGAGAGGGATAAAAATAAAATCCAAAAGCTTGATTGTTTTAAAGTGACTGCCAGTTCTAGATAAGGACTTAAAGTAAACCTCACTAAATTATAATTTTAATTATTATGCTTAATAATTTGCGTAAGGATTCATTTGCACTAGGGTTAATATTTTATGTATGTATAATATATTCTATGCATTAGAAATGACATGTGGTTCAAGGCCTTTATTTAAGCACCCTATTTAAGGTCTAATACTTTTTAAAGTGTCTAAAGTCATTAAATGCAGTTACCCGCAATGTCTATCTGAGTCTGTCTTTGACTGTAATCCTCATGTGCATGCGTGCAAGACTTCAGATTGCTCTGTCATTTTAATCTCACTTCAAAGCAGATGCCTAAACCTAAAATTTACTCCACACAACTGTGAGAGTGAAGAGATCTGCCATCAAGTGTCTTTTTCTCATGCTCCATAATTTGTGTATATATTTTAACAATAGGAGAGATGTCTGGTATAATATGTAATGCAGTTGTTCTGTCACTCTCCATTGTTTCATTTCTGCTGCATTCTTCTGATGTAATAAAGGGGCACACAATAGAGAAGATGTGTTATTGAAACACAAAGGTTACAGCTGCCACTCAAATTTGCACCATAGAAATCATCCATCATGAATATTTTCTAGCTGTCTCTCGTCTTTCTTTCACTCTCAGGTATTAGTATTCTTTATTTTTTCTCTGTTCTCTTCTCTCATGCACCCGAAATTGCTCCTACATTTCTTTGCACACTGCTTTCTGTCTTATTTTTTTCTGTTTTTCTCTCTCTTTTGGCCCTCAGAGACCCAAACTGCAGCAAAACTGATACACGTTTAAGTATTTGGCCCCACTTTATATTAGGTGGCCTTAACTACTTTGTACTTACATCAAAAAATAAGTACAATGTACTTACTGTGTTCATATTGTATTGCAAAACACCTTTGCTGATATTGAGGTGGGATATGGGTAAAGTTAGGGACAGGTGTGGTGGGATGGGTAAGTTTAAGGGTAGGGTTAGGTGTAAGGGAAGTGTCAACAGTGTAATTACAAATGTAATTACATGAAGGTATTTTTAAAAATGTAAGTACAATGTAATAACATGTTTGTACAGAATAAGTTCAATGTATCAAATTATTAATTAAAATGTTAGTACATAGTAGTTAAGGCCACCTAATATAAAGTGGGTCCAAGTATTTTAATAAATCCCTATTCTTCGCTAAATATGAGTTAACGGCAGCTCACACTCTGAAATGTATCATACCAGCATGCTTGGCAGGAAAACATTTACAATTGGAATCTCCCAGCATTCGAAACTATTTAGATTTACATAGCAGACCTATAGACCCAACGAGAAAAACTTCTGTTTTGTTAGTATTAAGCTTTAAAGGAACACGCTGACTTTTCGAGACTTTAGCTTTTTCACCGTATCCCCCACAGTTAGATAACTCCATACATACCATTTTTATCTCCGTACGTGCCACAACTTTGTCTGACGCACCCACTGCTATAGCCAAGCTTAGCACAAAGACTTGAAGTAAATGGCTCCATCTAGCCTACTGCTCAATAAGTGACAAAGTAACGCCAACATTTTCCTATTTACATGTTGTGATGTGTATAGTTACACAGCACCTGAAAATAGTGGTTATATTGATGGAAGTTAGCCTAATTTCAGGCGCACGGGGATAAAAATGGTATGTAATGTGTGTATGGACTTATCTAACTCTGGGGGATATGGTGAATAAAACTTTAGCGTGTGCATTTAAGAAATTGTCAGTCATCCATGTGTTATCGTCCTGCAAACATTTAACAAGTTCAAGAGGGCGATGGGAAACATTAGGGTTCTCTATCACTTAAAGAGATAGTTAACCCAAAAATGTCATTTGAATGAATGAATGATAACTTCTGTCATTAATTACTCTCCCCAATGTCGAAACCCATAAGCCCTTTGTTCATCTTCGGAACACAAATGAAGATTTTTTTGATGAAATCCAAGAGCTTTCTGACCCCTCCGTAGACAGCTATTTAATTACCACGTTCAGCAGCACTAATATCAAGAAGAATAAAGATAGACTGAAGGCCAGAGTCAACTGCAAGGTGAAGATCGTTTGTCATTTTAGCAAGAGCTGTTTCAGTACTATGATTAGATATAAAGCCCGACTGAATGGGAAACGCTTTAGATTACAGCCCCAGAAAGTACTGTGTAATTAAAGCGAATTTACAGCGTAACTTTCAATAATTATAGCGTAACTATAAAGTATGTCTAGGTTTAAGGGAACAATAAGTAATATTTAGGGAATAAAGGGGTTACTATCAGGAAAATTAACAAATTTTTTTTTTAATTAAGGGGTAATTATCCATGTAGTTACAGGGTAAATTGTTGCAGGGTAAGTATAAAAAACACGTACAAATTCTGATATATCTCAAGAAACATTTATTTGAAAAACAACTTAATTCAAAACTTTTCCTCTCAAATATCGTGGCACGTTTTGTCCCTTTTTTGTCTTTCTTGATTGGCTTCTCCTCCTCTTGTTCCTCTTCTTCTTTCGCTATTTCCACTGATGGATTTTAAGAGGAATCCCATGTCTTTATTCTGTATTATTATTTATTTAAAAAAAAGTACATCCAGAAATGCTCTCATAATTTCTCATAATCTTTTGGCACACTTATCCTTTCACTTCACAAGACATTGATTTGTCCATTGGGGTCGTATGGATTGCTGCAGTTATTGCTGTATGTGCTGTTTGATGCTTCAACTTTTAGGAACCCAAATGTTTTTTCGTTAGCAGAGATTATTTATTTTTCTGTGTTCATCTGAAGGAAATCATATACATCTCAGATGGCATGAGGGTAAAAATGAGTAAACGGTGAGGACATTTCTGTTTGCAATGTATTTTCTTTAAATACATAATATACTGAATAGCTACATAGGATTCCTTCTTAAGATTCATCTGTGGCAAGGACAAATAAGAAGAGGAACAAGAGGAGAAACAAATAATTGTTGTAAATCTTTTTTCAAAAACTTGTTTTTCAAATAAAGATTTCCAAGTGATATCAGATTGGGTACGTGTTTTTATTGTACTTACTGTGTAACTACATGAAACAAAAGGGAACAAGCACCACTTTAAAGCTGCAGTCCGTATAGTTTTTCCTCTCTGTCGCCATTTCTGTTCGAAATCTGCAATTGCAGTTATTCGCGGAATGATCAACTCTACGTGAGTTGTACCTTGGCACCGCACAGCACGTATGAATACAATGTTTTGAGGAGAATGTGCGTCTGTCTTTAGAAGGGCTGTCAGTCACCGCGCCGTGTGGATACTGTCCTTCAGAATCACAGATTCTACTGTTTGAATGTATGACCAACATAATAATGTCATCTGAACCAGTAAGTAGTTAACATACACTTTTGTGCTGACCAACTAGGCCTACGGGGAAAAAGCATTGCAATAAATCGTGATGATTAAATCTAATAGCTTATAATATCATGTCAAACCGTGCAAATTATTCTTTGTTTTCAAATTGTTAATGTTAATAACATCAGCATTATGTGACTACACTTAATGTGTATTAGGTCTAACGTTACCTGTAGTTCAGTTTGTCTGTGCAGTCTCATTTCTAATCGTTATCAACAAATTAATGTGGGGTAGAGGTGAACTACTCCCTCTCATAGCTAGCACAAAATAATGGATATTTACCATAATGCACGTAGACAAAAAGAGAACGGCACAACAGAGGAAACTCCGTAACTTTTACTGTATGAATTAAGCGAAGTGTGCTACTGTTACATAATAACCATTGAAATGTCTGTCCTGTCCAGCAGAAAAAAAACTGTCTCTGCATCCAATTTGAACCCCTTCAAAACATGGAGTTCACCTTTCAAATTATTTATCCCCTTTTTTATCCTTTTTTTTGCTCGGTTGAAGTCTCTTTTTCTGTAGCCATTCCGAAAGTCTGAAGTCTTTTTAATTTTACGACGGGCGAATCTCCAGATGTCACTGTCACTGAATGACGTTTCAACCTTTCTGGATCCGCTATCAAATTTATAAGTTTAATTATATCAAGTGTGAGAAAAGACTAAATCTCCACCTCTAACATCCTCACACGCGATATAGCCTACTAGACGGAACACCTTCTTTATGTGCAGATGTGACGCAATGACGCAAAGATATGCTCGAATCTCCCGCGGAAATCCACCAGTACCACTGGAATTAAAAACATTATTACAAGCTATACCGTTGTAAATCGAGCTAAAGTAAGCAGATAGTTTTGAACACTGGCTGGTTATGTACTTGCTCAAAAATTGATTTTGGATCATTTTTAACCCCCAAAAAGTTACAGACTGCAGCTTTCATTTACAGCCTGTAGATTCATACTTACCCTGTAACTACACGAAACAAGAGGGGAACAAGCACGACTTCAATTTACAGCCCGTAGATTCATACTTACCCTGTAACTACACGAAACAAGGGGAACAAGCACCATTTTAATTTACAGCCTGTAGATTCATACTTACCCTGTAACTACACGAAACAAGAGGAACAAGCACCATTTTAATTTACAGCCTGTAGATTCATACTTACCCTGTAACTACGAAACAAGGGGAACAAGCACCATTTTAATTTACAGCCTGTAGATTCATACTTACCCTGTAACTACACGAAACGAATGGAACAAGCACCATTTTAATTTACAGCCTGTAGATTCATACTTACCCTGTAACTACACGAAACAAGAGGGGAACAAGAGCCACTTTAATTTACAGCCTGTAGATTCATACTTACCCTGTAACTACACGAAACAAGAGGGGAACAAGCACCATTTTAATTTACAGCCTGTAGATTCATACTTACCCTGTAACTACACGAAACAAGGGGAACAAGCACCATTTTAATTTACAGCCTGTAGATTCATACTTACCCTGTAACAGTATAAGTAATTTGTTAATTTTCCTCATAGTTACCAGAATATTACATATTGTTCCCTTATAACTACACATACTTACTTTTTAGTTACACTATAATTACCGAAAGTTACACTATACATTTGCTTTACTTACGCAGTACTTTCCGGGCTGTAATCAAAAGCGTTACCAACCAATTTTAAAGATGAAGGAACAGTAGCTGTAGATCATGAAGAATTTTTATAGGTTTATAAAAGGTTTAGAACTAATTTTTATTGTTAGTTCATGGTAACTAATGGAACCTTATTGTAAAGTGTTACAATATTTGTATTTATTTTTTAAGCGCAAAGAAAATACTTACTGTGATTTTTACGCTGATGATAAAAGGAATTCTTTACTCCCCATCCTGAAATGCGGTATTCATTCATTCAGTATGCAGGGAAAATGTAATTATTTCAAACAAAAATTTGTTTAGGTTTTATTATAATTATAATACACCATGTGTATGTTAGTTCTATTGCATTTTGAAATTGTCAGGGTTAAAAACATCTTTCTATCTGTGCTCAAGTCAGATGTTCTCAGTGCATGACACCACCTGACAGGCTGACACCCTTATGATCTGATAGAGTGTAGAGCATGTGTGAAGTCTTTCTGGCTCCTTTTTGAAGGATCAATACAGTGTCTGTAGAGAAGCTGATGTGCTGCACATATGTCGCATAAGGTCATGATCACCTCAGGTATACACTATCTCCTGGTGTGAGCCATGGTGGCCTAGCAGTCTCTCTGCAGTCCATATTTCCTCCTTTAGATTGAGTTATTATCCTGAAGTGACTTTCTATGTTAAGCTTAGTCGAGAGCAGAGAGAGGTAGTTGTTTTGCATCTTCATAAATTCATATTTTTCTTTCATCTCATATTGTTGCTCTCTTATTGAGTCAGTAATACATGCAATCATGCAAATGGCATGTTTTACTGAACATTATTGATTAATTGGGTAATTACATTTCCCCTCTAAGTGACACAATGGATTTCATCTCATTACTAATTTACAGACAGCACTGGCCAGCCACCTATCTTCTGCGCTGAATGAGACAAATGTATTCATACATGAGCATCAATATGAGGTCAGGAAGCAGACAGTGATGTAAGAATGTGAGGTGGCTAAAAAAGGAAGATTCCATTTAAATATTTTGTTATTCACAGTTCATCACGACGGCAGCAGATGAAAGAATACTATTTCTAGACTCCAGTCTCACTAAGGACTGTATTTGCCATTAACACCACCAAATTGAAAAGCAAACCCTTTGTACGAACATTCTTAGTGGGCAGGCTCAACCAACTATTTCATGGAAAGTGTTTGTTTAAATTGGTCATAAAAAGTGTTTGTAAAATTGATTTAAATCAGTAATTATTTTTGAATATATGGTTGGTGCTGCTATTGTGGCATATCAATTACACACTTAAAGGGATAGTTCACCCAAAAATGAAAATTAGCCCATGATTTACTCACCCTCAAGTCATCCTAGGTGTGACATATGACATTTTTCTTTCAGACGAATACAATCGGCAATATGTTAAGAAATGTCCTGGCTCTACAAAGCATTATAATGGCAGTAAATGTCATCCCAAAATTAAGCCTAAGAGTTTTGAACCGCAAGAGGCTTTACACTTATTTTCGTAAGTTGAATATGGAAGGCGGTCCACCAGAAGCTAAATATTTTAAATATGGATATTTTTCTTACACAAAGCCATCGATTCGCTTCCGAAGGACTTTATTAACCCCCCTTTATTAATGCCATGTACACCTAGGATGGCTTGAGGGTGAGTACATTTCAATCTATCCCTTTAATGTGTGATGCTGGGACAGTCAACCTTCAAGTTAAGTTTTTATACAAAGGTTATGAGATCATGTCATACTGTTTAAAAGTTTGTGGTTAGTATGTTTTTTTTTTTAAATAAATATAAATACTTTTATTTAGCAAGGATGCATTAAATTGATCAAAAGTGTCAGTAAAGACAATGTTACAAAAGTAAATTTAAGTAAATGCTGTTTCTTTGAACCTTCTATTTAAAGAATCCTAAACAAAAAAAAAGTGGTTTTCAAAAAAATATGAATCAGCACATTTGTTTTGAAAATTGATAATTAAATATGTTACTTGAGCAGCAAATCAGAATATTAAAATGATTTCTTGAAGGATCATGTGACACTGAAGACTGGAGGAATGGCTGCTGAATAAATTGTTTTAATAGATTAAAACAGAAAACAGTTATTTTAATGGTATATTAAGTTATTTTGAATTGTAATAATATATCACAATATTGTTGTTTTTACTTTTGTTGATTGTTGATGTCTTGTGAGCATAAGAGACTTCAAAAACATAAATAAATCATACCATCCACAAACTTAGTAATGTATAACATCCCATACTTTTTTCTCTGTTTATATTTTGGATTATTTTCCTCACTTTTCTGTAAAAAGAAAAACTCTGTCTTTCAGTAAATGTGATTTATATTCTTTAGCAGTTTATATGGGAAAAGATTAACATTAGCATAAAACATCAAGTGGAAACAGGGAAAATACATAAATGATGAGAACTGACAGGACTGTAATGTATTTTGCCTAGTGCTCTTATGAGTCAGCTTTAAATGGGACTGTTTATTGACTCTATGTCATATTATTTTTTAACATTTCAAAAATAAGTTGTTTTTTTTGGCATTTCACAGTGAGAGAATTCAAGGCGCTCAACACCTCCAAAAAACGAGAAAACCCTGCAGCTCTATTCTCTACCCACGTCAGTCAGCCTGTCATGTCACATATAACACAAAGTTCCTGAAGAGTGACAGCATGCAGGCCACACTACTTCAACATAGTTTGACATTTTTTTCAATCACATTAAGAAGAAAGTGTACAGGGTGTTTTGAAAGACTGTCGTGAATAACATAATTAATTTTTCTGTTGTGCTCACTGTTCACAGAATGGTTTTGCTAGATGAATGATAATTCACAAGAATGTCAGCTGAAGTTCACTGGAAAAATAGTGGAAATACAAAAGATGTAGATGTGTTGCACCTGTATGAAGCATTCATGGATTTGTTGGACCACCCTAAATAGACAAACATACATAAGGTTTCTTTAAAACACCAAAGGCCAGATCTGTTGTTTCAGCCCATGGTTGGGTGGGTCAAATATAGAATGTGTTCTGTATAAACATCAAGTGACACGCTGAGGCTCACAAAACATTCTGGTATCATTCATTTTATTTTATTTGAATTTGACATGCAGTGATATTTATTATTTGGTTATACATAGGGTTATATTTTATTCTTGACAGATCTTTACCTTCATTCTCAAACCAGATGTACCTCTCTGGCTGCATTTACATTACATGGTTCATGTGACCCAGTTTTTTCCTACCATGACGTGGCACAGATCGGATATGACCCACATGTGTGAGCAGAAAAAAATGAAAATAATGGAAATAAATCTGCATCTGCCATACAAGCGGACAGATCGATAATCCCTGTCAATGTGAGTTGTGCGTCATTGAAAAATCGGCGGTGGCGAATGACGTCAACTACAATCACATGCCTCTTTTCAATGGTGCAATGGAGGACAAAGGCTCAACCCAGTAGAGTCATGCTGAAGTTCTATGTCTTTTGAGCCTTTGGGTCGAAGATACAGTGAAAATATACAAGTGGTATTAAAATCATGCCTTATATTGTCCTTCTGTCAGAGATATTTTGAGGTCTGTTTCAGTCTGTACTGGATGAGTTTCATCTTTACTCTGCACAGCAAGACCAACATGATTGGGTCACCTTGAGGCATGTCTGAACCGTGGCCAGACGCCGACACTTTCCACCCTCAGTGGAGCCACTTTGGCCTTTGTTGGCAGGAGCAGAATGGAGTGAGAGATGATAGTGGTGCTCCATTTGTGTGTGTGTGTGTGTGTGTGTGTGTGTGTGTGTGTGTGTGTGTGTGTGTGTGTGTGTGTGTGTGTGTGTGTGTGTGTGTGTGTGTGTGTGTGTGTGTGTGTGTGTGTGTGTGTGTGTGTGTGTGTGTGTGTGTGTGTGTGTGTGTGTGCTAGAAGTAGGTATTAGATTTGCTTGTAACAGATTACTGTGGATCTATTTCCCTTCACTTCTAATCACAAAGTCTTACAAAACTGCAATATAACTTCTTATCTTCTTATCTGGACTTAGTAAGTACAACATTTTAAATATAACAACTCGTCAGTTGGTTGTCTGAATTGACTAATCAGCTAGTTTTACAGATGCCCTGTATAATTAGTCTGGTTTTAAAGGATGTGTTTTTGTTCTCAAAAACAACTGGATGTAGATCAACGGAATGGAAAAATTGAAATATATTTATCGTGAGGCACAACTTGCACCATGCAAGGCAAAACACTGTGAGTTTGGATAGTATCCTTCATTCGCGTGGTTTGATTAAGATGGTCACATGCAGATGCATATTTGATAGTCATCTCCATCTCATGTAAGGACGTGATGATTCCTTATGCTAAATTGATAGCTAAAGATTTTTAGACAAATGGATTGTTGTGTTCAAGAGTGATAAAGAGCAGGGAAATATGTTTGAGCCACAGCGTACATAAATGTATGTGCGATTCAGAGACTGTCAAATAAAAAAAACCTGATGCTCCTCTGCTAATAAGATTAAGATGTGAAAAACAACGGAGAGAAGCTCGGCTTTAGAGCCTGATGTCCATCTGTGCATCACCTCCAGCACAGTGACAATGAGGGATTCTGGTAAAAACCATCACTGCTGATGCATCATAGGTTTAATGAGTCACTTCTTCACACTTATGCACTCAATGGTCAGTTCCAGTAAAAAGGAAATTGCAAGGCAGTGACTGTTGTTTTGAGCATTTGTAATCAGTAGCGTTTAAAAATGTGAGATTTGTAGATGAATCTGAAACTGATGTGGTCAGTAATGCTTTTATTGTAAATAATGACTACTAATGAGAAAGTAAATTAATACATGTAGTTCTTTAACTTTTTTGAACTTAATAATTTTTTTAAATGATAAAATGTTTATAACATCTGTGGTTAATTTCCTTCACTCTCTCCCCTGACTCGCTCTGGTTCAGAAGAGTTCATCCCCGCCCCCTTTTCAGCTACTGCATTGGCAGTGACTCACACCTGATGATGTCACACTTACTCTGTTGCCATAGCAGTTGTTATGGAAACAGCAGCCAAGGTTTCAGTGGCTAAGGCTTTCAGAAGTAGAACTCAATAAAGCAATAAGCTACTTGAGATTGTGCATTACAATGATTTTACTATTTATATAAGATGTGTTCTAATAGGCACAACATGCAATGAGGTGCCTAAAATTGCCTTTGGCATGTTCAGATCTTTGTAACGCTTGACTGTGAATGGCTTATTGCTTTCATAAAATTGTAAGAAGAACAGAAATATGATTCTTTATACAAGACAATATATGTATAGTAATTTATTTGTTAATTATAAACAATTATTCTGATTGTTTATAATATAAGTTTAGTAGTTCTCAAATGCAAAAAGTAAAATGCAGTTCACATAATCATGCAGTTTTGAATAGCAAAATATCTGACTTTTAAAAGGGAAGATAAAAAACATCCTATATCATTTGTTTTCAAATATTGTTCGTATTTATCTGACAATTGCTAAAATGCTAAAGCTAATAAAATATGTGTTCCATATTTTTTTTGCCTGCTTAATGCTATTAATTTGTCTTAATTAGTGGTGCACCGAAATACAAAAAAATATATAATTAAAATCGATTCCTAAAAACATATTTTTTCAAATATGTATCTTGCATTTGTGTGCATAAAACAGAATATAATGGCCTAATCTCAGGCGGATTTTTATACAATTCATCTGTGCTTGATGTACTGCGTTTGTCTCTCACTGTCGGTTGTGTAAATGATAGGACAAAAGTCCATGCATGCAATCTGTTCAAAGTCTGAAAGCGTTTTTACAAAAAAAAAAATGAAATCATTATTTATTTATTATTTGAATTATGTTATGTCAATCCACAATTAGGAAAGCCAAATGTCAACTTAACTTTCAACCACATTTAAAGTTGAACGCATTATGCTTCACATAGACTTAAGGGAGTTTGATGTGTACACTTTTCAACATGCATCTCATCACGCACATCTGTAGATATTGTCATCCACAGGTGTTTACATTCAGCATGAATAAATATCCAAATGTGCTGCATACACGCTGCTGTTTTTAAATGTCATTAATGCATCTGTTAGATTTTTACGGCATCTGTAACGGTTTATATTTTCGACCAGTTTTCGCTTTTGTGCGAGACTTGTTTTGGGGCTGTTCCCAGTGAACATGTTTTTTCTTAATAAACATGCGCTATGAACATCTTTTACCGTTTTACACTTTTTTTTCACCAGTGTCTCGCACAAAATAGCATTAAAAAAATGTGCTGCTTAAATTAAAGACAAACGGCATCTGTAACTGTGTCTCTATAACTAGATTTTTTATTTCCTTTTCTTGCATCTAGCTTTTTAAAGAAAACGTGTTCTGTGTGAATTGCCTTTTATGGCTTTCAACACAGCTCAAGCTTTCAGAATTCAATCAGAACTACAGTAAATGTGGATTAAAAACTTTAAGATATTTGCTGTTAATATTTGATAAAAGATTAATATAATAATTCTTACAAGCTCCACAAACATTGTTTGTTAGAATGACACTAACACTTGTGGTGTTATAATGAACATTTGTTCAATATGGATCCCTGCTGACAATCCAACACGATCTCATGACAATGCGTATAAATAGTACGAGTGTGCAATCTCGTAGAATGTATACGCCAAAACTCATTTTGGCGTGCATATGGTACGCCGCGTTTTTGGCGTGTATATGACACGCTTTTGGGTAGGGTGAGGGTGGGGGTGTGGGGTTCGTACATATAATACGCCATAAAGTGCGTATCATATGCATGCCAAAAGCAGCGTACCATATGCACGCCAAAATGAGTTTTAGCGTATACATTCTACGAGATTGCACACTTGTACTATTTATACGCATTTCGTGAGATCGGGCTCGACAATCAGTGGAGACACACAACTTTGTTGTTCACAAACCTAATTTGAGACTTTTGGGTGTTGGATCTCCCCTGCACTTTAACCTGCTGCCCCAGTTCTGCCCTCAGCTGCAGTGCCCGCACTGCTTTTGTATCGATTCACTGTCATTCCTAATCTCTGCTTCATAACAGCAATAAGACACAGTACTCTAGCAAAGGAAAGCTATGCTAACAGCAGGCTGGTTACTGTTAGATGTTTTAAAAAGATGTTAGATGTTAAAAAAATTCTGTGTGACAAAGAGCCTGACATGTTCTTGTTGTATCAGTGGAAGCTAAAAAATGTTGTGTAATATTTGAGATGCAATTAAGATGCAGCTGGATCGCTTTGGGGCTTCTCGAAATTAGACATACTGACTTGACTGAGAGTAATGAAAATTTTATTAATCCACTGGTATATTTGTTATATAATTTTAAGATCAAGTAAAGCCAAAAAAAATTTTGTTTTTGTTTTTTGCATTCACAGGTTCCTGCTGCCCCTTAAAAAAGTCATATAATTAAATGTCTCAATAGATTTATATGTCATTTATGCAATTATCACAAAATTATCCCCAATAAGGTCATCAGAACCTCAACGGAAAGCGGAGTGGGTCATTCATGGGTCTTTGTCTTTCCTGTCTTAGTTGTGGGACATTGTCCTCGGAGTCTGGACTGTGCCCGGGAGCGACGGCACTTCTGCCAGCCTGGCTCTTCACACTGCGGCCCATGCCTAGACCCATTTGTGGAGAACAAACGAGGGAAGTGTGTGGTCAGGAGAAGAAATCACTCTGGTGAGTACTTTCAACATCAGTACCTTTCGAGTCGTACCTTTTGAGTCTGTTCACTTTGCAGCCATTTTTTTCAACCAAGACCAACTTTTATGAATGAGGAAATACAGAAATCTGAAAAACTCGATAACATTACAATAAATGTATAGTCTCCCATAAATAGTTCCCTTTCAGTCAGTCACGTTCGACGTATGTCGGAACTGACCAACAAATTGGGATCTGTTTTCAGAGACCGACCTACTTCGAGTGATTAAAAACGAGCCAATTGGCATGCGGTTCACGCATTCCACGCACCGCCCCGCTGCGCGGGTATAAATACGGAAGTGGAATACCGCATCTTCGCTTTTTTCTTCGGAGCCGAATAGTTTGCTGTATCAAGCTGTTTCTACGAAGATTGTTTAGACGAGTCTCGAGGAGGATCGCTCTCTTACCTGGGTGCTGGTGTGACGGCGCGAGTCAGCGAGTGGCCGCTGCAACATAGCCTTCACTTGTTCCTGTGTTGGTTGGCTGGGCTTTTTCGTTCTTGAGTGCTCACACGCAGGCTTGCCATCAGACTGCTGTGAGCCGCGGTCATCTCCCTGAGTGATGGTAGTCCCGACTCAGGGGTTATGCAGGAACTGCGTGCGGTGATGGACCTTGCTCTACGATTGATGGAAGTCACTGCGCGCACCCTGGGTCAGGCGATGTCCACATTAGTGGTCCTGGAAGCTGAGGCTAACTTGGCAGATATGCGTGAGCCCGACAAAGTTTGGTTCCTCAACGCCCCTGTGTGTCAGACTGGCCTCTTCGGAGACGCCGTCAAGAACTCGCCCAGCAGTTCTCGGTGGCCCAGAAGCAAATGGAGGCAAAAAGTCCTGCCCCGACGACATGCGTCCTGCCCCGAGGGTGCCCCCCCGCACCTGCCTCCACCCCTGCTAAGCCAAGCAGCAGCCTCCACCCGGACAGCAGGTGGCTGGGCGCAGGGGATGCGCCCAACCCGTCCAGGGTCCCGCAAGTCCGCTAGCAAGCCCAAGGGCAAGCGGCCCTGGAATGGGTAGCCCAGCGAGATGGGGAACTGCTCAGGGAGACGGTGTCCGCACCCCTCCCTCCCCCTATTTTTCGGTTTCGGTCCTGCCGCTGGCTCTCCGGAGTCCAGCGGTACCCACATTCTCAGAGCAGTTTCCTCCCTCCCTGGGCCCTGAGAGGGTCAGGTTGGCAGTGTGCGACGCTCCTGGGCCTTGCCACTCCTTTCCTCCCCTCTCCCCCTCGCCAGGGGGCAGCAGTGTGGGCAACGAGGACGCCCCCGGGCCTTCTCACCCATACTCTGCTCCACCTGGAGTACTCAGGCAACTCTGGGCCGCCTCTGGGCCTCCCGAGTCGGGTCTGCATACTCCACCTCGCTGCCCCACCCCGGGTATGTCTGTGGTGCCGTTAGTCCTGCTTGTTCAGTCCCTGGGGGCCTGGCTAGGTCTCCCCAGGCCATCTCGCTGGCTCATCCATACCATCAGACTCGGCTACGCGATTCAGTTCGCTTGCCTGCCTCCCAAGTACAGGGGCATCCTCTTCACCATTGTGTGGAGTAGCGATGCCCATGTCTTGCGGTCAGAGATTGATGTCCTGCTGGCGAAGGACGCAGTCGAGCCGGTTCCTCCAGCCGATATGAAGTCAGGGTGCTACAGGCCCTACTTCATTGTACCCAAGAAAGGTGGTGGGTTAAGGCCAATCTCGGAATAAGTCAGAATGGTAATGCAGAAACGCATTCCCGAATGCGTCCGCCCCCGAGATTGGTTTGCAGCGATCAACCTGAAACCCGTCGGGCTGTCCCTGGTTCTCCATCACCTCCAAACTCTACCCAGCTTATCTCAGTATGGAGCTGGATTCGGTCAACCGGACTCTGTGCCTCACACCTCAGCGAGTCTGATCAGTGTTGAACTGCTTGAATATGTTCAAGGGCAGGACAGCGGTCCCACTGAAATTCTTTCAGAGGCTCCTGGGGCGTATGGCATCTGCAGCCGCGGTAACACCGCTCAGATTGCTTCATAAGAGACTGCTTCAACGCTGGTTACACGACAGAGTCCCGAGATGGGCGTGGCAGAGTGGCAAGTACCGGGTCTCAGTAACTCCTTACTGTCGCCAAACCTTCAACGCGTGGGCGGACCCCTCGTTTCTCTGGGCCAGAGTGTCCTTAGAACAGGTGTCCAGGCATGCTGTGGTCTCCATGGATGCCTCACCCTCAGGCAACGGGCACACAGTTTCGGGTCTGTGGACGGAGTGGTCCAGCGAGCTCAGGCAGGGCGCTGGAAGGGCCAGCATCCCTGGAGTGTTGGTAGGAATCCCAATTCGTCGGTCTGTTCCGACGTATGTTGAAAGTGACCGACTGAAAGGGAACGTCTTGGTTACGTATGTAACCCTCGTTCGCTGAAGGAGGGAACAGAGACGTACGTCCCGTCGCCAGGTGCTGTGCTTCAGCTGAAGGCCCGAGTAACTTATCTCGGCTCCTCAGTTGAAAAGCAAAGATGCGGTATTCCACTTCCGTATTTATACTTGTGCAGCGGGGCGGTGCGTGGAATGCGTGAACCGCATGCCAATGTCCATTGGCTCGTTTTTAATCACTCGAAGTAGGTCGGTCTCTGAAAACAGATCCTAATTCGTCGGTCAGTTCCAACGTACGTCTGCGTTCCCTCCTTCAGGGAACAGGGTTACATACGTAACCGAGACGTTTCTTATGCTCAAATAGTGTTAAAAAAAAGTGTATACAGTAGGTCGCCCCATGTGTAAGCCCAAGCACAATATCTAAAGACACTGACTGTTTTTATGCAAACTGGACCTTCTAATATAGTGACACAATGATTTTACCAATTGGCGATTGGCTGAGGTTAGACTTATGTCGCCATATTAATATTTATTCAGTCTTTCATCTTTGTACGCAGTGTTACTGCTCAGGGTTTACAGTTTTTTGACTGAAAAAATCACTGCACGCTGTTTTCAAAACTGCTACAGTGTGGATATTATATGTAGCGTTTCAAAATGAAAGGAAGTATTTTCAGGCTTCCCCAATTATCTTTTGAAATATGCATTGAACTGCAGCGTATAAGACCTCTCACTCCTCACAACCTTCCAGTCTGGCTTCCTTTTCCCCCTCTTCCACCCACACATTGCTGCAGATGCAACAGGAAGGAGGGGGGCTAATGAAATAATTCAGGCGGTCTCTTTCTACACTGCAGTGGTCAGGGTTGACAAATGCTGTTGAACATCCACTTCACTTTAAACATACGAACAAGCAGCCATTAGAAGTAAATATCCTCAAGTGTTTCATTTTTGTTTTCAGCTTCCAGTTTGTAGCCAAAAAAAAGGTTATTTTTGACTACAGCCTTGAGTATTATCGATCAGTAATTTTCCAGTGCTGCCGTAGGAGGGCAGTGCTGTTGTTGACATCTAATCGATACCATTCAACAGGCAGGAGCATGAACAGCACCCTTTTCTTCTCCCTCTTTTAACTCCTGCTTTCTTTTTTAGTTTATTCAGAAGACCTTAGAGGCATTGCTTACTTTTTTCACACAGACTTTTTTTCCTCGTGACAGACACAGTTACTCATTTTGTATTTATGCTAATGCTGTTTTTGTTAGACTGATTAAAGTTGCACTTTTGTGTGTTGGGCTACTTACTATTGTGTTGCTTTCTTGCTTAAGCCAAAGTCGTCTCATTTACTAGCCTATATAATAATATCTATAATAGATATTTTGATTATTTAAAAACCTGTGTGGATGGTTTCACAATTAAGATTGATAAATACATTTGCATCTTAATTATAAATGTATTAAATTCTATTTTTTGTTTTAGGAAAATTTACCTGACGAAGCCACATGTACAGATTTGCAAAAGTCCTGTTGGTCTCCTAAAAGCAATGTATAAAACTAAACTGTTTGTATTTATATACTTGCTTTTTGTAAATATTATTATTATTATTTATTAGACAATGAATAAGTAATAAATTTTAGAATAACATAAATGATGTCTATTGTATCTTGATCTGGGATAGGTGCAGTAAAGGCCCATTTAAAAGGTGTTTTTGTGTTTCAACTGGCTTTGAGATTGAGATTTTGCCATGTTTGATATCTGGGTTTGATTGAGAAATGACTGTAAAAGAGAGTTTGTGCGGATAGCCCTTATATGGTGATGACTAGGGCGTGCAATATGCAAATGACTAACTGCGGGTTAGTGCTCCTTCACAGTATAGTCTGAATTCATCAACATTACAATGAGGCCAGAAATTTGACATGAAACCCTTTTCACACAGGAGCACTTTTACGCAATTATTAGTGCATGAAACCCATTTGGACTCTCATAAGTATGCAATTATTGATGAATCATGATTCCTGGATGAATACGTCCACACACAGGTTTACAAATACAATCATACAGGAGTACACATGAGACCCAATGTCTTTTAACTTACTAAGAGCTCTTATTGCATACAGTTTTTCAGTTATGTTGCCTTTGATCCTTAATTGTATGATTCACAGAAAACATGTAGAACATCGAGTTTGATTTAGGGGCTTTTTTGTAAAAAGAAAGTGGCTGATTTCCTTTTTATTATTTATAAGTTCAGTTGTAGTGCTTGTTAATGCGTTTCATTATGCAAGTATACACGTTTGGAGCATTCTAATTGAAATGCAGATTATCTAGTCTGTGTAGGCCTAATAATTAAATTTCAAGGTCACTAGAAAAAAAAAGTCCCTTAAAGGGTTAGTTCACCCAAAAATGAAAATTCTGTCATCATTTACTCACCCTCATGTCGTTCCAAACCCGTGAGACATTCGTTCATCTTCGGAACACAAATGAAGTTTGTTTAAAATCTTTTTAATGAAATCTGAGCAATTTCTCTCCCTCCATTGACAGCTACTTAGCCTGACGTGTTCATACTCAATTCTATTCAGAATATGAGTCTGATACCGCTTCATTGGGCTGTGATTATGGGGCATGTTTCAACTGAACCAGGAAAGACCTCAATTGGATAGACCTACAACCAATCAGAGCAACGGAGTGACTTGTAACATTAGTTGTCAAATGTCAACAGAACTCAACTGCACTGTGTTGCCAAGTCCGTGTTTTTCCCGTGGGTTGTTCTCCATGTCCGCGGGTTGAAGCGACCCCAATTATGTGATATATAGAACCAGGAATGTGAAATTTAGCAGGCAACCTTGCCAAAATAACATAGTTTGCCAACCAAACACAATTTATTTTCTGGAGAACCCCCCTGGAAAGCTTATTGTTTTGGGCTATAGCTTTGAGTTGCAATTGCGCGACATTGCAAAAAAACTTGGCAACCCTGTCTGCACGCGCACTGGATTAAGTTACGTTAGAAGAAAAAGATGAGTGTAAACGATCTTTGCCACTGTTGTAAAAAAAAAAAAAATTAAGGATACACAGAGTACTTACCAACACGATCATCATTTCTGAGAGAAATAGTGAAGGTGAATGCATATACGAACAAGTTCTCCGTTTAGGATAAGAGCAAATTCAACCGGAGCACCTTGGATGACGTCGATGATTATGTTACTGTTTATCATCTGTCCATCATCGTCTAAAGCCCACCCTGACATTTTCATTGGTCCGAACATTTTCTTTTTGGGCATAATAAGTCCTCTATGGATCGAGTCCAGACCGAATACCCTGAGCAAAAATGTTTGTGGGCGGGGCTAAATTCGGCTGGCATCCAGGGTAACAGCTACTGAAACCTTCATAAAACTAGTTCATATGAGTTGAGTGCCATAGTCCAAATTTTCTGAAGAGACTTGATCCCTTTATATGCTGAACATTTTTTTTTAGGCTTTTAGTCAAATTCACATTCACACACAAGTTTTGATAGATGTGCGAGTACCAATATGGTTCATTTTCGCGTGTTACGCCGCACATTCCACAAGAAGTTTGTTTCTCGCACGTCAAGCATTTGCGGTTGAGTTGTGTTTATGTTTGATGATCAATGTTTATATGTGAATAAAAGCCTAAATTGAATCTGTTCTTCAAATAAAGTCTCTTCAGAAACTTTGGTCTAAACTGCTCAATATATATATATATATATATATATTAGTTTTACAATCTCTTAATGAACTTTTTTTAAAGTGCTAGTTGCGTAGCTGTCAATGGAAGGACAGAAATCGCTTAGATTTCATAAAAAATATATTTATTTGTGTTCTGAAGATGAACAAAAGTCTCACAGTTGGAACAACGGGAGGGTGATTATGATGACAGAATCTTCATTCTTGGGTGAACTAACCCTTTAAATGACTAGTTCACATCAAACAAAAGCTATTTTCACATGTTATTTGGAGTGGAAAATAAATTATCTGACATTGTGATGTAAATTTATCTCACTCTGGTAAAAATAGATCTTTCACAATTGGCTTAAGCATTTTTTTCTCTCTCACATACACAACACATACCCCCTCTCTCTCTCTCTCTCTCTCTCTCTCTCTCTCTCTCTCAAACCCTCAATCAGTCATTTCTCTTATCCTGCTTGTGAAGTTTTTGCTCTTGGCACTTTCCCAGTGGTTTCCATGGTGACAGATTTCATTCATGAATCTGTAGAGGCCCCTCCCCGTGTCTCTTCCTGCTGCCTGTACGCCCCACTGCCTACATACGCATAGCAGCACCTCACAACAGACCGACTGACCGAATCCACCTACACACACTGCAGTATACACACACATACACACACACGCACTAATGCACATATGCAGACGCAATTAATTGTTTAACACTTAAGCACACACATTTTTGGTGTGTGTCACAATGAATAATTTTAAATGCTCATAAATATGTGTGCTAGAAGTACGGCATACACATCCACCCAATTCAATACAAACCATGCCAAGATGTCATAATCCTTGGTGCATTATTAATAAACTTATCAGAAGTTGCCACTTTAGATAGTTCTGTAACTGACCTATTTCAGTTTTCAGTGACACTTTATTTTAGGGTTCATTTTAGTACTTATTACCGTAGTACTTATAAAGCACATATTAATGCCTTATTCTGCATGACCTTATTCTACATCCCTTAATCCTGCCCAATACCGAAACGTAACAACTACCTTACTAACTATTAATAAGCAGTAAATTAGGAGTTTATTGAGGCAAAATTTTTAGTTAATAGTGAATGTGTGTTCCCCATACTAAAGTGTTACCCAGTTTTCTAGCTTCTCTGAAGTAGGCTACATGGACACTGTTTCATATGCATTCAAAAGTTTGGGAAATGTAATTTTTAAGAAATTAATACATTTTTAAAATTATATTATTTCACTTAAATGTTCTTTTGAACTTTTTGTTCAGCAAAAAAACCTGTTAAAAGCATCACAGTTTCCATAAAAATATTAGGCAGCTGCAACTGGTTTCAACATTGATATCAGTAAATCAGTATATTAGAATTATTTCTGAAGGATCATGTGACACTGAAGCTGGAGAAATGATGCTGAAAATTCAGCTTTGATATGACAGGAATAAATTATAATAAATAAATTATAATAAATTCTATTTTAAAATATAAAAAATTACAAGTTATTAAAGTTAAATCGTAATAATATTTCACAATATTATTAATACATCCTTGCAGAGCATAAGATACTTCTTTCAAAAACATTAGAAAATTACAGACCCAATACTTCTGAATAGTAGTGTAAGTTCTGCAAATGTTTTATTATTTTCTCTTTTCATCAATTTCTCCCTTTGTAACTCTCATGTTTCATTTACATTCTTTCTTTCCCAAGCAGTCAAGGTCAACCATCTCCCAGAGCTGGATGAAGAGATAGACATTCTCTCCTCCATCATCAGCAAGCACAGAGAATCAGAGATGAAGCACTTAGGTAAGACATGTGGATCCTACTTTTAAAGGGATAGTTTTTTTTTTTTTTTTTTACTCAATCTCATTGTTCCAAACCTGTATTATTTACATTCTTCTGTGGAACATAAAAGGACAAAGTACAAGCCCAGACAGTGAACATGACTGTCAGGTCCATACATCTTCTGCACTATATTCCAGGTTTTCTGAATCCATACATAAGCTTTCTGTGAGGAACAAATTTCAGTCTTTATATTCAAACTGAAACGCTAGTTTACGTCACATACGCAAGAAGTAATGGTGTTTGGTGCTGATGATGTCAGGTGTGGCACGACTCATCTAAAGAAAATATTTGAATTAAATGTGAGCAAGAATGTGATTTGATGAAGCTGGCAGGGGAAATTTAACAGTGAATAATTATGTAATTTTGTATGGCTTCAAAAGACACAACATTTATAAACATTTATAAACATATTTATGGTCTTTATTTTTCTCTATTTTGGAGCTTGACAGCTGTGGTCACTTTTTTGTGTGAAGAAAGGCACATCAAATTTCACCTTTTGTGTTTCACAGAAAAATAACAGCATGTCATTTACAACAACATTACGGTGAGATAATGTATTTTTTTGTGGTGTTCCTTTAAAAGTGTGCTGATATAATTTGGCACCCACTACATACTGTAGGTCTTTGTTATGGACGATTTTCTGTTTCTGCTACAGAATAAAAAATAAATAAGGTAATTGTGACTTTATGGGCCCTATATCGATCTAAGCGCATGGTCTGAAGAGTTAGGGTTAGGGTTAGAGCAGGTGAAATTAGGTGAAATCAGGGAAATTAAGTAATAACTAGAGTGTACGTGCATTGTGCACCTGCCTATAGGCGCACATTACTAACGCGCCTTTTAAATAACACAAACAATTCTGCGCTATTCACTTTAGACCAGGTTTTTGTTGGTCAATGGTACAGTCATTTTCAGTTGCCTCAAAATAGCAATGCGCAAACAATGCGCCTGAACACACGTTGTTTTCAGACCAGCACAGATGGGCGCGAGTGCATTTGCTGTTTAAACAGCATGGCGCTGGACGTGAAGATGATAACTGCGTCGGGCTGAAACTAGTAAAACACACTTGCATTGCGCCAGGTGTATTATAGGGCCCTATATCGCACAATTCAGACTTTCTTCTCAGAATTGCAATTTTATAATCTCACAATTATGAGAAAAAAATTCAGAATTATGAGAAATATAGGCAGAATTGCAAGATAAAAAGTTGCGTTTATATTTTTTATTCCTTAGTGAAAACAAGGCTTCCATACTTTCTTGAACATTGTAAAATCAGTATTTTCCTTTCAAACTTGACAGTCTTTCTTTTTGTATTTTCCTTATGTTCTTCAGCCCCCTCTTTAGCCGCTCCTAAAGTCCCTGAAGATCATTCCTGGCCAAACGGTCAGCACAGAGCAGAAGTATCTTCTACCACTACTACATCAGAACAGCCTCTAACAAGTGCCCTGACCACTGCCTCCTCTACCATCAGCCCAGCCTCACACACTCCAGTTATTTCTGCTGTGCACAGCGCCCCCTTTATCATCCCGTACCCCTCTGAGGATCACTCCTTCATCAGTGCGTTATATATTGTCTGTTGATGTTTATAAAGATATAAGAGTTTGTGGACTGCAGTCCTTTTCCTTCTTCTATAACTTTTTCATAACATACTTGTTTTTTGTTTTTCCTTTAGTATTTTTGGGTGTCTTTCTCATGGTGGGCTCAGTGGCTATGGTTTTGACTGGAGTGTGTTGGGTCAGGTGAGATTTTGCATGATTTACAGGCCAGTCTGATTTGTTTTTTGTACTTTCTCAGTAATGAATTTAAAAAACCTGAAAGAGAAAGATTGTACTTTTATGTAAATGTTAGCACAGAGTGTATATAGCATATACACTACCATTCAAACGTTTTTTTTTTAAGAAATTGATACTTTTATTCAGCAAAGATGCAATAAATTGATAAATTACATACATTTACAATGTTAGTAAAGATTTATATTTCTAATAAATTCTGTTTATCAAAGAATCCTGAAAAATATATCACAGTTTCCACAAAATTTGCAGATGTCTCCAACATTGATAAAAGAAGAAATGTTTCTTAACCATTAAATCAGGATATACAAAAATATTTCTGAAGGATGTGACACTGAAGACTGGCAAAAAATGAAAATTCAGCTTTGCCATCACAAGAATAAATTCCATTTTAAAATTATTAAAATAAAAACCAGTTTTTTTATTGTAATACAATTTCACAATATTACTGTTTTACAGTATTTTTAATCAAATAATTGCAGTCTTGTTGAATATAAGACACTTCTTTTAACAACACAAAATGACTCCAAGCTTTTGAATGGTTGTGTTGATCAATTTAAAGAAGGACTCTAAAATCTTCAAAAAACACATAAGAACTAAAAGCTGTAAAACTCCAACTTATATATTATGAGGTCTTTAAAAACCTTTCAAAACATTGTTGCATGAACAAGTAGACCTGAATGATACTGACACTGTGTCATCTTCCTTCTCAGGATGCAGAGAGGCAGTCATCTGGCCCAGAAGGTTGATTATCCTGCTTTTGGGTTGATAGGTCCAAATTCTTATGATGGTGGAATGGTGAGTAGAGCATATATACACATACAAAAACAAAGCGACATCTGGGCATGCGTCTTATTGTTTGTATTTTCACATGCTCTTCTATTATTCTAATATTAGACTGGAGATAAAACACTTGCCCAGAGTGCCCAGATGTACCACTTTCAGCTTCAGAAGCAGCAAATGATGTCACTCAAGTGAGTAGTCCTCCAATAGCATTAATAAACTCCTGTCTCTCATTAACTGCCTTCCATGGATACATGCAACATTTTCCACCAATACTCAACCTGCCTGCCTGGCTTTATGGAATAATTTGAGTATATTAGATATACTCAGTATTTGGGGTCAGTATTTATATTTATTTTTTCAGCGAAGACTGAATTGTTAAGATTATTAGTCAAAAGTGACAGTAAAGACATTTATAATGTTAGAAAAGATTTCTAATTGAAATAGATGCTTCCTTCAAGCATTCCTCCCCACTTTCTTTTCATCAAAGAATCCTGAAAAAAAAGATCACAATTTCTACAAAAACCTTAAGCAGCGCTGCTGTTTTAACCAATGAAAATAAAGTTTTTAAGAAATGTTATTTGTTAACATTGTAAATGTTAAATGTTACTATATATCACTTAATTGATTAGCTTAAATACATCAACCATTTTTTCTGGCCAATACAAATAAAAAAAATGTAATTAAATAAAAAAATTACATTTATTTTCAATATTATTCACATCTATGTGGCATGGCTTCAGTGTCTTATTATCCTCATGCAGACAACGGAGTGATTCGAAGATTCCTGAGTCGGGAGCTACTTCAGATGAGGAAAATGAAGATGGAGACTTCACTGTGTATGAGTGCCCTGGACTTGCCCCAGTAAGAGCAGTACTTTATTATTCTAAATGTGTGACAGATTCGCTACTTTTCCACCGTCTGGCCAAACGGTTCTAAGAACAGTAAGGAACAGTTCCAATTGCATTACCACTTGAGCCTGGTACGGCACAGCACGATTACAAACCATTCTCGGCCCAGAAGTGTTCCTTTCTCGGCCCAGCCGAGCTGAACAGTGCTGGTAGAATGCGTAGTGACGACGAAATTCAGGATTGGTCACTTGTCGCCTGGCTATCAGTTTCTCTGTAGCTGGCTAAGCACACTATTAGAGCTACGAAAACACAAATTAAAGGGTTAGTTCACCCAAAAATGGAAATTCTGTCTTTAATTACTTACCCTCATGTCATTCGACACCCGTAAGACCTTTGTTCATCTTCAGAACACAAATTAAGTGTTTTAACAATGACAGCAATGTCATTTCCTCTCTCAAGACCCATAAAAGGTACTAAAAACGTTGTTACAAAGTCCATCTCACTACAGTGGTTCTACAATAATTTTATGAAGCGATGAGAATAGTTTTTGTGTGCAAAAAACCCTAAATAACGACTTGTATAGTGATGGGCCGCTTTCAAAACACAGCTTCCTGAAGCTTCAGAGCGTTTCAGACCGCTGATTCGATACACTGATTCATAACGTTCGAAGCTTTGTTTTGAAATTGGCCCATCACTATATAAGTCATTTAGTTGTTTTTTTTTTTGCGCACAAAAACTTCATAAAATGATTGTAGAACCACTGTAGTGAGATGGACTTTGTAATGACGTCTTTAGTACCTTTTATGGGTCTTGAGAGAGGAAATGATAACAATGTAGGCCTTTCTGAGCCATCAGATTTCAACAAAAAATATCTCCATTTGTGTTCCGAAGATGAACAAAGGTCTTACTGGTGTCGAACGACATAGTTCACATTTTTGGGTGAACTAACCCTTTAATAATAACTGCTGCTATTGACATTTCATATTGTCTGTAAACAGACAAAATTACCGTTATCAGCTCCACAGTGGAAAATTAAACCCGGCTGGACCGGATCGACACAGAATGAAATGGTTAAGCAAAGACAGCGGTTTGGTCCGATAGTGTAAAAGCGTCTTATGTTTGTGTTCGTGGAGAGAGATCTTCCCTAGCACTGTCATAAATAACACCTCCTACAGGTGTAGTCGATGGTATTATATGTCACCCACAGTGCTACAGTATGAGGTCTCCCATAGTGACGTGGTGTTTGAAAGTTTCTTTTCCTTTCCAGACCGGGGAAATGGAAGTGAAGAATCCACTGTTCGATGATTCCACCTTTCATCTTCACCTGCAGAGGAGTTACAACTAAACGGGACAACTAGACGTATCACTTCACGCACAAACACGCATGAATTCACAATGGTGTGCTTTCCTCATCTGATCCATTCAGGCAAGGTCACGAAGGTCATTGGCTCTTGTATTGTGGTTCGTATGGACATTCGAGGGCATTTTTTTGTGTGCTGTCAAATACAAGATGGCAGCCTCTATCCGATATCTAAAACAGAATGCATCAAACCGGTCAGAAATAATTTTCTTTATTAACTTGATTCACACGTGCACAAGCATTCTCTCTAAAGACCAGCCCCTTCGGACCAGGACACTGCGCTGTAGTACCTTTCAGTTTAATGGCAGATGTGTAAAACATTGCATGGGATTTCTGACTTGGAGTTGCACACATCCTATATAATCATGCACAGTTCGTGTCTCTTTCCTTAAGTCTTCTGAGACTGTTTGATAGTGATGTCCGCTATAAACACACATCCAGGGCCAGGGCGTCCTCTGTGCTTTCAAAAAGCTTGAACATGATCTGTTCTTGATAAGATCTCAAGACTCATTTAATATCAGGTCATTGCTGAGTTCTGTTATGACGTCGTCTGTAGTATATTGTGAATACTGTGCAATGGGAAGGAAACTTGTTTATAGAATTACTTGTTTGAACATATCTTGCCTGCAAACACTAGTCATATTTAAAATCGACGTGGAAGATGAGGCCCCTTGAGGAAATTAGCATATTTTATGTTTTCTTCTACCAAATTCGTCTGTGACTGTATTTTTTAAAATACCAATGGTGATTTTACTATTTTTTTATAATTGTGCTCTCAAGAGTAACCCTAAATGATATTATGTAGCCTCTGTATAATCAGAATGGTCCTACTATGCATGATTTGAAGCTGTGTAATAATGAAGAAAGTTAGTGTGCATTTCTGGTTCATTTATGGAACAAAACATGTATGAGATTTAGAAGCCTAAAAAGACATGATTTGCACCGTAACACACTGTATAGAACTGCTATTGTGTACAGGCCAGGATTCTCTGATCTATGTGCGCTAACCTCTGTGCTAACTCACTAACAGTGAGGTGATATAGTTTGATTCTGGAGTGTCGCTCGCTGTTGTTTCTCAGGAAACCTGCCAACAGTAGCCAGTTTCTGTACAGAATTTTCTGAAATTCCTGAGGGGATCCCTTAAGGTTTCTCTATATCTTGTACCTTTGAATCTTCTAGTCAAAAACTGTGGCAGTGTCATCAGTCTATCAACGTTGCATTGAAGCAAAGCGAAGCCCCTTGAAATTAGAAATGTGCCTGCTCTAACAACTGTCTGTTCACAACAGTCATTGTGGGGATGCTAACTCTGATATGACCTACAATGGTCTTTAGTTGAACCCACTGAAACTTTTTCAACTACTGAGATGCCTGACATGCATGTAAAGATGGAATATATAAAGAGGAAATAAATATTTATATCAGCTCAAATAATAGTGTCCCGTCTTCATTGATATTTGTGTACATGCAAATACAAACCTTTACAGACAAACACGAGACACCCGAAACATAAAAAGAGTTGCTTTTATATGCCTTTTCCAAAGAGTATTTCAGTATAAGGCAATTCAACCTGTATACATCAGTCTTTATTAAATAATATGAAGTATTACAGAAACTTTTAAGCAATAGCTGTACTATTGCATGAAGTTGACCAGACACAACATGAAATATTTTGTGTTCATATTGTCTGCAATGAAATACGCAGAGTAGTCAAAGTAAATTTCAAAGTCAAAGTAAATTTAGAAATCACTTCTTTTTCTTTTTGGGGTTGTACATAAAGACAACTACCTACATCCATGTCCACCTTTCTTTGGCTTTGAAAGGTCTTCTGCACTTCTTTAGTGCTGAAGTCTGAGCTGTTATGGCCAATGTTCCCGTTTAGTCTCACCACCGGCTCCTAAAGTGAATGCAAAGAGGGTTAAGGACACTCAGTGGAGAGAAGAAGATATTCTTGGACTGATATTCAAGCATTGACATAAGACTCTTATAAGCAAAATATTTTTTTTCTTCATAACATTACCGTGAGTGTGCCAAAAGTTGGTAACATCATCCACCAGGACGAATGGGTGAACTACCAAAGCACAAATGCACAAATATATGATTTTCCTTTTCATGATTCCCTTTCAACCTAGGAAACATAACAGAAACAACATTATGGTAAAACAGGGATGCAGCAAATGCACTTAAACAATTTAACACACCATTAAAACAACAGCACAAAACTGTAATTATTAACTTCTCTGGGCACAAATATCAGTATACAATCAACAGACGCTTCCACAGCACATGTCCATGATCTTTATTTCTATCATTATTTGGGCAGTAAAGTCAAATTGGTGCCAAGCACAAGAAGCGATAACGATGAGTTAATATTGAAACTCTCACTGTTGTAATGCACACAGGTCACTGTGTAGACTTAAGAGAGAGCAATCCACTGACCTTCACTCTTAGCTAATTATCATTTAATTTCTTATATTAAAATTACATAATATTCACATGGGAAGTTAATAAAACATCCTTACTTGTGCTCACAAACAATGTCTGTCCTCAGCTGAGCTGAGATCTTAGAAAATAAATTGTGAAAAAAATCAATGCTATAAAAATTATATCAACAAGAGTCAGCTAAATAAATGGCACAGCAGTTGTTAAATCATATCCACCTGCTGGTTAATGTTGTTATGACTTCTTGAATGCCATCGCTTTTTTCTACCAAGATGAAAACATTTCTAAAGAAGAGGATGTTGCCTTTTTTTGTTAGTCAGTGATAAAGAACATAAATGGTCAAAAAGAGTCTGAGCTGTTATGGCTGATGCCACTGAGAAGCTGCTGTTTGGTCTCACCACCGGCTCCTAAAGACAGCTCAGAAAGGGCCATGGACACACTGAATGGAGAGAAGAAGATATTCTTGGACTGATACTCGGGCATTTCTACAAGCCTCTTGTTCATTTTTGATCAATGATGGGAGTTTATCGCTGGCAGTAGGTTCACTAGGTTGTGGAAAATTCTCTTGATTTCCATTGACGAATGGGTGAACAATTGCAAAAGTGCAAATCCACATACACGGTTCAATTCCCATGGTCTCATTTGCTTATTTCTCTGGATTCAAAAATTCTTGGAAACATTTGAGATAATGTAGATACCCAAGTCAACAAAATATATAACATTGTTTTAGTGTTTTTTTGTATATTTTAATCTAATATATTTTAATTTAAAAATATTACATAGGTTATTGTGCATTTTAAGTTTGATGATAAAACAACCTTTATTCTGTTTACTTTGTATTACTCGGCAAGAAAAAGATTAATCAATGAGTAATTATATTGATCCACTTAATGTTGAAATACACACAGATCACTGCGTAGGTTGGGTAAAGAGAAGGGAAGACATTGCCCTTCAGTGTCACCAAAATCCATTGAAAAGATAAGAAAGTTACTCATATTGTTTGTAGATGCGTGAATAGATCCTTGACACAAACATGATTCATCCACACTGGGTTATGGTAAAATAAGCCTCAAAACAGATTCAAGATGCAACAGCATGTTCATATATATTTTCAATGCAAAGTACAAATGTGAACGGCTGTACATTTATTTGTGCATTAAATAGCTGTCACAGCATGCATTTGTGTAATTTACAGCCAGCTTACAAAACCATGTATAAAATGTGTTTTGTTGCATGTAATTGTAAATTGCAGCATGATTTTGTGGGAAGCTTTGATGATTACGAAGAGCGAAATAAAGATTTCTGAATCAAAGCTCATGCTTTGTTGTCAGTCTCCCCTCGTCCCTCTACTCCACAGATTACCACACCCACTTTTGTTGCATTTTTCAAAAGATGATGAGAACGAACTGGTGCTGAAGCAGGGTTTTTCTAGCCTAGAAATCTAGACACACCCTAGCGGCAGCAACTCTCGATAGACCTGCGAGCTGAAAAAAACAAACTCTGGTCAGGCCAATCACATCGTGTATAGAGTTGGTGGGCGGGCTTAACATAATGACGGCAGAGTTGCGGAGTATGAGGTCTCTGCTCTGCGGAACAAGAGTGGGTGTTTCTAAATTAGTGGGTGTTTTCAAACTGATGGGTGTTTATACATCAAGCAATGAAAATGATCCCCTTCACCCGACCCCACCCCTAAACCCTACCCACACTGTGACGTGGGCAAATCAGGTAACACAGTTGAAACCAACCCTCTGTTTATGGCCACACCCACTGATGAGGTAACTCCTATTACTAACCTGCAGAGACATATACTTGGAGTTGCGGAGGTTCCGCGTGCTACTTGTAAACAACTTGTAAACATTGTGTGCAGAGGGAATTTGAAAGACAACCGTTTAACCCGCCCCTCAGATTGAGCCCTGTCAATGCTGAGTTCCCAGACCCAACATCTTGATTGGGGTCTGGCTTGTCAGGCTAGGGGTTTTCATGACCATTTAACCATTCATGACCATGTACAATTTCATGGTACAGCAGTGTGAAAAGGTGGAAGATAATTATAGTTCCAAAGTGGATCCATATTATGTTGATGTGGTGCCTTGAATACAAGTTTGCTCCCATTTGGTTCACTCACATTGCGTTGATAGCTGACACTATGAATTAATTCATTAATTTGAGCTAAATAGACCTGTTCCCTTATACAGAGTCCCCTATTTGCATATCATGTACTACAGGGAGTTTAATTGACACGCTCTCTGCAGACATTTCAGGGAGGCATTGGTCATGTCCAGGCGCAGGTCCACCGGCTGATCTGGATACAGCTTGGTTATGGCTGACTGCAGTAAACCTTGGGATAAACAGAAAGACTAACATTTGGGTAGATGCCATTCTTCTTATGATGTAACGAGTACATCAGGTGTTATCAGGTTCCGGCTGACCTAGATAATGCAGCCTAACAATCATTTACTGACTTGAATAATAGAAATTGATAATGTTCTATGTGTATGCCATAGTAAAGAGATGCGTTTTTAGTCTAGATTTAAACTGACAGAGTGTGTCTGCTTCCCGAACAATCCTAGAAAGACTGTTCCAGAGTTTAGGTGCTAAATAGGAAAAGGATCGACCACCTGCAGTTGATTTTGATATTCTAGGTATTATCAGCAGGTCAGAGTTTAGAGACCGCAGTAGACGTGATGGAGTATAATGTGTTAAGAGCTCGCTCAAGTTCTGGGGAGCTAAACCATTTAGTGCTTTGTAAGTAATACGCAAGATTTTTAAATGTATACAATGTTTAATAGGGAGCCAGTGCAGTGTTGACAGAACTGGGCTAATGTGATCATACTTCCTGGTTCTAGTTAGAACTCGAGCTGCTGCGTTTTGGACCAGCTGGAGTTTGTTTATTAAGCGAGCAGAGCAACCACCCAGTAGAGCATTACAATAATCTAGCCTTGAGGTCATGAACGCATGAACTAAACATTTTGAATTGAAAGCATGTGTCGTAATATTTTTAAGATGGTAGAATGCAGTTTTACAGATGCTAGAAATGTGGCTTTCAAACGAAAGATTGGTATCAAAGAGCACAGCCAGATTCCTAACTGACGACAAGGGCTTGACAGAGCAGCCATCGAGGGTTAGACAGTATTCTAGGTTAGTATACATGCAGAGTTTTTTTGTCCAATAATTAAAAAAATTATAATTCTGAATTAAGTTGCAGGAAATTACTAGACATCCAATTGTTTATATCAGCTATGCATTCCGTTAATCTTGTGAATTGGTCAATTTCATCAGGGCGTGAAGAAATATAGAGCTGAGTATCGTCAGCATAACAATGAAAACTTCCTAATGATATCTCCCAGTGGTAGCATGTACAAGGTGAAGAGCAATGGTCCTAACATAATTTTCGAGTCTATTAAAAAAAACGTTGTGGTCGATAGTATCAAATGCAGAGTAACACTAATAGAGAGATACAACCATGATCGGATGATAAGAGTAAATCATTTGTAACTCTGATGAGAGCAGTCTCAGTACTATGATACGGTCTAAATCCTGACTGGAAATCCTCACGGATACCATTTCTTTTTAAAAAGGAGCACAGTTGTGAAGACACTGTCTTTTCAAATATTTTTGACAGAAAGGGTAGATTTGAGATTGGCCTGTTATTGACTAATTCTGTAGGTTCAAGTTGAGATTTTTTAATAAGTGGTTTGATAATAGCCAACTTAAAAGTTTTTCGGTACATATCCTAATGACAAAGATGAGTTAATGATATTAAGAAGAGGATCTGACCTCTGGTAGCATCTATTTTAATAGCCTAGACGGTATAGGGTCAAGCATACATGTTGTTGATTTAGATGAATTAAAGAGTTTAGCCAATTCTTCCTCTCCTATAGCAGTGAATGAATGTAATTTTTCCTCAGTGACACTACAATGCTCTGTCTGATGTGATAACGTGGTAGACGGCTGCATGGTTATAATTTTCTTCCTAATATTATCAATCTTACACGTAAAGAAGTTCATAAAGATATTACTGCTGTGCTGTTTACAACCATCAGAATTCGAAGCTTTATTTTTGGTTAATTTAGCCACTGTATCGAATAAATACGTAGGTTTGTGTTTGTTTTCTTCTAAGAGAGTCGAGAAATAAGCAGATCTAGCAGTTTTTACGGCTTTTCTATACACAAACATGCTCTCTTTCCACTAATTACGAAAGCAACATCATTAACATTAATGTTATTCTTGTATTTAGCCCTCAGGTCTAGTTGCTCAAAAAAGTATTGCAGTTTTGCATTTTAATAAATATTTAGATATGATCAAACACTAGATTTCCTTAAATATGACATTTTAAAACGTTAATAACTTGCATCCTAATATTTTTAATGATACTTACATAAGCACACACAAGTGAATATTAATGAATGTGAGCACATAATTTGACCCAAGAAATGTTTAAAATAGTGCTAAGACAAACACATTTTTCCTTATATGTACAGTAGGCTACACTCTCAGAAAAAAAGGTACAGTGCTGTCACTGGGGCGGTACCCTAAGGTACAAAAGTGAAAAGGTACATCTTTGCACCTTACTCACCTCTAAATGGTACATATTAGTACCTTAAAAGGTACATATCAGTACTTTAAGAGTGAGTATTAGTACCTTAAAGGTACATATTAATACCTTAAAGGTACATATTAGTACCTTTTCGGTTTTGTACCTTAGGTACCGCCCCAGTGACAGCAATGTACCTTTTTTTCAGACAGTGTATATATATGAATTGATTCTGAATCAAGATCGAAATCGATATCGCCCCACCGATATTTTAAATAAATAAGAATTCAACACTTTACTTACATCTATTTTGTCTTAGTTATGTTTAGTTAGTAAAGTCTAACGAGCCTTTAGTCTCTTAAGGAAGGTATACAGTTTATTTTTAATTCAACAATAGTATCGGATCGGTATCGGGTATCGACAGATACACAAAGCCCAGGCATCGGTATCGGGACTGAAATAGTCAGATCGGTGCACCCCTAACAGCAACCCCTCCCCCTTTACCTATCAGACACGGCTCATGTTTATAACAATAATCTCGTGGGGTGGACTCATTTAAAGTAATGTAATCGTCAGGTTTTAGCCAGGTTTCTGTCAAACACAGCACATCTAGATTATTATCTGTAATAAAACAATTAACAATACGCACTTTTGGGAAAAGGGATTGAATATTCAACAACCCAAGCTTTATCATTTGATTGTCTGTATTATATCTATTGTTTATTGTTGGACATCAATTAAGTTTTTCTGTTGAATGTTTTTTGTGGGGGTTTTTTTGTGTGTATTTATTAATTCGGGGAACAGACACTCTATGTCTCTATGTGATAATACCTAGGTGAAAGAGTCTCTATGTGTTGGGGTTTGCCTGACTTCTCTAACGGGAGACAGCAAGCAGGCGGTCAGGTAAGCCAGTCCTTCTGCTTCCTGACCTGGGCCCTAGTTAGTCAAGGTTTAGCTCTAAGACTATGTGCCAAATTACTAGAGAGAAGAGCGGCACCACTCCAAGAAAGGATGGATTCCGTCTTCAACAGGTCAGGTCTGCCCCAAAAGCTTTCCCAATTGTCTATGAACCCTATGTTATTTTGGGGACACCACTTAGACAACTAGCCATTGGGTGATGATAGTCTGTTAAGTATCTCATCCTTCCTTTTAACAGGGAGAGGTCCGGAGCAGTAGACTGCATCTGCCATCGTACTTACAAGTTCACTCACCTCTTCAGGGACGTGCAGAGAGTTCTTCAGAGGCTGGGGTTCAAATGTAAAAAAGGGGCAACATCTAAAAAAATAAATAATAATAATAAAAAAGTAAACAAACATATATGTGTGTGTGTGTGTGTGTGTGTGTGTGTGTGTGTGTGTGTGTGTGTGTGTGTGTGTGTGTGTGTGTGTGTGTGTGTGTGTGTGGCTTTGCGCGTGTGAAAAGTTTAGATACTACATTTTAACTTTTGTTTTTGCAAGAAGTCTCTTATTCTCATCAAGCCTACATTTATTTAATCAAAAATACAGAAAAAACAGTAGCCTAATATTGTGAGATATTATTACATGTTCTTTTTAACATTTTATTAATCAAATAATCTTTCATCTTGAGTATCACAGCAGGTTATACAAAATATTAAGCAGAACAACTGTTTCCAACATTGTCAAATCTATGATTTGTGAAGGGTCATGTGACCTTGAAGACTGGAGTAATGATGATAAATTCAGCTTTGATCACAGGCATACATATACTTTTAAGAAAACCATTATTATAATAATATTTCACAATTTTGCTGTTTTTGATCAAATAAATGCAGGCTTAATGATAATAAAGTCCTTTCACGCCGCCATTTCACATAATTGGCCAGTAGGTGCCGTTGGCACTTGGGCTTCATTAACTTTGATAGTTTCATCAAATAGTAAACGTGTATACATAAATACAAGTGAATTTAACACTACTTACATTAATGCGACTTTTGGTGCTGCGTGGTTTTGTGCAGTGCTTTTGTTGTCAGTTAACATCCATTTCGTCAGGAAATCATTCCACAAACGTTCGTCTGTCCAACCGATTTATGAATTAGAACAGAAAATTACCGCTCCACTTCATTGTCCAATGAAATCTGAACTTTGCCAGATCTGATTGGTTGGTGTATATACATGACAAACGGCCCGGGCATTGACGACTTATGTAAAATTTTAAAATATATAAAATATATATTTTTAATTAAATCAACTCATTAGCTTTGATTATTGATGAAAAAAATTTTTTGGTTTGTTTGGGGGAATGCTTTTCTCCCGTAATGCCATAGACACTCTCTGAAGGAACCATATATGGTTCCTTCAGAGATATATACTTTCCGAACAGACTGAGGAAAATCAGCCAGTAAAACGCACGCAACGCCTCAGACCGACTGATATGAAAAAATAAACAGAAGTTTTCCGACTTTTGAACAGTTTGTTAGTTATTGGACACATTGTCCTTTTTTATTGACCACAAATATTATCATTGATTTTTGTCTGAGAGGGGCACTTTTGATTAATTTTGAAAAAGGGCAGGGGCTCGAGCACCCAAAGTGTTTTTTTGATCCACAACTATGCCGCCTCACCATTACCCAATTACCCGGCTGCGTGGGCACTGCAGCCGGAACCAAACAATGTACAGAGTTCACTAAGCTACTCACATCCAAAGCAGTGTCTAAAGCTGCTAAAGCTTTCTAAAGCTACTTAGAAAATATAGTAAGCAATAAGTAATGCAATATTTTTAGAGAGAGCAATTAGAACATTAATCTAATTACACTGTTGAAGATGTAATTAGGCTATGTCATTTTAACAAGAAAAATATGCCGTTTTAACGACATAAGATCTCGAGAATATAGCTATTCGATTTTACGACACAATATCTTGTTATTACGAAAAAAAATATGTTTTTACAACATAATTGAGTGGAAAAAATGATATGTAGGCTAGGCCCTATGTGGCACCAATGCGTCACCGTACGCCAGGTGACCTGTAAATGCAGAAAACTGTTTCCATTGCAGGTTTGCGAAAATGTCCTTTTTCGAATTGCCTGAAAAACCACCTCATGTGAGCGTAAAAACGTTTTTGCGATATATGGGAGTTTTTGCGAAGTTGACGTGTTTCCATTAAGTGTATTTTCAATTCTCAATTTCAATTTGCGCAATTTGAAGAGAATGGAAATGCGGCTACTGACACAATATCACCCTGTTTGGTTTTCTGGTTTGCACCATTTCCAGCCAGTCTGTCATGTTGATTCATCATCCCTGTCATCTGTATTAGTTAATCACCTTGATTGTCTGTGTATTTTGAGTCCTGTGCTTTCAGTTCACCCTTGTCTGTTCTCAGTTACATATTTTATCAAGTTAGCTTGCTTGCTGTTTGTGGCAAGCAGCGGGCGAGGGACGCGAGAGCGGGACCGGTGACGCAGTGATAATGAGTGCCAGCTGCGCGTCACACCGGTCTCGTCTCGCGGCCGAGTGACGGGAGCATAAAAGGAGGAGCGAAGGCAGCGGAAGTCGAGAGAGGACCAGGCCTGGATTTTATGTTATGTTTTGTTTACGTTTGTTGTGTCGGTGGGCAGTCGCCCGCGAGGCTGCCCACGTTTTATTATGTGTGTGTGTTTGCGGGCAGTCGTCCGTGAGGGCTGCCCGCGTTTACTTTTTGTTTTGTTTATTTATTTGTGATTAAAATCTGTTTTGTCTGGGTGTCTTGGGTCACCCGATACACTATCCTTTATTAGAGCAAAATATGGGAAAATGAGCGGTTGATCAGGATGAAGGAGATGGCCGTCGATGGCGCAGACCTGATTAAATGCATTTTCAGCGTGTCATCCTGGGACTGTTCCAAGGAAAGTCATCGCGCTCTGCAAACACTGGCGTTTCCAGAGCGCTCTGTTCCCCTGAATCAGTGCCCAGCGGTCCCGGCTCCACCTCCCCCGCCTGAGCGACCGCCACTTTCCCACTCTCTGTTTTTCCCTGCGGCATCCGCACACAAATGTCCCAACAATTTATTAAAATCCGGCCAATTGGTCCCCAAAATCAGTGGATGCCGGAGGTGCTGGTTAACTGCCACCTCAACTCTATGCTTTTGACCCCGGAATTGAATATCCACTGGCACTACCGGGTAATCCACCACCTCCCCGTGCACACACCTTACCTTAACCACGCGGCGATTAACCCATGCCTCGGGCTGAATCAGACTTTGATGTATGGAGGTCTGGTTACAACCTGAATCCACCAAAGCCTGATAAGTACCCCCCTTTATCCTCACAGGTATTTGGTACAGGCCAGCTTGATCGGGGCAGCGCGGCGCGCATCGGGACCCGGACCAGCGTCCCCACCTCCATCCCTGGACACTGATCAATAAAGTGACCTGGGTCCCCGCATCGCCAGCACGCCGGCCCAGGTTTCCCCGCAGCCCTAGTGGCTGGCAGTAGGCCGGTGTATGGGCGCGGAGAGAGGGCGGGCCGGGAAGCTTGATGACCGGGGTCCTGGCGTCCTCCCCCTCCTCTCCCCTCCGACTGATACACCGGAGGTGGTTCGGCTGAACCACCTATCCTCCATCGTGGAGCCGGTCGGGGAGTCACTCCACCGCGAGACCTGGGTAGAGGGACAGGTTTGGAGAGGGAGAAACCGATGGCAAGGGCTCGCCGACCCCTCGGCACGCCACCATTTCGTCCTCCGCCAGTTGGATGGCCTGGTCTAGCGACGTCGGGCGGTGGCACTGGACCCATTGAGCCGTCCTCGTCGGCAATCGGGCCACGAACTGCTCCAGTGCCACACGATCGATGACTTCCTCGACGTCGCTCTCGTCGGCCATCAACCACTTACGGCATGAGTCCCGGAGCTGGTGCGCGAACACGAAGGGCCGGCCGAACTCCTCCAGGGACAGGGTCCGGAATCGCTGCCGATGTTGTTCTGGGGTCCGGCCGACCCGCTGAAGGATGGCGCGCTTCAGGTCGTCGTAGACCAGGAGATTCTGGACTGGCAGATGGTGGGCGGCTACCTGCGCCTCTCCTGACAAAAGAGGCAGTAGCCGCATTGGCCAGTCCTCTTTGGGCCATTCCCTGTACTCGGCCGCCCTCTCAAACAGCTCGATGAAAGCCTCAGGGTTGTCTTCGGGACCCATCTTGGCCAGCGGGACCGTGGCGGCCGAGTCGTTGGATCGTTGCTGGGGAACGGCCCGAATCTCCCGGCCCATCCAGCTCCGGAACAGCTCGCGGTCTTCCTGCTGGGCCGTGAGGAGAGCTTCGAACCGTTTCTGCTGTTCCTCCCTCACGGCCAACAGGTCCTGGTGGTGTTCTTGGTGAAGACCCGCGAGCGATTGGACGATGTCCGCAAGTGGTGTCTCCGGCGGAGTTTGCATGGCGGCGTCGATCTTCTCCCTTCCCGGTTTCGCACCAGTGTAACGATGTTCGTTGTTGCGGGCAGGAAGGAGGCGGGAACCGCGAACATTCAAACAGATTTTAATCACAAATAAATAAACAAAACAAAACAGTAAACCGCTGGGCAGCCCTCACGGACGACTGCCCGCAAACACACACACACATAATAAAAACGCGGCAGCCTCGCGACGACTGCCCACCGACACAACAAACGTAAACAAAACATAACATAAAATCCAGGCCTGGTCCTCTCTCTCGACTTCCGCTGCCTTCGCTCCTCCTTTTATGCTCCCGCCACTCGGCCGCGACGAGACCGGTGTGACGCGCAGCTGGCACTCATTATCACTCGTCACCGGTCCCGCTCGCGTCCTCGCCCCGCTGCTTGCCACACTGTTCTTTGTGTGAATATTATTAAATACTGTTTGAACCCATTGTCTTCACTGAAAAAGATTTGTTCTGCTTGTTCAATTTGCTTAAATAAAATGAGATAAAGTAACACAATTGCTATACATTTTGTCCTAACTTAATTAGATTGTGTTCAATCCACTTAAATATGTCAAGAGAATAAGTCAAATCAAAGTTTACTTAATCCGTTTGTGTTGAGATTACATGAATGATTTGTGTTGCATTAACTGAAACTGGGCAGGGCTAGTTAGTTCTCAGCATGCTTTGCATATGGCTAAATCAAAAGAGAGTAAATGTTGTTATTTTATATGTAAAAGTGTTATTTAATGTATTTTTGAGCAAGATGAGAAAGAGGAAGACTTGATTTGGTTTAATAGTGTTTAATATTCAATAATTTTGGAATTATTAGAACAATTTATATTTCAGTGGGTTACCATTGTGGAGAAGAGCATTTGCTTATAGGCTGGGGATTGATACAACTGAAGTCACAACTGTGTTTCTGAAGAAGCTATTAATGCTTAGCATTTAAGATGCTAATGTATGCTATTACTAGCTGAAAGTTTATTAACTAGCTAGTGCAGTAAAATAATTCAGTTGTGTAACATTGAAGTATATGAAATTTAAGTGTATGAATGTATGAAAATGAATGCCTGAATCATGTCAGCGAGCCATTTAAAATTCACTTTGAGACTACTTAATTGGGTCACTTAAAATGTGTTCATACTATGATGTTGAAGTTACATGAACCAATTATGTTTGTTTAACTTAATTGATTCATGTGGGACCGATGTACACAATTAAATCATGTAAATCCCACACACTTTTTTCAGTGTTCATCTTTGTTTCATTCTTTGTGCGTGTTAATGTAGCACAACCGTGACACACTGCTTCTAACACAGTTCCTATGTTCCTAATGTATTTCATCTTAATAAGTGTTCACAACCCCTGTACGGATTTCTTGTGCAAGCAGCAGAGCACATAGAGCACATCAAAAACAAGTGCAGATGAGTCCATATTAATCTTCTGATTGCTGAAAAGCCCAAGTATTACTTTGTAGAAGAAAAAAAGAACAACCAAGGAGACAACCATCACACTTTAAGCCACAGCAAGATGTTATTATTGAAAATATGTGGTACATGACCAAAGGAAGATAAACAATCAAAACACCATTAGCTTTATTTTCTTAGCTCTCTTTTTTATTTTCAATCCAGAGCTGGGTAATAAAATTGACAGACACAGATTCTAATCTTTACAGCAACTGTGTGGTGCATGAAAATAATATAAGAAAAGCTGTATTGTCAGTTTGTGAATTTTTTTACTTAACATTTTTCAACACCTTTTTTTCAATTATGCATTACAGCTCAGTTTTACAAACAGGCCTTAGACTGAGCCAGGATAAGGCCTTAGTTAAATGAGGAGATTTAAGTAGCTTTTTTTTAAACGTGCCTTAGAAAAAGAAGAAAAAACATTACACTGTAAAAAATGTCAGGTCTCCAATTTAAAAAAAAATTGTGACTGGTCACATCTACATTTTTTAGTTGGCCAAATTGAATTTCTGTGAATTAAATTGTATCAATTCAAAGAAATTCAATTTGACCAACTAAAAAAATTGAGATGTGACCAGTCACTAGAACATTTTAAATTGGAGAGGCCTGGAATTTTTTACAGTGTACTGGTGTGCTTCTTGAGACAAAACAATGGCACTGATATATTTTAAGATAAGTTGGTGCAAGTATTACTAGAAAGCTACAGGCAGAGTTTGCCCATTCCAGCTATAGAATCAGCAAAATAATGGTACAACACTTAAATCATTTCCACCTGCTGGCTAATGTTGTTATGACATCTTGGATGCCACATCACAGTTTTTCCGCCGGGTTGACAACTTTTCCAAAGAAGAGCATGTTGTCATTTTTTTGGTCAGTGATAAAGATCATAAATGGACGATCAAACCTCAAAGTCTTCAATGGGCTGTAAAACATTGGTCTGGTTGAAATTGTTGTCACTGCTGCTGCGGTGGTTCCCTCCTCATCTATATCCAGAGTGGCTTTATGCAAAGCCTGAAATTCAAAGTGAGTTCTCTTAAAAATTGCTGTCTTTTATAGTATATAAAAATGTAATCTGTTAATTTTAAATCATAATTTAGAAAATGATTTGAGACTTTACCTTTGAAATGAAGATACAGTCCTCTGAAATTCCTGTGAAGTTGGCTTTATCTGTAAACATATCAGCCATTCCCATGCCTTTCAAAATATCATTCAGGGAATATGATGTTTTTAGAGACAGCTTGGGGACATAGATGTCAACTCTCCTGAAAAAAAAAACAAAATATATATATATATATATATATATATATATATATATATATATATATATATATATATATATATATATATATATATATATATATATATATATATATATATATATATATATATATATATATATATATATATATATATATATATATATATATATAAATAATTGTCCAGTCCATGCTGACTTGCTGAGAGATTTAATTTAAAACATTTAAACATCTACAAGCTTTTAGAAATAATTTAGGATAACTTTAATTATGATTTACTGTTAATAAAATAAAATATGACAACCAACCTTTTGTGGACAGCACTCCTCCACTTTTCAATGTGCTGTCTAGAGATGGCCATCTCCAGATCTTTGATGGTCTTTCCCTTACCTCTTATGTCTGGGACAGCCAGAAACATAGAGAAAGAGTCATTGTAGTCAAGACAGAGGACTTTAGAAGAGAGCTCGGCATCATAATAAACTTTGAGGAATTCGTATTGGTGCATCATTTGTACTGGAACGGTGGTCTCAGCATCCACATGAAATGTATTATTGAGGGTCCTTCTTGGGTTAAATGGCATGTCCCATTTTCCTTGGGAAGAAAGACTGGAATTATTTCTTATTATAAGGGATCTGAGACAATGACATTGCCAGAACTACAACACTGTGACTTTTTTATTTTATTTGTGTGTGTGCGTGTGTGTGTTTTACCCTTAAAATATATGTAAGTGAGAAGGAACATCAAAGTATCAGATTCCAGTTTATCAACAGCTTGATTTATTTTCCCATGTGTTTTTTCCTTAACATACATGTTGATTTTATCTAATGTTTCTTTGACGCTGAAATCCACAGTGAATCCTTCAGAGTGGTAAAACTCCTTCATCTTCTCCAAGACCTCAGGAAAGGGCTTAAATTTGTCGCTTACATAAAGTGCACTGCCGACATCAATGTCCACCCCTGTTCTTTGGTCGATTTCTTCCAGGAGACTGTGGAACATCTGGTGCATTTCTTCAGTGCTGAAGTCTGAGCTGTTATGGCCGATGCCACTGAGAAGCTGCTGTTTGGTCTCACCACCGGCTCCTAAAGACAGCTCAGAAAGGGCCATGGACACACTGAATGGAGAGAAGAAGATATTCTTGGACTGATACTCGGGCAATTCTACAAGCCTCTTGTACAGGTGAAAAGCAAAATCATTGTTCATTTTTATCAATGATGGGAGTTTATCGCTGGCAGTAGGTTGTGGTAAAGTCTCTTGATTTCCATGGACGAATGGGTGAACAACTGCAAAAGCACAAATCCACAAATATACAATGTTCTTTTCCATGATTCCTTTTCAAGTTGAGCCAATGGCTGAATTTAGGTCCTGAGGAAACATAACAAAACAGTTTTACAACATTATGGTAACAGGTTTTCCGCAAATACCCTGAACATTAATAAATGAGCATTAAACTAAAGACATGCATTATACTTATTATCCTGAACACTAATTTCCCACCTGCACGGGTAACTGCCGTATATCTTTCCCCAAAATGGACTGAATTATGAAGCCTACAATTTGTCTTTAAGTATGATCAGAAAACCAACCTTTACTCTGTTTACTTTTTGTGTTTGTAGAAAATGGCCCAACAGAGTAAACCGTACAGTCACCAGAAGCTCTATTTACTCATGACAGAGTATTTAACCACATAAAGTAGACAAGACGTCAGCGGTACCAATGAAGCAACTGCTAATATTTAATTTGTAGTAAACAGAAATGCAAACTTTATTGTGATGACATCAAATGAGACAATCCCTTTCCATTCTTCTAACCAGTGTTGGGTGAATGTATTACTAATTAAATACTGTAGTTCAATGACCTTTTCCTTGAAAACGTAAAGTAAGGTGCTACTCTTAATTTTACTTAAATTTAGTTATAGTGACTTCTGATGTAATTTTATTACTGTATAGACTATAGTTCAGTTTAAGAATCATTTTTGCAATTTTATATTATTTATTTGAAATCATTAAAAGAGCATTTTCGTGTCTATTATTCTATTGTTCAGCTGGCCGTGGTTGATATGGTATTTAGAAAGTAGTAAGTTATTAATAATGCAATACTTCTTAGAGAGAGCAATTAGAACATTAATCTAATTACACTGTTGAACATGTTAATAGGTATTAATTAATAATTTGTATCACAGTTCTTATGTATGTCTTTAATAAGTGCTCACAACCCTGTACGGTTTTCTTGTGCAAGCAGCAGAGCACATAGTGCACATCAAAAACAAGTATAAGCCGCAGCAAGATCTTTTTATTGAAAAGATGCGTTACATGACCAAAGGAAGATAAACAATCATAATAACATCAAAACCAATTATGCCACCATACAGACAGTCTTACAATTAAAGCTCTCAAATATCCACAAATTTGAAGTTTATGATTTGTTGTTGTTGATGCACTAAAATGTTTTTAAATGTATTGTAAAATGACTTCACAAGGTTCAGGATCAGATAAGAATTTGTCATTCTTGTAACACGTTACAATACGGTTCTGTATGCTGAAGAACATGAACTAATGAATTAGTTAATCCATCCGGTAGAATTATTTTACAGCATTTATTAATCATTGTTATGTTAATTCCAAAATATTATATTGGTCATTAGTGAATTATTAGTTCACAATGCATTATCAACTAACAGTATGAATGTGCACAAATGTTAATGTTTAAAATAAATGTAGAAATTAATATTAACCAGGATTAATAAATGCAGTATTTTCCACTGTTCACAATTGCATTAACTAATGTATACAACATTACAGTTATGCAAGTTTCTATATGTATACTATAACTTGTGTGTAGAGTTTTAAATAAAATACAAAACATTTCTCTATCATTGTTTTTAAAACAAAGAAAATACAACAAAGTTTAAAACACACATTTACAATCACATACAAACACCATAGAAAAAAATACAATGAAGAAAAAAAAAAATAGTGCATTCAAAGAAGAAGATTACATTTACTAGCCAAAGAACTGATCAATTCACTTGGACATGTAAATGTTTTACAGACGCAAACATAATAAACAGTAATAAGAGGTCACTGCTTTGAGTCACAGAGACTAAGATTGGTTTATTTCCACCTCTTTTTCTACTCCTCCTCTTTCTCAACATTATGCTTTTTAGGCACCTGAAGAAAAAATTAAATAAAAGGTCAAATAGTATTTGAAGAATCAAATATCTGATAACATCATCTAATATGTCCTGCATGCAGGTCTTTGCAAAAATGTATTAATTTCCCTGTAATAATTTACATATGTACCTTTGGTGTCTCCACGTTTTTCTCACTGGTTCGACCTTCCTGTCTTCCTCGGTGTGGAGGTCTGTCATGGGAAAAAATACGAACATTTTAGTTTCCATGTAACTTTTCCAAAATTTGTGTATATGTGTACATACATAATTATTTCTGTAAAATATCTAAGCATACCCGGAAGTGGTTGTAGAACGGGGATTGAGGCTGTCGTTGACATACGTGTTCGCTTCTACAGCTTTGAGTCTTTGATTCCTGCTCTTCACTTGCTGCTCAACATTCGTGTTCTTGGTGTAACTGTAGGCTGAGGGTGGCCATTGGTCCAAACCTGAGGTGCCTCTCTGCCGCCCCTGAGCCATCTGCTGCAGGAGCTCCTCACCTGGCTCCGCTGCAGTAACATATAAAGGGATCAATGAATACATAATGATTTCAAGCACATGTATCTTTTGTAATTAAGAAAAGTGAATGAGTGGATTACAAAGTCGAGATTGTGTTTATCTATTTTGGTGGCTCACCTTGATGTCTCACCCTCCTCTGCCTCTCAGGAGATTTCCTCTCCTGGGCCTCTTTGGCGGTCTGGTCTGGTTTTCGTGGAGACACTCCATCGACTGAATAAGCTGTCTGGGGGCGGAAGTCACACTTGTCCTGTATAGTACAACAAAATTCAACTCCATTTCTGCTCTACTTTCACAAAAGTGCTTAAACATTCTAGCAGAAACGAATCACGATTGATGCCCAAACTATCTGGATATAAACAAGTGAAAATTAAAATAGGATGGTAAAAACGGAATTAAATAATATAAAAATGGCATTCATTTGTTTGTAGGCATCTATCATAACATTTATTAACATTTATGCTCTCTTTACAAAACAATGTAAATGTGCTTTCTCCGACATAAAATATCTGGAGTACTTTATTTATGCGAATTATTTATAAAATGTTGAGATGACATCTAGACTTAGTATGTTTCAATATGTGGAAACTTTTTTCTAAAGTGAATCCTATAATTGAATATGTGGCTAATAAAATTGTGATTTCTGCAAAATATTATAAACAAAATTGTAGAATCTTTAAAGGAACACTCCATAGTTTTTAGAAATAGGGCTTATTCAACTTCTTTCCTACATTTAGATATGTGGGCAAATGCATTTTTGTCTCAGTGCATGCTTTGTTTTAGTTTGGTAGGGTTGCCGCTAGCTTAGCTTAGAATAATGAATGGAATCCTATGTTGCCAGCTAGCATGTCTCAAAAAAAAAAAAAAAACACCTAATTACTTCTGGTGGCCTGCGTATTTACAACAAATACAAATAGCGATGCAGATTAAGACTAGGAGATTTCCTAGGCAGGTATTAACTTGGGACTATATTATGGGGAAGCACAGGCTACTAGGGCGCAGAGATATCACGCAACACAAGTAATGAGGTAGGGGTTTTTTTTTGGGATCACTTTTAATCGGGACGTGCTAGCTGGCAACATAGGATTCCATTCATTATGCTAAGCTAAGCTAGCGGTGACCCTGCCAAACTAAAACAATGCATGCACTGAGACAAAAATGCATTTGCCCACATATCTAAATGTAGGAAAGAAGTTGAATAAGCCCTATTTCTAAAAACGGTGGAGTGTTCCTTTAATACCCTCCAATTTCCATGTCATTCTTTACTGATTTAGTGCAATTTTTATACACATTGTCGACAATATGTATAACAAAAATATCCTACAATTAGCCTGTGCCATTTCTTAAGTCTTCTTTAAAGTATTACTAATTGCAAAGACATAACAAAAACAAAATGTCTTATTATTATATTACTTCTTGTTGCTGTTTAGCTTCTTTGACTCCATTTTATTTGTAAGGGGTGTAATGTTTTGGAAAAAACGCACAGGTTGTCATACCTGATGATGAAAGAGCACATTCTCTTCCAAAGCAATGCCACAAAACTCACAAGGAATTACTACGTTGCCCTCAACTGGGCTAGAGGAGGAACTGTAGGAGAGTGGAGAAACGGAGAGGGGCAGGGTGGGTGGACTGGGTGTGCGGGGAGGAATGGCATGCCCAGCCCCTTGAGTAATGATGTCTTCATATTGAAGAGAAGGAGCTTGTTTACTGAAGGAAGCGATCGCAGAAGCCGGGCTGCAGCCGGTCTAGAAGACAAAAACAGAATACTTACTTTAAGCTGGCCACTAAAGGCAAAAATCTAAAACAAGCGACTCAAATAACACACCCCTTCTCTACGGCCTCAGAAAGAGGAGAAGAATCTGATCAGGGTTCGGGCTGTGGGAGAAGCTAGAGGGCTGAAATTCGAGGAGGTTCCCATGGAAACTAAACACCACATTGTAAAACAATAGAGATCTGACAAGAAGGAATTGAGTGGGAGATTCAACATCAGTGCTGACATCACGATAGCCTGGCATGGAAAACATGGCTTATGTTGTACTCTGTTAGCGTAGACATGTAAAGGCACTCAAAAGAGGCGACTCTAGAGGCTCAAAGTACCACTGTGGCTGATGCAACTTCACACTTGCCAGCTCTAGCAAAGACACAACAGTCCTGGCTTAAATATCAAGCCATGAGGGAGTGATGGGATGATTGAGGCCTCATCACTTACCTGGTGTAAGATAAGGTCTTCCTCTGGATAGAGCTCTTCACAGAACTCGCAAGGCAGCATGATGTTTGAGGAGGGGCTGTGGCCCGGAGCCGTGTTGGTTTTAGGGGGGGATGCAGTGCAGTTGTTGTTAGTGCTGGAGGAGAGCTGGGAAGTGAGATTGCTATGGGCTGATGTCCTTCCCAGGTGACTGTCCCACACATCAGTCCACACACCCTCCTGAAGGGGGTTTTCCAAGTCACCTTCACTCTGCAGGCTGAGGGCCAGCATGTAGTCCAGACTGGAGGACTCGTAGTCTGGCAGTTGTCCCAGAGACCACAGCAGGCTGTTGTTGTTGTTGCTCAGCTCTGTTTCCTGATCCAGCACTGAGGAAATGAGCAGAGTGGAAGGTTAGTTTTTTCCCCAGCATCCTGTTAATACCCGATGAAAACTCCCATCATTTTATACACCCATTATGTGTATTACAATTCTGCCTGATACAATAAGACAGTTTTTTTTTTATGGCCAATATCCAAATTCTACACCATTACATTTGATATCTATGTAGTACACATTTTACGTTCATGCATTCCTTAAGAATCAAACCCATGATCTTACCATCGCTAGTGCTGTGCTCTACTGTTTGAGCTACAGGATTTTGTCCAAATTACTTATTAAAACAACTTAAAATTGAAACCTATCATTTTAAATTCAACAAGTGATGTTAGGCATAACAACAATGTACAATATACAAAAAGTATTACATTTGAGATTTGCCAGTTAACAGTTACTAAATTATTTGTGCTTTTTAAGGTTTACTTTAAGCGAGCATTAAATAACCACAAACCATAATCTTTACACTGCTGACTTAAGTCTACTCTGGGCTCAAAATTCAGTTTTACTTTATTTTACAGTGTCATTGTTATATGTTACATGTGGTTACTATAGTAATGACAGTAAATTAGGCATAATTACATGCAACTAAACCAAACCAAACCCTAATCCTAACCCTATAGTAAATACATGTAGTTACTTAATATTACTCAGTACTTAAATATATAATTACAGTGTAACAGACAACTTAAAATAAAATTGTAACCCAAAATTCTGTATAAAGACACAATGCAGCATTAAATAATTATTCCTGCTCTGATCTACCTCAGCCCCTAATATATGCAGTTTAAATGGCTGTGTAAATGCATTTATGCCCCTAAGAGCAGCATTACACTTTGTGTAAAGACACATAATTGCCACTTCAGAAGGTCCTTTGTCATGTAAATTTGCCATAAATGTAAAAAAAATGAAGGAAATGATCATGCACAATTAAATATCCAATTTCAAAATATTTGCTCAATTAAAAAAATGTCTATTATCTGCAGATAATAGTTATGGTACCGATATATCATACAACACTAGTTTATTGTACTGTACAAACAATTGTAAACAAGGACAGGAATAAAACAGCCAGACTGATACATACAATAAGCAAATACACTGTTCCTTGTTTCTGTGTTTCTCCTGGTTCCTCCCCTCACTGTTCCTCTGGGGCTGTTATGTAGTCTGTCCTCCAAGGGTCGTGGTGGACCCCTGCGGTCTGCGGCCCCTGTGTTGTTATTATTGTGGCTCCTCTCCTGGGCCCTCAACAGGTTATGGATGGAGTGTGCCTCAAACCATGCTCCAGGAGACTGGGGCCCTGCCCTACTGCTGTGCCTCTCCTGAGGTGGAGTCAGACTTCCGCACAGGGCTGGATGGATGTGTTGCTCTCTCAGCATGACATTACACTTGCAGACAGGGCAGGGCTCTGTGCGGGTCCCGCAGTATTCCTCGTGCTCTTTAGCCTGATAGGAAGCCAGCTCCAGATCACAGAACTGGCACGGGATCAGTCGATGACTGCATTCTGACCTCTGAGAGGGGCAAGAAGTAGTCAAATCTACAGAATTCATCAATGAAAACAGCAATATGCATAACTGCCTATATTGCACAACATTACCTGATGGGTCTCCAGGAACCTTTTCTCTATCTTTAATCCACATTTGCATTGTTCCTGTAAAAAGAGTTGAGATAAATAAAATTAGATTGAATAAAACTCATATTTAGCAGCCTGGAGAAAAAAAAAAAGGATTACTCTCACACTTTTGTAATGGTCCATGTCTTCAGAGAAGAGATGTTGTTGCAAGGGAGAGGTTAAAGTAATGTTTTTGATTAAAGATTATATGGGCGCATGATTTCTTTTTATATTTATGTGCATGGATAAATTATTTATAATAAATAAACATTCTATAACAAGAATTCTATAACACATTTGGACCCACTTTATATTAGGTTGTCTTAACTACTATGTACTTACACCAAACAATAAGTACAATGTATGTACAATAAGCATATTGTATGGTATGGGTAAGTTTACGGGTAGGGTTAGGTGTAAGGGAAGTGTCAACAGTAGATGTAATTACATGCAGGTCATTTTTAAAATGCAAGTACAATGTAAAAACATGTATGTACACAATAAATGCATTGTATCAAATTATTAATTTAAATGTTAATACATAGTAGTTAAGGCCACCTAATATAAAGTGGGTCCACACATTTTATAAGCAATATTCTAAAATAAGACAAGAATATAGATCCAAAAACCAAAAAAAAGAAGATTTTTTAGAATATGTTTTAGTTTTTTTTTAAACAAACAATGAAAGTCAATGGTGTACATTGCTGTTTGGATCACAATGACTTTCAATGTATGGACAAAAAACAGTTAGAACATTCTACATTCTTAAAGATATATTTTTTGTGCTCTTCAGAATACAGTCAATACAGGTTTGGATCATCATGAGGGGAGTAAAACTATTATTTTAAAAAATCTAAAATTTAACCACGCTTATCTAGTTTTTGAAACCCATTTGAGTTTTTTGTCGACTGGATTTTTTTTTTTTTTTTGAAAGTTGCTCAACTCTAAACCCAATAAAGAGACTGCACTTACCCTTCAAAGTCTTTTTTTTTTTTTAGAAAATGTTCTTTTTTGTATTCATGTCTACAATACTCTAAGGTCAATAGTGATATTATCACATACAGCAAACTAATCATACCTCTGCATGATCCATCTCTTTGTGCTGTACAAGCTCAGCATGAGGAAAAGGCTCCTGGCACACCTCGCAGAGAGCTATATTCCGCCGACAGTGAATCTCATGTGTTGTAAAGTTGGCTTCTGGAATGTCATGCTTGCTAAAGAACATGGTTGACAGAGAACATGGTTAGTTGGCAGTTGGCACACTGTAATTTCAAAGGAGTGATCTATAAACTAAAGTGTCCTTGACTATTAACTCCCGCGGAACTGTCCCTGCAAAAAATATAACACACAAGTGGCTTTTATATGAAAGCGTGTCAGCTTAATTCCTCAATAGTCATAATAATTAGGAAGGAAGGACACTGACTTTAGTACAGTCATAAGGCTTGGTGGAAGGGACTGGGAACACACCTACCTACAGTAAGCGAAAGCAGAAGGCTGTCCAATAAACCGAAACTACATATTTATTCATAGGGATAGTTTATCCCAAAATTATACCTTGGTCTTCATGTACTTCCAAACCTGTATAACTGCCTTTCTTCTGCACAACACAGAAGATGATGTTAGGCATTCAAGTTCTTTTGCATGGGAAAAGATGAAATGAAAGTAAATAAATGGTGACTGAGTCATTTAGCCTAACATTCCCTTTTGTGCTGTACGAAAAAAGGCATGTGGGTGAGTAAATGACGAAAACATTTAATCTAATTTATTTATTTTCTTACCAATTACTGCAGAACTGGGTATTTTCCTCGGCCATAGTCTGTGTGAAGAAACAGAAAACTCATTAAGCGCGTAAGTTAACGTTACCTTACTCCATTAAACAGTTTATGGCTTAAAACATCTTTGATAAAATATATAAGATAAAAGAGGAAAATACACCGTAGGGACTTCACTTCGACATTTAAATGAATGCCTTCGTTCAGAGTAAACATTGAACATACTGCAAGGCTCTATATTTCCCAACAGACAAGTAACCTAACTGCTAGAATTAGATATGTAACTTATAAGTTACTAACATTACTTGCCTTATCGTTCGCTGAAGCTTGTAAACTGGAGTTTGGTATAGAAGTAAACTATTTGCTAGTACTTTTCGCCCTTGTTCTCAGCCCAAAGAACGAGTAGGAATTATTCAAGGATATGAAGACAGTCCACGGTGTTCTGTCCACACATCCGAATAGGCACAGGGTGTTTTAAATAGCTGCTTTAAAGTCTATGGAGTTTAATCTAAATATCTAAGCTGCCATCTCGAAGTGTCCATTGCTGATCAGCTATAACGCTTATATTATAGTAACGTAACTTACTGTCTAGAGACTCGAGTCATTTGACTCTATAAATCTAACGTTACACAGAAACAAATAATAAACTACTGCTGGCCTGAGCTGTGTCAACTAAGTTACCGCATTTATCAGTTCAGCTTTCGTTTCGTGACAGTATCAACAAGAGGCAGAATCCGTGAAAACGGCAACGCTGAAAGATAGTGACGGAGATGTTATTATTCATATTTTCAAAATAAAAGACGAAAATGCGCGTCAAAAACTAATAACGAATGATTAGCGAATAATTAACCATTAGGGAAAGTAGCTCTACTAAAAATTATGATACATTTATGTTTGACGTTTTATTTTGTCTGTTCTATTTTTTTTCTCTAAAAAGTGAAGAATAATGAAAACAGCAGAGACGTGTATTTTCTTACAATTCATTTTCTTTGGTGTTAATAAATTATATCTTATATTTCATATACAATAATACATTGTTAATAAAAGTTAATTTTAGATTTAAAGACAAATAAAATTGAGTCCTTATTATCTCTAAATGTCTAATTGTTTTATAATTAAACATTTTTAAAATACATCACACGTTGTTTGATAAATTAAAGCGAACAAAAAACTGTACTGAAAATGTAAAATGATAATAAAAAAAACCTTTTATTCTGTCTTTTTAAGTACATTGAAGTTTCTAGCTTCAAATATTTTGTCATCATTCGATTCGCCCCCTAGTGGACTCCACCATCCATGATCAGCTGGAGAGAACACGACGCCTACCGTTACACACGTTTCAGAAAAACAGTTTAAATAGTAACAATAAATTATGATTATACTTATAAATGCAAACGGCAAGAACGCTGAATGTGTTTGATACAATGTTTCACAGCACTGTAGGATATTTTATAATGTTCGTCGGACCATAATATGGTAGGACAAATGTGATTTTAAAACTTAACACTATTTATTGTTCTGGAAATAATTAGAGATCCAAAAAAAAAAAAACAGTAAATGCACCGTGCAACTATAAACGGTATTAAGACAATGGCCTTGTTTTGTAAAGCTTGTCATTCCTGCATAAACATATAATAAAATAATGTGTGTTTTTAGATGCATTTAACTAACGTTACACATATTTAAGTTAATCCTTTTGTGTGATACAATACAAAATCATGTGTTTACAACCCCTTTCAGTGAAATGTGTAGAAAGATACGTGTCTCTTCTCCGGAGCCTGGTCACATGCGCGCTCGGGAATAATGGCTGCACAGGAACCCTCACCACCATCTTCATTAGAAGGCAACAAACCTGGCTTCCCAAAGAAAATACTCGCCAACAAGCTGGAGGACAAGCATCTGTGCAATATCTGTCTGAAAATCCTTAGGAGACCGTTTCAGGCGCAGTGCGGACATCGTTTCTGTTCATATTGTTTTACTAAAGCAGTGAGGTAAGCGTCATTCAGTCCAGATGGCCCACCTGACACGACACTACAAAAGATGAACACGACCTGTCAGGCCTCCCGTGCTATTTTTACGGCATATTTTATGAGTATACAAACCGTAAACGTTGCTTCATATCGGGGGACATAGATAAATGCAGGCTGTCAGGACAGGTGTGTTCGGCTTCTTGTTTCGCAGGGCGAGCTGTACACTACAACAGCCAGACTGTTGCAGCTATTGTCAAAATCAACTCTTATTATATGGTGTGCCTTTGTATTTATCAGCGATATCTTTGAGCTTGTGTGTATTAAACCTCTTATTTTCCATCGCAGCTCCGGACCACAGAAATGCAGTGCCTGTATAAAAGAAGACATATTTGAAGAACCAACATCAATTTTGAAACAGGGCTGTGTATGTATTTGCGTTATTAGAATTCAATTATAGAAAAAATATAGGATTTTTTTTTAGTGCTTATTACCCTTCCAAAAATAAATAAAAATAGTATAGTCATTGTAGTTTCCACCACAATGCCTTGGTGTTACTATTGTAAAACCACAATAAATCTTTGCATTTTGTATTTTTTTTTTTACTTCTTTGTTACCATGGTGGCTAATACAAAGTTTTAAAATCCAGCTTTACTATATTACAACGTTTCTATTTTTACTATAGTACAGTAACTGTAGTAACAATTAAGACAGAAGTTGTTTCGTGTGTACATTTTGAGAAGTGTAGTTGGAATTAAAGGGATAGTTGTTTCAATCCTGTATGACTATCTTTCATGTAAAAGGCTGTCAGTGCCTCATTAATTTTCATTTTTGACATCCCTTATAATAATTTTATAGCTTGAATGAATGAGTTTAATTTCATAAAATAAAAATCTGTGTTTATATATCAGTTTATATATATTTGGAACACTAAAGGCGTGTTCATACCAAGGAAATTAACTAAAGAGTTTTAATTATCATTTTTCTAATTCAGTGATAGTAGTTAAGTCCAAACCACACAGAAGAACAATATCATGATGTTTTATTCCAGCTTATGAATGATACAAACATTGACAGCTAACCAGAAAGAGCTTCAGCTTTTAAGGAGGCTGACAACAACTGCAGTGCAATTGGTTATTTTTCACTAATCACGATTCTTGGTGTAACAGACATTTACCAAATTTTCACTGCTAGTAATGAGGCGCATAAAAGTTGAAAGGAGATCTCACTTTCACCATGTGCATTTCTTTTAGGCTTTTCCTGATAATGCTGCCAAGCGAGAAGTTGAAGCTCTTGAAGCTGTTTGCATCAATGAGGAATGCAGCTGGACAGGCACCATCAAAGAATATGAGGTACTGCATGCTCCTTCCCTGCTTACCTGCAGTAATGCCAGTTTTTCCAAGCTGGTGCTTAGATGCTTGGCAAGCTGATCTTCTAGTCTGATCAGCTGAAAGTGCCTTATGTACCTCATTCAGAGCAGCGCCATGACAGGTATTAAAGCGAGGCTGTGAGGGATAGACATAATGTGTTTTCAATTGCATCTGCTGTAAAAAGCTGTAAAAGGGTCTTTGAACCCTGATGCGATTGCCCTGTTAGTGCGGTTCATTTGAATAAGTGTGAACTCTGCAATACGAACCCTGGTGCGCACCAAACAATCGGGCCAAGAAAAGATGGGTTGCGGTCAGCATCCAAGCAATCTCTGGTGAGGTTTGAATGATATATGAACGCAACACGGCCCAAAGTCATGTAAACAAACCAAAAGCAGGAAGGTGAGATCCTAAAAAGGACAGAATGCTCACGCACACCTGTTCTCATCATAGTCGCAATGTTGTCCATCACAGGTGTCAGAACCGTGTCTCTTTGCAGCAGATCTTCGTTTGTGTGTGTGACGTTGGAATTCCTGCCGCTGTTTTGACTCCTTTACACATTTTATAAGCTCTTCACGAGTTCTCAAATGGTCAAAATACCAACATATGTAGGCTATCCACATACAATAAGTGCATTTAGCCTAGCATACAACATTGTTTTGGATGTCCTGTTGCGAAATATATGTATGTAATAAAAGCTGACAAGGTTGTGAACATATCCCTATGCCTTTAAGTTTCATGTAAAATTGGCATGGTGAATACTAAGAGGACCAGGACTATATTATTTTTTTCACGAACCGAACTAACGAAGTGTGAACACACCCTAAAGCTCTGAGATCACTTAGAGTTTTCCACAGCTCATATTGTATTCTTGCAGTGTTTCATCAGCAGAACAATCCAAAAACACATTAAATAAATAACAGTTCAACCCACTGAAGAGATGTGTGTCTATCCTTCACAGCCTAGATTTCATTCCTGTTAAAAATCAAAGATGACACTTCTGTGAATAATGTCTATACCCACCAACTGTCCCGCTTTACCAGGCTGGATGATTGACTAAAACCAGGTCGACACGGAATGATTTTGTCCATCTGAGGCAAATATTGAGAATCTGAAAAGATTCCCCTGATCTTAGGCCAAAATCAGAAGTCTTTGATCGCTAATTTGACATGTTTGCAGACAGCCGAATAATGACGTTACAATCAAATTGGACCTTTACGAAACTCTGGCAGCGTCAGGAGATTTGACACGCAGTACTTGCAGTGTGGGATCTCTTACGACAACCATCAAATCTCAAACATATAGGAGCAGAACCTGATGACGCAATTAGAGAGATGACAACAAACCACGTGGTCCATACACATTGTCTTTGTCTTTTTCCATTTTTCTTTTCAAGAAAAGCCATGAACAATATTAACAGTAGAGATTGTTTGCTAGCCACCATTTCACTCCCGCTTGTGATGATATAAATGATGATATAAATATCCGGATGAGCCTTGCATGCGTTCATTTTAAACGCGTCTTGACTATGACGGCTTACAGCGGGGATCATGTTCATACAGTCTGACAAGCGACAGTCGTAAAATAACTAAGTTATTATAAATCGTACAGTATGCACCCAGCTTAAAACCACCATCGTACGTTGTTGTTGTTTTTTTTCAGCAGAGTTGTTTTGCATTTTACATACACTGAGTTTTAAAATTACTTGCATCTCTTCATCTCTCAAAGGCAAACCATGAAGGAAAGTGTGACTTCAGGATCCTTCCCTGCCCATCATGCAAAGAGCTTCTTAGAGCCAATGAAGTTGAACGTCACAATGAGAGAGAATGCCCAGAAAGGACTCTTAATTGTAAATACTGCAAGGAGCCATTTCATTTTAAAAACATTAAGGTAAGATTTACATTTAAAAAGTATAACCACAGAGCTATTTTTCTTAACCTGTTAACGGTCAATGCCCTTTTTGAGCATAGATCTGAGCTTAAATGCTAAGGTTGGTCTCTTTTTAAAGACAGTCAGCAAATTATTGTGGAAATGGAAAAAAAAGTAAAAAAAACAAAACAAGTATAAACAACTATAAAAAAGTTATAGAAGTTTAAAATGTAAAGCAAAAATACTATTAGGGACCATTTACCATTCTAATACAAAATATATATTTTACAAAATAATTTTGACTTGAAAATTGCCATATGAAAGTCATATGTCTAACCAAGTTCTTTTCCAAATTTGAAGGGGATTTCTCAAAAATTTAGCCTAAAAAGTTTAAAATACTATATCCATGGTAACTCAATGTCCACTTTCAAAATGTTTTTCACAATCTTGAGTGTTTAAGCTTTCGAATAATGCCTAACTTACGATGATTACTAAAAGATGGCAATAATGTGTGCCAACTGTCCTGCTAACGTATGAAAATAATCCAGTATTCATTCATATGCCTTTCATGTAATCTTATTACCAATGCAGTTTTGGATATTTTTCTGACTATATTTTTTGTTTTTTAGGCTCATGATGAGATATGCCCTAAATACCCCATGATTTGTGAAGGTTGTGCCAAGAAAAAAATTCCAAGAGAGAAAGTAAGTAAATAGAATTTAGGCTGTTTACATTGTGTGTCAACTAGAACAAAGGTTTTATCTACTTTCTGTGGTCAAGTAATCTTTTTCTTATATGGAAAGAACATTTAGTCAAACAACAGTTTTTTTCCCCCCTAAACAGTATGTGGACCACATTAAACTGTGCACCAAATTCAGAACGCCTTGCAGATTTCATGTGGTAGGCTGTGATATGACGGTAGGTAAACCTCCTTTTTATGCATCCATCACACATATTAATTTTGTTCCATGAATGTTTTTTTATTATTTTTTATTATTTCATGTAGGTGGAAAAGGAGAAGATCCACGACCATGAGCAAGCCTGTTCCTATGAGCACTTAAACCTTCTACTGCACTTCATCATGGGCATCAAGGTGAACTTGGAAAGTCTGCAGCCTCAGAGTTTGGAGTTGGCCAGCCATAAGATCCACGAGCTGCATCAGTCTCTGCGGGAGCTGGAGCTAAAGATGGGCCAGTTGAGTGGAGCAGGGGCTCCCGTGCAGGGGGCCTGCGCACCGCTGCCTCCACCGCCGGCTCCAACACTGGGTACTTCTTTCACCCCCCTCCCTACTGCTGTAGGTGCAGCCTTGGAGCTGCAGCTGCATAGCGAGAAGACCAAAGTGGCGGAGCTCAGCCGCCGCTGTCAGGAGCTGGAGCTTAAGGTAAGCACTTTTGAGAACATCGTCTGTGTGCTCAACCGTGAGATGGAGCGCTCCGCCACCACCATGGAGGCCTATAACCGCCAACACCGGCTTGACCAAGACAAGATTGAGATACTCAACAACAAGGTAAAGTGTCTGTCTGATGTGAAGCTGATAATTTTTTTAGCTGTAGATATTCTTTGCTTCAATACTAGATTTTTGTGCAGGTACGGCAGCTAGAGAGGACAGTAGGCCTTAGGGATCTCTCCATCGTGGAGATGGAGGCAAAGATGAGGGAGATGTCTGCTGCCACCTACGATGGCGTCTTTGTGTGGAAGATCTCCGACTTCTCGAAGAAGAGACAGGATGCTGTAGCTGGACGGGCGCCTGCTATGTTCTCACCTGGTAGTTTTATTTTTTAAATATTTTTCTTTACGGTTTCATATGAATTATTATGAAAAGTGTGAGGAATTTCCGCTCAAAGAGCTTTGATGTGACATCTCACTCCAAGGCGCCTTGTTGTGTTTTACAGCATTTTACACAAGCAAATATGGCTATAAGATGTGTTTGCGCATCTATCTGAATGGGGACGGGACGGGACGTGGTACTCACTTGTCTCTGTTCTTCGTGGTGATGAGGGGACACAGTGATGCCTTGCTCAAGTGGCCTTTCAATCAGAAGGTCAGTCTGATCAGCTTATAACATTGTGTGTCTGACCATTTTTATTTCCTAAAATCCTGACAGACTTCAATTGAAATTTGAGTCAATGAAGTTCTGCTTCTTTTTTTGTACTATTAATTTATTATTATTTAGTAATATAGTATTATATTATTTAGTATTATAACAAAATTATAAAAAAGGCAATTTGTGGTATGACTCCCTAAGAACTTAATGACATTCCTGAATTAATAATTCATGAAATTCATAAAAACAAAAAAGTTTTACCTTAAAAATATTATTAAATATGTTAAGAAAATATACCACCCTTTTAAAGTTTGGAGTGTGTAAAGTTTTTCTTCTATTTTAGAAAGAAGTCTCTAATGCTTATCAAGGAATTTATTTGATCCAAAATATAGTAAAAAAAAGTGTTACATGACCCTTCTAATAATCGTTCTAATAAAATAATTTGAGAGATTGTGTGTTTTTGCTTTACACATGATGGTTACTAGGGGTGTTAATCGGCCGGTACGATATCGATTCTCATAGCAGCGATACAATATTTTCCGGTACCTCAAAAAATTCTGCGATGCAATTATGATAAGAATCAGGGGTATATCAATCAATAATTCAATATTATGATATGATATGCATATTTTATACTAACTCACAACTTCAACCAAAATATATAACATAAAGGTTTATTTAAAAATTTCACATCCTGCACCCTGATTGGGGCATCCACAAATAGTAATCTAATGGCAGCTTATGACATGAAAACAGTCAAGAAAGTATTTTAGGCTGAAGTGCTAAAATGTGTAATAAAAAATAAAAATAAAATTTTAATGAAGCAACAACATATTATAGGTAGGGCAGAACATTATATGCTGTTAATATTCTTTCATTGTGCAAAAGTATTATAATTTGAAAGGTTCCAATACAGATGAGCACATCACTTATGCTCAAATGACGAGCAAATTATAAACTTTCGAAAAGATTCAGCACTGACCCAATCACTGACCGCTGAGCGTCGTTCACAAGCTCTGAAAGCTAATTTAAATGAGATAATGCGATAGACTGACATTAAAGTATTAAAACAAATGTGCCTCATAAATATATAAATTGCCTACAGGTATCGATTTTTAACGTGTGTGGCATCGATGCATCATATTGTTAGACATTAGACTTGATATATCGATGTATTGTTACACCCCTAATGGTTACCACCACATGACATTTTTAGAGTCATTAAATTTGTTTTGTACCATTTTCAAGATTCAAGAAGAAAAAAAAACCCATCTATAACCAACATGAATACAAGTATGTTTCTAAGAACTTGGCACATGTGTTTCAAAATATATTAAGGCATTATTTCCTTTTCTTTGTTGTGGACTGTTATATCATTCACCCACATATAATGTGTGAATGTGGCCATGTTTCTTCCACCGAATGACTGGCTTCAGTGTTGTATCTATTCATATCTGTCTAAAGACGTTTTTGGTTTATCCAACACCTTGGTCCTTAGGTCACCCTAATGTTGCTGGATCAGAACAACAGGGAGCACATCATTGATGCCTTCCGGCCAGACATTTCCTCTTCCTCCTTCCAGAGGCCTGTGAGTGACATGAACATTGCCAGCGGCTGCCCTCTCTTCTGCCCTCTCTCCAAACTAGACTCCAAGAACTCCTACATCCGAGATGACACTATCTTCATCAAGGCCATTGTTGACCTCACAGGCCTTTAAGGTGTCAGATGAAGCTGCTCGCCATGCTCCTTTCTCCAGCCTGTAATGGTTCCCGTGCAGTACTTTTTTCCTGAGGCATGTTCCCTCAGCCTGAGCTCCTTGCTGTGCTCGGCTGAGCCCAAAGAGACTACGGTACCCAGTGCAATACTGCGCTGGACGTGATGCCACTCTGCATTATGTACCAAAATTGTTCCCACAGTTTGTGCAGTTCTACTGTAATATAGTTGCCCTTTGGGAACCTCTCACTCTCTCGTAGTGGGATAGCTGTCAGCTGTGATTGTAATGTAACTACTTGCCTGTGCCATAGATGTGGCACCTTGCCTTTTATAGAGATTGAGAAGACTTTCTCCACAAGACAGACGTCATTTAATTTCCAAGCGCTGAGCTTGTTTCGTGATACCTATTTGGGTACTTTTTTTCTTTCCTGAGTGTTTAAGCTACTTGTAAGTGAATGTTTCATGCGTAGACAGACATGGAGTCACACTAACGAAATTATGTTGATGCGTTTATTTTGCGACTGCATAGTTGACTTGCTTCATACTCTGAGTATACGCGTCGACAGTCTTCTGACATTCCCTTTTAGCATTGTGTGCCTCGAATGTTTCTCGTTTTCATTGGTTCTTTGTAGTGGTGGACATTGCTTGAAATTCCAAAGTCCTAAGTGCAGAATTTGGGTTTTTGATAACCTGCTTGTGAGTTGAAGAGTTTGTGTGTGTGAAGGTGTGACCTGTTTTTTGGCCTTCGTTTCCATTTTCGGTGTTCTTTGATGTATTAGTTTGCATGTTGGATCTGTGGAAGATACATTCAAGTTAGCAGCAGACCAGGTTTACACCCTGAGCCTGAGAAGCGAAGGCAGTTTCATTGTAAAATCGCTATCGAAGACAAAACAACTGAATCACGCTGGTGTTAAAATCATCCAGTTTTCCTTTGGACCTCAAATGCCTCATCAGCCAACATGGTTATACACGATTAAAAGGCGCAGCCTTTAGCCTAAAGGTAGTGTAAGTAGGACAGGTAATATCATGTGCTTTATTGTGACGTGGAAAGGCTGATTAGCATTTTGTTAGCATTTTGATGTTTTCCTGTGTTTTTGGGTGTTCTGTTGATGTTGTGTTGCTTTTGGCAAACATTATGGATGCCATTAAAATTATAGGACCTGCTTCTGACCATGTCGATCAGTATAAGCCAAGCAGGTGTTTAAGAACTCGTAGTCAGTAATACCTGTCGTCTTTATCCCAGAAAGACTGTGGGGTTTGCATTCTGTAAATGTGCTAGAAAACGAGGAATGTGATTTGTTATGCCATTTTAAATAGCCTTAGTCCTTAATAGACAGACAGTTCAGTGCATTTTGTCCATGAGATTTGTTTCTTTTGCAACCAGAGAAGGAATTACTAAACATATACAATGCATAACTTCTACATAAGGGCTTTTAGTATACAGTACGTCTTCCATGTGAGCTTTTCGGTCTGGTTATTTTCTGAAACGGAGTCTGAGATGCTTTTTTAAGATGCCTTTATGCTAACAAAGCACCTGGACCCAGCCTATTTTCAAACCAGTTCCCACAGATATCGAAACCTCTCTGTGCATGAGATGTTTTGATAGAGAAGAAAAAAAATATATAGTAAATTATTGGTTTACTTTGTAGACCAACATTTTATTTGTATTACTTTACTTTTTTATCTGTTGATTGAGATGCAGTATATGACAGTTATAAGTGTGAGTGTGGTATATTGTTTAAGTATAAATAGATAAACTATACAGTGTACACAGTTTTACGACTGGTGTAGCTCTGGATATAACAAATATGAATCATAAATATATATTATAGATTTATATAGATAATAAATGTACTATTTCCTGTTGGGATGGTTTCAAAATGTGTTCGGGCCCATTTAGGGCTTTGGTAAGTTCTCCTTCACTTTGGCAGCATCCTCTGAGGGACTGAGATTTTGAAAGATCTTCCGGTTTTTCCCTCTCTCTTTCTCTCAAGAACGTGTCTACATGAATAAATCTCACCACCGTTGATTTCCCAGCTTGCTTTTTGCCCCAATGAGATTTCAAAGTACTTGTGTGATTAGTTCTACAGGTGTGATGTGCCTCTGTAGCATAACTGCTTCTATACAAATATTCTCTATACATAGCTTTAGCTAACATTGCATGTGGCCAGCAGGGTGTTGTATTGTATTCAATCATATTTGAATCATATTAATAATATTCTTTGAGATTTTTGGTAAACAAACTTATTATTTTAAGTAGCCTTCACATGATTTAAAAGTAGTAGTGCACATATTTTAGCTTGTGCAATTATACAAGTGTCCTTCCTGTTCTTGAGTGTGAAATCTGCTGTTTGCATTCACTCGATCTGGGCTCATATTCATATTCAAGCTGAAGAGGTGAATAGGAAATGCTTGACCTTATGTGGGTGAGAACCCCCTTTATCTGTAAGAACTGATTCTGACTTGCATTTTATTTTTGGATATGCATACACTACACTAGAAATGTGCTATTTTTTAAGTTTTTGCATACCGTTGAGATTAAAACTTGCAGAAATAATAATTTCCTGGACTGATTTTTTTTCTTCTTCAACTGACTAAGATTTGTATACTTTTTATTTCCGAGGTTGCATTTCATAGAGGTTGCTTTAATAATCAAACTTTCTACGTAACTTTGTATGCCTTTCTCATGGTGTTTCAGTGCCACTGATCTTCCTGATTCTGTTTTACAGAGCTAGAGATGTTACTGTGAAGGCACTGTGGGTTTCTTCCGCAAATTGTGGTAGTTGATGTGCCAAGGAAGGAACCTCTGTGTGATTCATCCTGTGTTTATGGTTTTAATCCTCAGTGATATCTAAAATAAAGTCTTTTCTGTTCTCTTCTTTCTCTGCTCTTGTATGGTCATAAGTTCTGTTTTATATCACCAGTGACCACATGGGGGTGCTCACGCGCCATTGAATGTTATGCACTTCGATACAGGGTCATTTTAGAAGACAAGTTGCGTTTAGCAGAGAATTATTTCCTTTTAACTAATGTGATTATTTTGTACATTGTAATGAGTGAATCAAAGGTACATGTCCAAACATAATCTCTACATCACGTTAATGCATTTCTCACTCTATTACGGGAAGCATGAGTCGGTTATGGGGGTGTAGTAAAAGAGCTTCTCAGACTGATGGCTTTCACAGAGTCCAGTGAAGTGCTCTTGAGTTCAGGGTTTCCCTGTTGGACTGAGAGCCACAGTAAGAGGTGAAGAGGGTGATGTCTGAGGAATGGCACTTTCAGCCAATCTCACACACATCCCACATCACTTGATGTTTAGATGCACAGCTGAAAGTGGTTTGTTTTATCTGGCTAAATAGTAATCATCTGAAATTCCTCATGGTGATATAATCTGTAGAAAAATGTCTTTTGTTGTTCAGTAGCCTACAAAACATATTCTCGATCTTTGTGTTAATCTTCAGACATTTATACAAAAGAAAGATTTTGTGATAGCCATGAAGCCTAATAGTTTAAAATGGATTAAATATGGGCTTTATGGATTTTATAATTCATATAAAATCTGTCATTGTGGAGCTTCAGTCTTTGGTTAATGGAACAGTTCACTTTAAATTATTACTTTCATCCAGCATACAAAATGAAAGCAAGATTGCTTAAGAGGGCATTGGTTGTTCTACATTGAACCTTTAACATTCACAGAACCTTTCCATTGCACAAAAGGTTCTTTATAGAGGGAATGTTCTTCACACTATGAAAATAATGTTTCTTTTTAAGAACTGTTCATCCTAAAATGGAACAACATGAGGGTGAGTATTAATGACAGAATTTAAATTTTTTGGTGAACTAACTCTTTAAAGGCTATTTATGGTAAAGCCTGGTTAGATTTTCATTTGCGGGTGAGCAATCTATTTAATATTTTTATTGGAGCTCAATATATTCTGAGCCACCCCACCCCCTGTTCTGGCATAGAAGGGCAATGGCAGAGATCTTCCAGTAGGCAATTTTCAGTTAGGCTTTTTGTCCATGACTTTTCCCCTAGGCAAATCTGGAGCTCTGTATCACGGTTAACAGACCCTAATCTGAGGATTAACAAGGGGGTATTCCCTCTATCACAGCATCCTCTCAGTGTGTAGTCAGCAGATAGAAAATGATGACCCTAAAAGGAATGAAGCGGTCCAATGCTTGAGGTTTGTCAGTACAGCTGGGTAAAAACATTAATGATTAATCACAGTCACTTCATATGAGCAATCCTGATGTTGTTCCCTAAAATCGTTTTTACTCTATGGCTATTTATAATGAAAAGTGCTGTCTATTCTGCATGTTTCACTGCATTCTGTTGAGCTAACTCACTTAATTTCATAGTTAGGACTATTCCATTATTTGTTATTTACACAAACATGAATTTCTTTCATTTGTTAAGCACAATAGGCATAATTGCTGAGATTGATTTTTTTGTGAAATTGAATCAAATTTAAATCCAAAAATAATCACATTACATTTATACTGATCCTCAGCCTATTTTTCAGTGATTATAAGGCTGACCATTGCAGCTCAAACTAATGTCAGGCACAATTATTAGTTTTCTTCTCAAAACAGCATCATGTTTGACCAAATTAGCCTAGGATGCATTTTAAATAATTAATTGTGGTTGCATGTAATCATACGAGGTATATGTGTCTGTTCTTTTGTCATATTTATTGTGTACAAGATTTATTGTGTGCAATGAATGGCAGTTTAATCATCTGCTGTATTAGTCCTGTTACATCATCCAGGCAGAGAGGCTTCCTCTGAGTCTGTTTCCCCTGTAACACACTGATTTCCCATCATCTCAGCAGCCCTAAAGACATCCCCTGTGCTGAGTCTCAGGTTACCATTTAGAGATGTACAAAGAACACTTTGACCCACTTGAGAAAACAGACATCAGACATCCTCCTGGAGCCCAAAAACTGCTGATTTGTCTTAGCAGAAACAGATTATGCTTGCTGTTCCACAGGCTCCTTTAAGTATTGCACCTGATGCCAAAGTCAACCTGCAAATCTATTAGAAGGAACTGCTGTAATGCTTAGAAAAATAAAAGGCAATAACTACTTATGGGTTGTTCTTTATTCAGAACTTTTAAAATATATGATTCAGAAAATAAAGCATGCCTGATTAGAGGGTAATAATGAAATGTATGTACTTGAATATTAATATCCCCACCCCGCATTCTAATTAGGGTTATTCATTTTGACTACAAATATTAAAAAACTTACATATTTTTAAATTTGCCGGTGTAAGTTGCTTTCAGTTAAAACAGCTCAAACATGCATTTTAGTCTGGGACTAGGCTTAAAGGGATGATTCACCCAAAAAATTTAATTCTGCCATTAATCACTCACCCTCATGTCGGGAGCCTTCTGTCCCTCCGTTGACAGCTATGCAACTGACACTTTAACGCTTCAAAAAGTTTGTAAAGAGATCGTAAAACTAATCCATATGAATTGAGTGGTTTAGTCCAAATTTTCTGGAAAGACACGATCAACTCATTCATCAGTTATGGTAAACGGAAGCTCAAGCAGATTCGCTTGATGTGCGAGAACCAATGAGGTTCGTTCTCGTGTGTTACGCAGCAAGTTTGAGCTTACTCAAGAACCAATGAGGTATGTTCTTGCGCGTCAAGCTCTTCGTTTGAGCTTCTGTTTATGTTGGCTGATCAATGTTTAAATGTGAATAAAAGCCAAGATATACACTGTAACGGATTTTTGTAATTTGAACAGTATTTTACTGTAATATGTACAGTATAATACTGTAAAATGTACCAACAGTATAATACTGTTAATAGCAAAGGATTATGGGAAAATATATGTTTACTACTGTAATTATTCTCTACTGTAAATCGATTTACAGTAGCGACAATGCCCGCGAAAAACTGACCAATGACAATGAAGACTTCAAGGTTGTTGTTTTTTTTTCGGTTGGTGGGGGCTACTGAGGAAAGACTCAACAAAAAGGTTAGTATTATTTCTGTCATTATTTTATGTAAAACTGAGATATTTTCAAATGCATTCACTTATTAACAACGACCTAACATGAACAGTGCTGCAAATTGAGTGAGTTAAGCAAATTCCTGTCAAGAGCCTTTTTTTCTGCCTGTTTGTCAAGGCGGATGGTTAACGTTACGTGACTGCCGTCATCCTTGGGATTTACTTCAACAGGGTGAATAAAGTTTACATTGACTAATAGTTAGTGAAACAGGGGGAAAAAGCTATTTTAATGTTCCTATACCTCTTTAATGTAAATTAGCTAAGCAGGAGGACTTTACGTGAACAGCAAACTATCTTAAAATACCGAAAGAAAAGTGAGGCAACACTAAAGACAGAGGTTGTAATAACAGTAACGTTATTTTGAAGTGAATCTTTTGTTTTTGTTTAAAGTTGGCTGTTAAAACCGCCATTTGGAAGGTCGGAGGTGTCTTGGAGCTATTTTCTGGCGGTTACCGTCATCTGAGGAAACTGGTAAGCAGAAGCTGGTGATTATATGACTCTTATATTCAAACGATAACCTTATCGTTAACAGGCGGTTTTAAAAAGCAACAGTCAAGATGGTTGCGCAGTTTGTGTGTAAACTAGAGGTCTACACGGGTCCAAAAATTCATATCCGAACCTGAAGAGACCCGTAATGTGCTACACAGAACTGACCCGGACCCGTCTATTATTTCAAAAGCTGGACCCGGACTCGCGCAGATCCGAGAAATGCCTAAACGCATAATAACTTTGACTGTTTGTCCTTTTGAACTAATAACGATTGCTCGTATGGTGCCATGGCGCTGGCGTTAACTTTATTTATTTGCTATAATCTCTGTGAGCCGAGTCCGACCACCAAAACTTTAAGATTAAACAAGACAGTTCATTCATATTATTTTTAAAGTCATTACAGTCACTGCGGAAGCTCGGGTTGCCATAGAAACATACCACGCGCTCGAGACTGCACTTGTGCGTTAGCTGGAGCAACCTGAAATATGAGCCTTTTTACACAAATTGAGTGTTAAGAAAACATTTATGTGACAGTTCACCTGAGAATTTGTTGCTGATTTGAAATATATTTGTATATATTTACATTATTACCGTGCGCTTGCATTAAATCTGCCCACTTCGTAAATTGCTGAGAGAGCACGAGCGAGAGAGGGAGCTCATGTTTTTTTAATCTTTTTTTTTCTAAACCTTATTTCCCGGCTTCTTATCCTAATTTTACAATTTGCAAGTTACACAAAACACACAAGCCATGCTGACTGACTCTAATCACGGTCAGGTGTTCTCTTGGTGTAAAGTGTATTGATTGACCCATTAAAAGGTATTTCAATAAGTAAAAAGGACTGAATGAGCTTATAACCATCATGAATGAAATCAAGTCATATTTAGCCAGAAAGAACAGTTCAATCAATAAGTGGAGGCTTTAAGTCACTTTTTGGTAAGTGTTTAACTATGTTACTGGTCTAACTTGCCATTTAAAGGCATTTCAATAGGTAAAATGAGTGGATAAGATATAATCTGTCAAATATAATAACCATGATTGAAATCACGTCATTTACCACGGACAAAATGTTATGTCTATTTGCAGGTTATGGCCATTTGTTCCTGATAAAAGGAGCTAGACTTGTAGAAACTGGGGCGATAGCTTTAACACGCTGCGCACGCTCCTTTTGCGCGATGGCTTTTGGTTCATTCAAGTCAACAAATTTCCGACGAAAAAGCCCATTCAACTTAAGAATGCGCTTCAGTGTCTTTCACTTAATAACATAACCATGTCTTAATGCCAGAGATTGCACTATATATGCCATTCCTAATTCAAAGTAAAATGATGTTTCATCAGTCATCTCCATCTCCGACTGCTGTTACAGTAGGCTATACTGACGGTGTGGTTCCCTAAACATAACTTGGCCACGAGAAATAGATATCTTTCTCTCAAAATATGAAGTAGAGGCCACGGCATAATGATGTCGTTAACTCAACAAAATGATCTTGTGACCACGATTAATTAACGCATTCCCACTGAAAGGGATAGTTCACCCAAAAATGAAAATTTGATGTTTATCTGCTTGCCCCCAGTGCATCCAACATGTAGGTGTCTTTATTTCTTCAGTAGAACACAAATGAAGATTTTTAACTCCAACCGTTGCTGTGTGCCAGTCATATAATCATGTGGATGGGTAACAATTCTATGAGAGAGAAAAAAAAAACATGCTTTAAGGATTAATTCACTTTTAAATAAACTTTTGCTGATAATTTACTCACCCCCATGTCATCCAAGATGTCCATGTCTTTCTTTCTTCAGTTGAAAATAAATTAAGGTTTTGATGCAAACATTCCAGGATATTTCTCCTTATAATAGACTCAATGGACCCCAAGCGGTTCAAGGTCGAATGACAGTTTCAGTGCAGCTTCAAAGGGCTTTAAACCACACCAGACGATGAATAAGGGTCTGATCTAACCAAACCATCGGTCATTTAAAAAAAAAAAAATCAAAAGTTTACGTTTTATAAGCACAAATGTTCACCTTGCTCTGTTCTGTGTTAAGTGGCGTCATGTAATACGCAATTATCGTCAGTGTTTACAAATGTGCGGAAGAAGGATTCAAAATCGTCCGACATTGTTGTTTTACCTTCTAACTCCCTTTTTTGTAAACGGCGTTTGACTGAGTATGTGCACGTTCAACAACGATTCGGTACTTCCGCCTACGACAAGCGTGACCTTTTCAACGTAACTGCGTATTACGTGATGTCACGTACACATATCACAGACCAGAGCAAGGTGAACATTTGTGCTTATAAAACGTAAACTTTTGATTTTTTTTTTAAATGACCGATCGTTTCGTTAGATAAGACCCGTATTCATCGTCTGGTATGGTTTAAAGCCCTTTGAAGCTGCACTGAAACTGTCATTCGGACCTTTAACCATTTGGGCTCCATTGAGTCTATTATAAGGAGAAATCCTGGAATGTTTTCATCAAAAACCTTCATTTATTTTCGACTGAAGAAAGAAAGACATGGACATCTTGGATGACATGGGGGTGAGTAAATTATCAGCAAAAGTTTATTTAAAAGTGAAGTAATCCTTTAAAGGGTAACTAAACCTCTGTTCACAGCCTAACTCCACCCACTGGCAATATTTGAAAAATGCTGGAAAAGTGGGCAGAGCCCAGTGGAGACAGAGGGGGGGAACCGAGGGCGCAGGGGCGTGCAACTGAGACCCAGCAGTGACGGATTGATTGATTGCTGTCAGACTCGCAAAGATGGAGAATGACTGGAGTGACACCAGTAGTTTTGCAACGGAGCGGTCATTTGAAGTAGAGGACTTTTCTCCGCCGTCTTCACCTGAAGTGGAGGAGGGTGAATTGTCTGTAAACACAGGGCCAGAGCCTTATCGATTCGAGCCGCTGGCTCAAACTGCGTCAACTCGATGCTGGCGATACTAAGCGAAACCGCGCAGAGAGCAGTGTCTGAGTGGTAAAACATTAGCATTATGGACAGTATACTTGCGGTCATCCAGGCCAAGTGAACGCAACCACTGACGCCTAATTTCCCCGAAAGCTATGCAGTCCAGCACTGCTGTTGCAACCAGTAACACTACACCTAACGTTACGTACCATCCTAACTAACCACTGTACTAAATACAGATAAAACTAATGCTAAAATATACTCTAACTTGAAGCTATCTTAACTGATGCAATACTATGCTAACTAACTATGCTTATAACAATAATACACTAACGACTATGCTAATAAATTAACTAAATTAATAATTTTTTACCTCAAATACAACGCTATATCCAACAGCCTGGAACACGCTTCACTTCTGGTAAGGTCAATATCCGCGCTCTGGCTCGTATAACCAGTGCGTGTATTATTGACCTTACCGAGAAGGCGTTCAAACTGTTGATATAGCGTTGAGTAAAAATCTGACTTGATTTCTCACACAAACAGTTTTGTGTCTTAAGATATCAATGTGTCGTCATGAGCCACAGGGCTCTTTTTGCATGTTGTCTAAGCTTGTTTTTTTCTCTCTCATAGAATTGTTACCCATCCACATGATTATATGACTGGCACACAGCAACGGTTGGAGTTAAAAATCTTAATTTGTGTTCTACTGAAGAAGTAAAGACACCTACATGTTGGATGCACTGGGGGTTAGCAAATAAACATCAAATTTTCATTTTTGGGTGAACTATCCCTTTAATATGACTTTCCCACAAATTATTATCTTGTGGCAACAACATATCACGTTCCCACGAGTTATATGTTGTGGCCACAACAAAACTAAGTGAACCGAAGATGTCCCCTCCCGGTCACCGTACTGAATCACATAAGTGTTTCCTGATAAATTATCTTCATTCACAAACCACTGTTCATTTTAACAGAAAATCAAGCTTAGGCTACTGGATGTTTGAGTTGGCATGGCAGAAAGCACGCAAAGAGCTGTCCCTTTATAATCACTAAAAATGTGTCCCTCGTTTTAATTGCAATCTCACAAAGTTCCATTATAATCTGTCTACAATGTACAATTAATTATTTATTTATATAGCACATATTGCTTTTATTAACATCAAAGTGAATAGAGCACCATGTTATGACTGTTTGGAAAGCAGTGGTTTGATAAATGTGTTTTTTCTTGTGCTTGCAGATTCATTCTGAGAATAAACCTGATGGCACCAAATGCCAATCAAAATCACAGATCAGCCGGACATCTGGAAAAAGTATGAAGGTATTTTTGGTGCAAAACAACTGAACACATGTGCGAGTGGAATTTGTAGTTGTAGAGCATATCCACACATGTATCAATAAATTTGAAGTCACAGAGAAAAATCTTTTAGGAGTTGTAAACTTGTAGATTTCTACAAACACAACACAACAGTTACACCTTCACACATTCTTCACTGCAGGTGCACAAATCCTATTCTACGAGTCACACAACAAGAAACTCATACACACACATTTCTGCTCCAGTTGCTGCAGTGTATATGGTGCAAAACTCATTCACACACCCGTATCAAAAAAAGTCACGGACATATTTTGCACATCCGCAAATTAATACATGAATCCATGCAAAGAGAGTTGCACACTTGTAGAATATTTGATCACAAATACATTACTTTTCTTGGATATTTTCCCAACACAATCACAAGTCCAATTTCTACAAGTGCTTGAATCTGCTGGGTTGTAGCTCGTTACATTCTGAGGTTTGTGTTTTAACAACGTTTAGCTCTCGAGTTTGAATCTATGAATATATTGGCAATTTTATTAAGTCTAAGTTCAAAATAAAACTCTAATTCCTCCCTTCCTACTTACGTCCCGTGCGGGACTCTGTGCAACCGAGCTCTTCTGATTGGCTCTCTGAACAGTCACAGGGCCTGCCGCTGCCTCACAGATGCACAAATCACTTTTGCTCCACATTTCGCGTAGTATTTGGTGCAAAAGTGAGAGCGCCTTGTGAACCTGTCACGTGAAGGCGGAAAAACTGCGTCTGAGACTCGTAGCAGCAGATTCAAGCACTTGTAGAAATTGGACTTGTGATTGTGTTGGGAAAATATCCAAGAAAAGTAATGTATTTGTGATCAAATATTCTACAAGTGTGCAACTCTCATTGCATGGATTCATGTATTAATTTGCGGATGTGCAAAATATGTCCGTGACTTTTTTTGATACGGGTGTGTGAATGAGTTTTGCACCATATACACTGCAGCAACTGGAGCAGAAATGTGTGTGTATGAGTTTCTTGATGTGTGATTCGTAGAATAGGATTTGTGCACCTGCAGTGAAGAATGTGTGAAGGTGTAACTGTTGTGTTATGTTTGTAGAAATCTACAACTCCTAAAAGATTTTCTCTGTGACTTCAAATTTATTGATACATGTGTGGATATGCTCTACAACTACAAATTCCACTCGCACATGTGTTCAGTTGTTTTGCACCAAAAATACCTTCATAAAAAAGGGTCAAGAGAAAAATCGCCAGCCTAAATCCTTGTGGCATCTTTCATCAGAGAGCTTGTTGACTTGATTGGCACAATTATTGAAGGCTTGTTCTGCTTTTCAGCATGTTTACATTTTTAGCCATGTTAAATACACGGATGAATTCAAACACATTTGTAAAATGTACTTTTAAAGTAAATGTTAAACAGTTAAACAATCAAACAGCATATTTTAATGACAACTTTTTGGGGGTAAAAACTTTTACAGTGCTGTAGTGGTTTTCATTATTTAAATATCAGTTGCACCTGTTGTTAATTTCATTAATTGGTTTGTCTTTTTAAACTCTGTGTTTGGTTTGGTTGTTTTGTTCCTTTGTTTTCTGAGTATTTTGAGTTCTGTGTTAAATAAAACTGACTGCTGTGATTAGATCCGTTTCATGAACTTTATTGCAACCTTACCTGTGACATGTAGATTAAAATTAAATTAATTTTGTTTAAAGTAAATTAAGCTAAACTCAAATTGTAAAAAAAATATAATTCTGTATTATAAAATCAATTCTAATACTGTAAATAAAAATACAGTACTTGTACTGTAAATGAAAATACAGTACTCATACTGTAAATGAAAATACAGTACTCATACTGTAAATGAGTATTATTACTGTAAATGAAAATACAGTACTCATACTGTAAATGAAAATACAGTACTCATACTGTAAATAACAATACAGTATACATTATTATTACTGTAAATTAAATTACAGTAATGATACTGTAAACACTTTTACAGTAACTTACTGGCATCCAGCTGCCAGTAAGTTACTGTAAAATTTACAGCAACCTTTTTACAGTGTAGTCTCTTCGGAAAATTTGGACTAAACCGCTCAATTCATATGGATTAGTTTTACTATCTCTTTATGAACTTTTTGAAGCATCAAAGTGGTAGTTGCGTTGCTGCTGTCAATGGAGAGTAGAGAAAGCTCTCCGATTACATTGAAAAGATCTTCATTTGTGTTCTGAAGATGAACATAAGTCTTACAGGTTTGGAACGACATGAGGATGTGTAATTATTGAAAAAAAAATCATTTTTGGGTGAACCAACTCTCAAGCCTTGTCTGTGAAACTGGATGTATTTTTTAATTGTATAGGATATAAATAATACTGATTCTAATGATGATATAAAGAATAGCTAAGCAAACCATTGGTTCAACCATTCTGAAAAAAAAAAATTGTTTTAAAACTAGAAGCACTCAATTTCCTTCTGTATTGCTGTTCGTAAATCTTTTTTTGGCTGCAGGTTATAAATCTCAATTATACATGTGGAAAAAGACTTGGGAAATGTGGGTCCAATCATATTAGGCCCGCAACATTATTCAAAATATCTTCTGTGTTCAACAGAAGAGAGAAAGCCTTACAGGTTTGGAATGATATGAGGGTGAGTAAATGACAGTTTTTATTTTTAGGTGAATGATCCCTTTAATGTGTATGTATAGCTCTCTTGCATCACAGAGGCAAGGCTCTGAGGGTTAGCGTAGCAGGTTTATGGCTCGTTGGGGACCTTTGAGTGGTCTTTTGGGGAAGGTGACTGGACAGAATAGATCAACCTGCTGAGAGAACAGGCTCAGCACTGATGGAATCATGCTGAGAGTGACTGGGTTTTCTAAGCCTTTTCCCACATGGAGGTTTCCATGCCTTTGATGGCTGCTTTAAAATGTCTCTGACGGCAGCATTTGTATTTTAGATGGAAAATGTGTGTTCTGTAATCATTCCCTTTCCTGTAATTCATCTACATAGGCATTGGAACTTTGTCAGATACAAAAACAGCATTTAAAGCTGCTTAAATATGAAGAATATGATATTACATGTGAGGTTATGTGACTAATTTATCCATTCATAATATCATAACTCTTTAAAGCATTCTCTAGTGACAAAAAAGTGAATTGTTTATAGTCATTTCATACAAGTGAAGTAAGAGATGTTAAAGTTTGTTGGTTTTGTGTCAGCATCTTAAAACTGCAGGAGGCTGTCTTAAGGGAAAAGTTCTCTACTAAACCCTGAGAGATCTTTTCATGTGGTGGTCCTCCAGATCTCATGCATTTTTTGGGGCTGACTTCACTTCCATGGCTGCTTCCAGTCTGCGGCTCTACCTCGTAGTTCTTCAAAAGATTTGGTAAGGCTTTAAATTAAACTTCCTTCATCACCCTGGTTTTAATGACCTATGTGTTTGACATGGTGACTGCTCCCCAATAAGCATCATTAATCCTTGGAAATAAAACCTATAATTTGCTTTAAAAAAAAAAAATCTGTGTCTATTGTACCACTATATTATTCATGGTTTTTACAAGAATGAGTAATGATTATGGATTCTGGAATTACTGGAAGTTTCTCCCCATACCACATAGAGGAAATCTGTATCTCAGAGTTTTGAAAATTCTGATGTCCAGGAGTCTTAGTAGTAATAATTTAGAATTCAATGCTGATAAATTGTTACTTAGTAAATAGCATGTGGCTCAATATATTTCAGCACTCTATCTAAGGCATACTGTTGGCTTAGTTGGAACACTTTTATAGGCCACAATTTATAGCATAAATCATCCCAATCTAATTTTTCAAAGCCAAAAGGGAGTTTCCTGTGACTTTGTGAGATTTCAGATTCATTTGTTACTACAGGTAAAAATAACTGCAGTAAAGTGTAAAACTATAACCAATGTTTAATTACAATAGTTAACTAAAGTAACATGATACATACCAGTTTACAACATCAAACAGAATTACAGACTCTAAATAAAATAACTGAAAGTGGCTAACACAGGAAGCCTTGCCAAAAAAAATGGCCAAGCCCATTGAAAACGTGTAAGTGTAATGTTAACTTGTTGCTAAGCTAACAACACAAGTCCTTGCAAAAATGCTTGGAAACAGACAAACATTGTGCAAAATAATGATGTTTTTAATAGATTTAACTTTTTTTTATCATTTTAGTATTACATTTAGAATTTGACTGAAATCGATTATCTCAGACAACAATTTGATGTTGCTATTTACCTTTTAGACTAGACTTTGCATTGGAATCATCATGCCTGTATATTACATATTGATTTGGTAGGTAGCTTACTAGACTTTTGGTAACATCTCATTTAAGAGCTTTTTAGTTGTGTAGAGATAACTGTTATTAAATGGTTTTTAAGAGAAGGAATACTTTAATTGTCAATGTTACAATTTGCAGTATGTACATACAAGCCAAAATAAGAATTAGGCTTCTCCTTGTTCTCATCTCCTGCTTTAAAACTCACCTGCACTTCGTTAACTCAGCATGGCCAATAAAAGCAGAAGGTCAGAGGTCAAAACTGACCTCTGTAAGGTACACCCCCCAGCTCTCAAGGTCAGAAAAAGGTCCAAAATTGAGAGCAGTGCAGTTGCTCCCACGAGGCAGAGAGTATCTAATGACATCTCAGCAGGATGCTGGATTGGTACATGTCAGTAAAAAGGGGCCCTAAGGTTGTCTAGGTCATTTCTCTTCTTCCTCTGCTGCATTCTAATTGGATAGGTGGCGACAAGTGGTGTGAATTCACAAGCATATGAAAGGTGAAGGCTTGGGGGTGAAAGCACTCGCCACTGTGTTGAAGTTCATGACTGCAAAATGTTTCCACTGAGCACTTTAGTGATATAAAACATTAACATCAGTACGTTTTCCTCCCATGACTGCATTTCAGCATGCATGTAACTCACCGAAGCCACTAATGATGCAATTTAAATCCAAACAGAGCAGAGCAGCATTTTCTCTAATATCAAGGAATAGTATGCAGATCACGAAATGAACGCACTCTTAAGAGTTTTTAAAAGCCGTATTTATCTTAGAAGGAATTTAATAAAATCAGTGATTCCTTGAGCATGCCGAAGGCTGTCAAACAGTAGCATTTAGATAATTTATGGCAATCCTTTCACATGTGGGAGAAACAGCTCACTTTTTACCCCCTAAATTTACTATAGGCACCAGAAACTCCAGCAAATCAAAAGAAATTCCTCACAGGAAGGGAGTCATTTTTCATGTTTAAGACTAAAAGCATGGCAAGCAAACTAGCATGCCTATGTGGCAGAAAAGAGTGAATTATGAGAGTATCATAGGTTTATCCATTGCATTCTTTCAGGATGGGCAGCTCACAGAGCTCATGGAAACTGGTCTCTGTGCTTTTTATATAGAGATCCTTCCTTCTAAAAGTTGTCAGTGAATTTGAATTCCCCAGCAGTGTGTATAGGCTTTTGTTGTAGCCAGTGGGTAGCAACTGATTACATGTAATCTGGATTACGTAATCAGATTCCAAAAATTAAGTACTTGTAATTACATTAAATTCCATTTAAAAAACCTCGTATTCATACTACAGTTACTTTTTTTATTGATTACATGATTACATGTTTTTCTCACTATGGCAGTCAAGTATTTATAATTTATTGTTTATCCCAACTACTTCTTTTTAATCTTTTAAATTTCCTTTCTAAAAAGTCTACTGCTTGTATACGTTCAGACAGTCTGTCATGTACTTATCACTGAAAACTGAGACCCACCCAGCATATGATGACTGGATTTACAGAAATCATTTGACTCGATGGGTTATTTAACCACATTAAAATGTACAAATTCACATAATTTCACATTTACACGCAACGCAGGGATTACCCAATTTTTTTTGTCATCTGAAATGTATTTGACCTAATATTTTTACTTTGATATACCTCCTGATATTTGAATTAGTAAGTTAGGTCAATAATAAAATTAAGTCAATAAAAATAATAAGAATTACAAATAAGAATTTATAAAATTAAGTTCACTGTTCTCCAATCTCTGTAAATGGTCACGTGACATGCAGGTAAACAAAACATTTTTTTTATTATTAATAATAAATGTATAATAAAATGTAATTTTAAAAAACTTAAATAGCTTTTCATTAAACTCACAAAAAATTGCAGTTCCATCACAAACCCCAGTTAAACCCAGACATAATGTAATATTTAATGCACTTCATGTTGTTGATTACAGAATGGAATATATTTTCTTTCTCTTTGTATTTTTTATATCAATATGGTACAAGATTATTCATAGATATTTAATGTAATGGATTAAGTTACTAACTACAATTTTTGTCATATTTGGAATCAGTAACGATTACAATTTAAGTGTAACTAAGTAATCTACCCAGATTTAGTAGTTTATAAATGGTACATTTTTCAAAATCTTTCAAATATATTTGAAGGCCTCACATTTGCAGGAGTTTCCTATAAGTTGCTGCTTGTTTATGAGTCTCCATGAAGGAAAAGATGCTGCTTAAAGGTGTAGTCACATTAGCAAAATATATGTAAAATAAAGAAAGGTCCATTGTCAATAGTGTAGTGCTGAATGAAGCACAGATCACAAAGAAGCTTTCAATCCAAGCATCTTTCTGCTAGTCAGCCGTGGCAAATATGCACCAAAAATGTTGATCACGTAAAAAAATTCCTGATAGCGTGGATTTCTATCGAAATGATTGGATTTCAAGTGTGGCGAATATCAGTAAATGCAACCACATTTTTTAAATGACTATGTAGTAGGCTGTAGAAAACGAGGTTGTTTACTAGGTTTTTGAATAAATCTACACATTGTGTGTTACATTTATGCTTTCGCCAGATCTTTTACAAATGGCAGTGCATTTAACCCTCACAAATTAGGTCATTAATTTAAAACTATGCATAACTTACCTTGTGGCAAAAGACAGAGCCTGTTTCAGAGCTGCTTAGCATTGTAAGCATTGAGTATAACTTTTTAAGTTTTGGCTTTTACGATAGACTGATTTATTGAAGAAAACCTGAAATGTTCTGGAACACCAGGTGCTTGGAATGTATAGCTGGAACACAACAGTGAAAGTAATTTTATGAAGAATTCCTCCAGGCTAAACACATCACTGTATTTAAAAATGTCTGAAGAACCCTGTCTTTTTCTATTTGAGTATAATTTTAATTGATTTGTATGAAAATCACAGCCATTTAGTCCACATTTCCTATTACATGTGATTTCAAAAGTTGCAAGCAATTTTAAAAGACAAGACATTCATGGTGATTTAAAGTTTGTTGAAGATAGTTGTCCTTGAATCTTTTAGTAGCTCTTTATGCTCGGCTATGGACTCAGTCTTCATCTAATTTTCCTTGTGAGATGTCCTCGCTCTCAACAATGAATCCATTCTTCAGCGGTTTTATAACCTAGAGGAGGTTTGTGTGGTTAGATGTAGAGGAGGCTCTGTCTCTCAACCCCCTGGATCACCAGGCTTTATTTTCCTTTCAGAAGCATGGCTACTGTGAGACAGGAGGGCCTCTCGAAAAGGCTATGTTTTTCTTGTCAACGGCTACTGTTTTTGTTCGAGGGGCTTGTGTTCTCGCTGATCGAGCGTTGCTGACGTGGAGAGGCATGGTGCTAAATTAAGAATTTCCCTTCACATCTGCAAAAGCCTGCGAGAAAGGGGAAAATTGTTAGAAGAAGCAGGAACTCAATATGGCTCTCATTAGGAAGTGCATAAGCAGGGGTTTATTGCATGTCTGCAGTATGTTCAGCTTGGCGCAGGCAGTCTCACAGATGTTAGCACTTTGTTGCATATTGGGCACCTATGTTCACTGATGTAGCAGCTTGATCTTCATGTTAAACTATCGAGTAACATGCTTTGTCTTCAGAGTATCTTCTAGTGAAAATCTTTTTTTTTAATTATTGGCTTTTGTCTTTCCTATACAGGAAAGTGAGGAGTAGACAGGAATGTGGAGTGTGGGGGAGAACAGGTCCGGGAAACAGCACAAGTCAGACCCAAACCTATGTTCTTGTGAGCACGTGCACCACCCACTGTGCCACAGCTCCAACATCTACAGAGGAAATTGAAGGGGACATGAGAAACACAACTCAAAAAGTGGGTCATTTGGAAATAAAAAGGATTTCTGTTTTAAAGACAGGTAGACATTTCAAGAATATAAATATGCAAGCACAGAATACATGATGATGTTCCTCCTTTCTCTCAGCTCTCAGGAGGTATATGGACGGAATGAGGACATGGTCTAACAAGGCGAACGATATGATTGAAGACCACAGATATTTAAAAGCCAGCTAAAAAATTTTTTTTTTTTTGTCTTTAGGGTTAGCCTATCATTTTAGATATCATTTTAGCAGTGTTGAGGAAGCTATTTTGAAACAAGTATTCAAAATCATCTGCAGTAACAAAGTAGCTAACTAGACTTAAAGGGAAAATATCCATTGATATAGAAATTATGCATTAAATTGATTAAAAGTGACATAAAGACTTTTACATTGCTTACAAGTTTTGGATTTACAAATAAATCCTTTTCTTTTGAACTGTTTTATCATAGAAACCTATGATCCTAAAAACAAGTCTTTAAAAAAAAAACAGCAGCACATCATTGTTTTGCAACATTGATAATATAGATAATAAGAAATGTTTTTTGAGCACCAAATCAGAATATTAAAATGATTCATGTGACACTGAAGGCTGGATTATGGCTGCTGACAATTCAGATGTATTAAAATAGAAACATTTTAATTGTAATAATATTTTACAATATTACTGATTTTACTGTGTATATATCCTATGTATTCCCCACAAGGATGCCAATGCCAAAAATCGTTTACCTTGTGGAGAGATTTTTTGGTCCCGAGGAAAACATCTTATCAATCAAACTAAATGAATGGACATTTTTTTTGAAAATGTAAAAAAATGAGTTTCCTGTGATGGGTTTAGGGTTAGCGGATGGAATATACAGTTTGTACAGTATACAAATTATTGGCAACACTTTACAATAAGGTTGTATTAGTTAACATTATTTAACATTAACCATTAACAACACCTCTGTTCAGCATTAGTTAATCTTTGATAACGTTAGTTATTAAAAATACAGTTGTTCATGGCTTGTTCAGGTTAGTTCACAGAGCATGAACTAATGTTAACAAAATTTTAATAATGTATTAGTAAATGTTGAAATTAACATTAACAAAGATCAATAAATGCTTTAAAAGTGCAGTTCCTTATCCTTATTAGTTCATGTTAACTAATATTGTTAACTAATGTTAACTAATGAACCTTATTGTAAAGTGTTACCAAATTATTACCGGTATGTCTACAGAAAGTCCCCTTAAAATATGGAAACCTTACGTGTGTGTGTATAATTTAACTAATATGATTGGATGAATTCTTAATCTTTTGTTGGCAAACTAAGGCACATTTCAGCTGTGATTTTACTATAAAGTTGGTTAAATATCAGGTTCTTGTTCACCAAAACACACAAAACACACCTGGCTTTCACTCGTGTGCTTTATTAAAGTGATAAAGTGAATCGCAATGCTCTGCCATTGTAGTGAATTCACCAAACCGGAAGTTTATTCAGTTATCTTTTTTTGTGTTCCACAGAAGTTAGAAAGGCATACAGATTTGGGACGAAATGAGCGTGAGTAAATGATGACAGATTTTCCATTTTCAGTTACTTACTACCCAACACCGCTTATTACTTTTTTCAACACCTTCTCATAATTTTTACTGATTACCTGTACTTATTTATTTAGTTCTCCAGATATATAGCCTACAGACAACGTTGCACCTTTTAAAATAACCTTCTACTTTGATCTTGTCACTAACATAGTTTTACAGGGTCATGCACCTACACGGGCACCTGGAGCATGTCTGTAGTTTGCGTGTAGGATGTGTTGTTATATGATAAAGACAGTTATTTGGTGGCTACACTTCTGTTTGGAGGTCTGAAATAGAGGTGTTTAAATAGTAGCATTTAATTATATAACAGAAGGAAGCTAAGAAAAGGAGAGGACAGCATAAGTGGTCCCTCTGTGGTTCTATGGAATGAGAGAGCGAGAGAAAGAGAGATATGTTGAGTAGAGGCCTAGACACCTCTACAACACGGTGAACTCATTTTGCCCCTCTGCTGGATGCGGTAATAGATTGGGGATTTCACAGACCCAAAGCTGTGAAATATCCGGCATTAAATTTCGTTTCAGTTACTCTGAGAAGAAATGGTTTTCATCCAGGACAGCTCAAGTCAATTTCACTTCATCTTGAAACCTTGGGGGACTTGTGTGAGGAAACTGCTTTTGTGTGAAACATTAGTTTTTCCTCATCCTAAATCTGAAACATTGGGATGTTGTTATCAGTCATCTCAAAAGAAAAAAGAAATAAAATAAAAAGTGTTAACACTTTACTTTAAGGTTCCATTGGTTAACATGAACAATGAAAAATACTTCTAAAGCATTTATTCATCTTAATGTTAATTTCAACATTTACTAATAAATATTAAACTAAAAACTTGTTGACCCGAGCTAACATGAACTTACAATGAACAGTTGTATTTGTATTTTTAATGTTGTATTAATTAACATTAACTAATGGGATCTTATTGTAAAGTGTTACTCAAAAACCTAATACTAGGTCTTTGTAAGTGTTTGAGAAACAAGTGCATAATGAATGAAATGGCTAATGAAGTGGCTTACTGACAGAGGAAGTCAGGAGAGACGTTGATGGATGACTAAAGGTCTCAGTAAAACCCTGTAGCATGGCACAATGCTTTGTATAAACATACATTAAGTAGCAGGGGTTCACCTAGACTCTGAAATGTCTGCAAACCTTCTGGCAAGCCAAAGGAGGTTGTGACCTCAGAGGGAAAAACAAAGATGTACTGTTTGCTATGTATATGCTCTGAAATGGCCTTCGTTTAAGACTATTTGTGTTTAAGTCACTTTTTCTCTGCTTCCACTCACATACGGTAGTAAAGAAATATTCCGGATTCAATAAAAGTTGAGCTTAAATTGTCTCAGTCAGCATTTGTGGCTTAATTACCTCGAAAATATACCTTTAAAAATTGAGGTTATGTTGAGGCACTTGTAATGGGTAAATAGGGCCAAAAATATGAATTTTACATTAAATTTGTGTTAAAAATGTTGTTTTATAAGAGCTGTAACGTTCATTTGTACGTTGTTTATGCATTGTGTTGTCAATGCAATGAGGCCATAAAACTGGATATAACTTTACACAGAAAAGTAAGCTTTTTTCCCCTCAGACAGAAATCATTATGCCACAAGTGGTGTGGACTGAGCATAACTTGTATTGAATGTGGAATATTCTTTTAAAGTTAATACTAATAGGGTCCTTCATCTTGCCTTGTCTCCATAGTTTTAAAACTCAGGGATGTCTGGTTTGCTTATTTGCAAAGCCTTATACTAATGTCTGTAGACATCTTGTTGAACTCTTAATTGGTGCCGTGCTCACTGACCTGTGGCAGCAAGTGCCCCTGTTTTAGCTAGGTTTGACCCCAAGAGGAAAGATAAACAGTGAGGAAGGTCATATATCTCCATTTCTGTTTCAATCCCCTACTGTTATTTTGGTATGCAGAGAAGTGCATAGAGAAGCATTTCATCTTCCTTTTTCATCTAAAGACATCTTTTCTACATCAGGTTAATAGCTTTCCGAGCCATGTTTAACTGTTAGATTTCTGGGTGAAACTGCTGGCTAATTATTAAAATACAGATAGCCTAGATGGACTGACTGACTGAATCTAAATATGTTTGTAATATTAAAGGTTTCAACACCATTATCACATTGAGTTAGAAAACGTGAGAAATGGAGGTGAACTGCATTTTTTTTCCATCTGTCTGCAATGCACCCGGATAAAGTTAAGCCTGTGAAATGATTGTCCATTTACCCCTTAACTTCTTGAAACGTGATCATTTCCAGATGTCACTATACTGTTCTAGCCCTGAGCTACAGAAACTTGAATGCAAATCACATATTTCAACACACGGTAGTTTTGTTACTTATCCAAAAGTAATTTCCTTGCAGAATTATCCGTGACTACTCTTAAAGATGATGGATAACAGCTTATTTTCTCTTTTCTATAGAATAACAGTTGTGATGGTATATGTCTTTGTCATCCATGCAGAAGAAGAGATATATTGTCCCTAAAAGAGGACACAAGCAGAGAAGATGCATATCAACGTGACCTCATTAGTAATCGCAGGTATTCATATGTAAACTCTGGTTCTTGCATGCATACATTTTCATACATTTACTGGATAAAGAAGAAATGTACATTATTAATACACTGAAAGTATCTACAACATAGGCTTTTAAGCAATAAATATACACTTGTATTAGAATATTTAATTCATGGAATTAAAATATTTTGATATAAGAATGTACACTGATCAGGCATAGCATTATAACCACTGACAGGTGAAGTGAATAATTCTGATTATCTCTCCATCACGGTACCTGTTAGTGAGCGGGATATATTGTGAACATTTTGTCCTCAAAGTTGATGTGTTAGAAGCAGGAAAAATGGGCAAGCGTAAGGATTTGAGCGAGTTTGACTAAGGCTAAAATTGTGATGGCTAGACAACTGGGTCAGAGCATTGTGGGGTCTTCCTGGTCTGCAGTGGTCAGTATCTATCAAAAGTGGTCCAAGGAAGGAACAGTGGTGAACCGGCGACATGGGGAGTGAAGGCTGGCCCATGTTTTCCGATTACACAGACAAGCTGTAGCTCAAATTGCTCAAGTTAATGCTGGTTCTGATAGACAGGTGTCAGAATACACAGTGCATCGCAGTTTGTTGTGTATGGGGCTGCATAGCCGCAGACCAGTCAGGGTGCCCATGATGACCCTTGTCCGCCGCCCGAAAGTGCCGACAGTCGGCACGTAAGCATCAGAACTGGACCACAGAGCGATGGAAGAAGGTGGCCTGGTCTGATGAATCCCATTTCCTTTTACATCATGTGGATGGCTAGGGGCATGCTACAGGCTAGGGGTTCACTTACCTGGGGAACACATGGCACCAGGATGCACTATGGGAAGAAGGCAAGCCGGCAGAAACAGTGTGATGCTTTGGGCAATGTTCTGCTGGGAAACCTTGGGTGCAAATTCCTCAAATCTCAATCCAGTTGAGCATCTGTGGGATGTGCTAAAAAAACAAGTCCGATCCATGTAGGCCCCACCTCACAACTTAAAGGATCTTGGTGCCAGATACCACAGCACACCTTCAGGGGTCTAGTGGAATCCATGCCTCGATGGGTCAGGGCTGTTTTGGTAGCAAAAGTGGGACCAATATAATATTATAATATCAATATCACAATATCATAATATGTTATGCTTGATCGGAATTAATTGGATATAGTAATATATTGTATCAAATAATTGTCACTGTACAGCAGGCTTGTACACAATTGAGAATGACTCCTGAATTCCAATTCAATTCTTGAAATTGAATTGATGTCAGAAATAGGATCTAGAATTACATTTCGAATTTGAATTAAAGGAAGCAAAATTTAAATTAAATTAAAAAAAAAAAAATCATATATATGTCCATCTTGCCATAGCAGCTTCCTCTGCCCCTGTTGAGAGAATCTTTAGTATTCCAGGAAAGTACTTCAGACCAGAACTGTAATGATGCTGAAAATTCAGCTTTACCATCACAGGTATGAATTTAATTTTTTAATATATTAAAATAGAAAACAGTTATTTTAAATATCAATAATATATTCAACTTCATGTGGGGTGGAGACAATTCAATTCAGATTCCAATTCATGAATTGAATGGAGGCTAATTCAGAAATTCTGAATTTTGCACAAGCCTGCTATAGTTATCTCCCTATATACTGCTAAGTCTCTGAAGGCTGCATTCATTCTGTAATATATTGTGAAATATTATTGATATTTAAAATAATTTTTCTATTTTAATATAATAAAAAATTTATTTATAACTGTGATGGTAAAGCTGAATTTTCAACATCATTACAGTGTCACATGATCCTTCAGGAATTATTCTAATATTCTGATTTCCTGCTTATTATTATTATTAACGTTGAAAACGATTTTTACTTTTATAAAGCTATGTATACAGTATGTCAATTTTTAGATGCTGCCAATATGTCTTTATTACATATTTCAGCGCATATCCAAATGTGCAATAATGTATGTGTAAACAGTACGCATACAGTACCAAAAAACCTGAATCAGGCTGGACATACATTTTTTACATCAAATAGCACAAATGTCACTTTCTATGATAGCGAATCCATTGATGATTCAAGGAGTAATGTTTTGATTCAATACTGAGAATCCACTGGAGACATCATTAGTCTACTATGAGGTTGGGTTTTCAGCAGCAGTCCACACCAGTAGTATCGATTAACTTCTTCACAGTGCTCATTCACTACAAATCGAATCATTCCTATACAACATCTACTCTTTTGTTTCTTTCTCCCTTTTTTCTTTCTATCTTAATTTCTGAAAGCAGTCTATGGCTCCAGGCCTGAGCTTTTAAAAGCTCTCAAATCTGGAGCAGGAACACTCCAGCTGGGTCATGTTATTGTTGCGCTTCCCATTTTTCAAAAATCCTAAATTCTAACTTTTAATGTTAGCTTTAGATTGGTACATAGGCCTAAGGACATAATTCATGTTTAATATAAAGCGAAAAATGGCTCAATTCGAGTATTTCTTATTTGTTCAATCTTTCCACCGGGGTAACTTTCCTCAGGAACTAGGGACTTTGGGATGGTACTTGGTGTGTTTGACCGCAGGAACCGGGGTCTAAATAATGTTCTGGGTAAAAATGTCCCCTTCAAAACGGCCCTGCTTGCGAGGTAGTACTTTTTCAAAAAGTCATGCTCACACAGCATTTCATTTCAACCTAAAAGTCTGTTGTGGTGCATTCAGTAAGAGTTGCTTACTTTTCGAATCAACAATGGAGTTAAAAAAATAGGACTGATTATCCGACGACTAAGTTCAGGCTTCATTAAGCTTATACGCAGAGGACGAAATCCATTGGGAACTAGAAAGTCGCGCGCAGTCTTATGTCACCGGACTAATCTGGTACTTTAGACCGCGATGGAAATGCAGACAGCAGCAGGTCTGGGGGGAAAAGAGTTCCTGGGGGGGCAGGTTCCAGGGACAAATAGTTCTGGGTAATTTTGGTGGAAACGGGGCTTAAGACATTGGTTAATTATGAAGTAAAACACTTTTAATAATGTCATGTTTTGAGTACACATTTTGAGAGAATGTGATTAACAGAAATTGACAGAACCATTCACAAATTTTTTTATTAAGAATCAGACTTCCCGTCCCTTTAGTTACGTTATGACCTGGGCTTAAATTCAGTCTCAAGTTTGTCCGCCAAATGTGAATAGAGAGCCTGTGAGGAAGCCTTTGTGTCTTCCCTGAAATAATGAAAAACGGATGCTTAAAATCAGCTGAACAGTGATGTCACTGGGGAAGCCCTGACCTCAGACAAAACCTGAGGAGGGGAGCCCAGCCGCCTGGAACAGAGCACTATTGTGCATGCGCCACTGTATCGTGACTTTCTCAAGTGTCCAATGCTTTCCTTTGGATTGTGTTGGTTGCTTTTTAGATGAGTCAGTTTTTCTGTGGTATTGGCTTCTCCTTTTCCGTAGACAGTTTACTTTAGAACTTGCTGTATGAGAGAGCGAATGAACAGACTATGAGTAAGGCGCAACAGAAGTAATAAAAATCCACATAGAGTGTTTAAGAGACAGGAAGAGAGACAGCTGTGTTTCCTGCACAGCAGTTTCTGTTGTTAGTGATTGTGAAACATTCCAGTGATGCTCTAGTCATGTGATTAGAACAAAAAAGCCAGTTGAGAATAAATCATATGGCCTTCTGATGCAGTCTCGGTTCCGTTCATGTGTATTTTCTTCCCCCAACCAATAATCTATATTGTACATAAACTTGAATGTGGAAAGCATTCTGACTTGATCTCAGCCTTCATGGCCAGTTATGTAACAGTGTTTGGATAGTTCACTAACACAATGTTCCAGCTTGCTTTCGGGTTCAATGACAGAGAATGTCTCTCCTCTTGGCATCGTGGCAATGCACGCAAAGACTCGCTTTACAGGATATAAGGCAATATTCTGCATCTCAAAATGAACTCTGCAAAACCTAGAAACACATGCCGAAAAATCACTTTGGTAATTGAGAGAGATGGCAGGAAATAGGCTACTGTAGTTATTGGATGGTTGAAAAAAAGTACAATACCATAAACAATCGAATCAGTAAGAGTTATTTTAAAATACTTTTATTCAGCAAGGATGCATTAAATCGATCAAAGGTGACATTAAAGACTTTTTTTTTTTTTTTACTTTCTATTTATAAAAGAATCCTGAATATTTTTTTTTTATGGTTTCAACAAAAATATTAAGCAGAACAACTGTTTTCAACATTGATAATAATAAGAAATATTTATTGAGCAGCATATCAAAATTATTTCTGGAGGATCATGTGACACTGAAGAATGGAGAAATGGCTGCTGAAAATTCAGTTTTTCCATCACATGTATAAAATATACAGTACTGTGCAAAAGTCTATGAAAAATGTTTTTAAGCCAGTTATTTATATCTTTTACTGTAGTGTGTCAGTAGGAAATATCAGTTTACATTTCCAAACATTCATACTGCAATTAATTGTAATAATCCAGAGATTGTGTTTTTTGTTTTGTTTTTAATGCACAAGAAGTCTGATAGCAGCCGGTCTGATCTCACCATCATCGAGTCTGTCTGTGATTACATGAAGAAACAGAAAAAAATTGAGACAGACTAAATCCAGAGAAACTAAGGCAACGTCTCCCAGACAGTTGAGGAAACCTACCTGCAAAACTACAGTACTGTGAAAAGTTTAGGCACTTGTCAGAATGCTTTAAAGTGAGAATGCTGTCAAAAATAATAACATAAATAGCTTTTATTTATGAATGAACTTCTATTAAAGGGTTAGTTCACCCAAAAATGAAAATTATGTCATTAATGACTCACCCTAATGTCATTCCAAACCCGTAAGATCTCCGTTGATCTCCGGAGCACAGTTTAAGATATTTTAGATTTAGTCCGAGAGCCTTCTGTCCTTCCATTGAAAGTGTATGCACAGTATGCAGTCCGTGTCCAGAAAGGTAGGAAAAACATCATCAAAGTAGTCCATGTGACATCAGTGGGTTAGTTAGACTCTTTTGAAGCATCAACAATACGTTTTGGTCCAAAAATAACAAAAACTACGATTTTATCCAGCATTCTATTCTCTTCTGTGTTTGTTTGAATCCATGTTCACAAGTCCACAGTGACGCTGCTGACATAAGCAGTGGGATTCAAACAAACACGGAAGTCTCAATGAAGATGAGATCAGATCTCCATGTGGAGCATAGAGACTATTGTCAGACTCTTTAAGCATACAAAAATATCACTGGATTATCATAATTAATGACAATTAATTTATAAATGTAAACTGATATGTCCTACTGACAAACTACAGCAAAATATATAAATAACTGGCTTAAACCCACTTTTTGTGTGTAAAAATACTAGCTAGCCTAAGACTTTTGCACAGTACTGTATATTAAAATATATTCAATAGAAAACAGTTATTTTAATAGTATTTCAGCATAAGCATATTGTTTCAAAAATAATCTTACCGATTCCAAATATTTGAACTTGAGTGTATGTATTTTATTGTAAATTTACTATCGCAGTTTAAAGGGATAGTTTACCCAAAAATAAAAATTCTGAAATGTATTCACCATCATGTCATTATTCACCATCTTGTCAGTTTTTCTTCTCCTTTGATGAAATATTTTTGGAAATTGTGTGCCATTCTTTTTATGCAAACGAAATGAATGAGATCGTTCAAGCCGCAAAAACACCATAAAAATAGTCAGTGTGAAACCCTAAGATAGTTTTGTATGACAAACCAGCCTCTATTTGTTAAAGGATGAGGTTCATATGGGTTTGTAACAACATGAGAATGAGTACATTATGATGACAGGGTTTTCATTTTTGGGTGAACTATCCCCTAGGCAATGTTGTAGTCGAAACCAGCTTATTCAAGTCAGTGTCAAGACAGAGAACATAAGAGATTAAAGTTAGTTTAAGACAATATTTTCATGGCCTTGGTCTTGTCATGGACTCGACCCTCTTCTGGTACTAGTCTTGACTCAAAAGCTGGTCTCGACTACAACTCTACCCTAGATAACATCCCACTGTGCTTCATACTACTGTAAGTATGAATGCCATGGCAAAATCCAAAAGATAGAGACAGACAGGAAAGCAAACCCGGTCCCAATTATCAGAGTATGTATGTAACATTATTCTTCTAGTGAAACGTTAGTCATTATATGCGTGTAATGCATTTAATGGATTTTATTTCTCTTTTTCAGCGAACACTTTTGTTTACTGTTCATTTTCAATGCTAAAGTGATTATGTGCAGTGCTGTTGAACAGCTGAAGGGTTTTAAGGACATATTGTGAATATATTCTTGTCATGAGATTGGAGAGTTTGTTTTTGTCCATATACTCATGATAATATAAAAATAAAAAAAACATTACAATATAGGCCTACTTCTCATTAAGTCTTTGCAATAGGTCTGACATTTTGTTATCAGCGTGAATGATAAGTTGACTTTGATTGAAAAAACATGATTGATTTGACACTTCTAGCCCAAACTCTGTCATCCATTGTCACGAGTGTGAATGTGTCCATATGCTCTGCACTACAACCTGCACTGTATGTGTTCAATTTTTGGCTCTTCTGCACACTGATATCATTAATCTGTCTTCAGCTTTCACTGAAATCATTGTTCACTCAATCAATGGCATGTTTCATTTACACTGGAGGAGGGCTTTAATGATGATGTCAGTCGTGACGGTCCTTAGGCACATGACTTGAGCTTGGTTTGCTTGTGTTTGGGTTGTAACTCGTTTGACCATGAGCCTCCCCATTTGGAAAAATCCTCCAACCCAGAACAAACAATTATAGAGAATCTTTGTTGAGCTGTTAGAGATTTGAGCTGACAGGGAGGAGATGTCACCAATGGACACGAAGAGTGTTGCTGGCAATTACAATGAAACTGGGTCATTCCCCACGGCTAGTTCAATACATAATTACGCAGAAACGCCTCGATCCAGCCTCTTTTCTTACAGGCTCTGCGGTAAACTCATGCAGGAATCATGTCTGGGGTGAGAACATTTCGGAGAGGTCCAGCTGTGCGTGTGCTCAGGGATGATTTTCACTTGAAGTATCTCTGCCCAATTATGGGCCATTTAGCTTCATTGCATTAACTTCTGGAGTTCCCTTATCTCTGCCAATGCATGGGTTAGGTTTTATTGTAATGAATAAATTACGGTGCGATGCAGTTTTTTTTATTTCTTATGCTTATCAAACATGATTCAGAGAGCTTGCTATCAACTGAAATTTATGGGGTAAGTTGTATCATTGGGGAATGATTTACATTTCAATAAATTGCATAAAGTGTAATTCTAGCACATGTGCATTATTTGCATAGACACTGAAACTTACATTTTTTTATGTATCAACAGTATCTAAAATGTAAAAAAGCATTTTACATATTACACATTTGGAACTGCAGAAATGTATAGATACTTTTTAACATTGAATTTGTGAAATGAATATGTTGATTGTAATTCAGTGAGATTAATTATTTCACATAAATATGGCATTTAACTTACTTGCCTAATTTGACATATATGTCATATATATAAATAAAAAAAAGCTGAATATGGCTACACATAATTTATTTCATATGATTCCATTCACCCAAGCTGAAATATTGAGGGCCAGTTATTCAAAAGTAAACTGACTGGATTTCGGCTATTGGATTGGATCAAATCTTGAAAATGGGTTGTTCAAAAGAAAAAAAAGATTCTGAAATCAGACTAGATCACAAAATCCGATCTTGGTTTTGATCTGGAGCAAATCATCAGTTTGTGTTGTTCAAAACTTTTTAGTAAAATTGGGATACCTTTGGTCTAAAAAATTATATAATTATCCCAGCAGAAGGATGGAGTTCAGGATCACAAAATGAATAAAACATAAAAAAATACAAAATTTGTATCATGTACTATTTATATCATGTAACATATACACCATATTGCACCATAAAACAATCCCCGAACAGCTGTAAATATCAAACAAAAAAATATTATATTTAATTATAAGTGTTTTTTATCACTGTTTTGTAAACTACATTGGCACAATTATAAGAGATGAATCAGTCAAAAGTTCTTTGAGAGCGAATGCAACGTTTCTCGGGTGATATGCAAAACTTTTCTGAGAGAATGCAAAAGCCTTTTTTCCACGTCTCATATTTTTTTCCATCACCATGTCACTTTAGGGCAGGGGTAGGCAAGTTGGGTCCTAAAGAGCCACTGTCCTGCAGAGTTTGACTCCAACCCTGAAAAACCCTGACCTGCCTGTAGCTTTAGTAATCCTGAAGACACTGATGAGCTTGTTCAGGTGTGTTTGATTAGGGTTGGATCTAAACTCTGCAGGACAGTGGTTCTCTAGGACCCAACTTGCCTACCCCTGCTTTAGGGGCTCCGTAGAGCACCTAATCCAGAGTTGGTAATCTGACAAAGTGTGTATTCACTATCATTTTCAAAATCATCACTAAATTATGATTATTTTAACTAAAATGAATACATTAAAACTAATACATAATCCAAATTCATTTTTTTAAATAAACCAGCATGGAGCAGGTTCATATTTAGAATATTTTAATGTAGTTAAATAATTGTCAGCATTTTATTATAGTATTTGTAACAATATGTCATGCTTTTAGAGGCAAAACGTACAATTGCTATTTGAGCCACTGGCACATAAGGACTCCAATGTACTTAAAGACAGGCAGCTATGATTGCTCTACCTGGGAAGTATGAGAAACGCCATCTGGTTTGTGTATCCTTTCACCTTTGATCTGTTTTGGAAGCACACATTTTTGAGGATTTAAGCTCTTAAACTCACTTCCCTTTTCCATCATCTAACAAGAGCCATGACAGTACAAGAGCCATAACATCTTCCAATGATTAACAATCTCTCCCAAGCACAGTAAGGCCGTTGATAGCAGAAGCTGCAAACATTTATCTGAAGCAGATGTGGCTCTAGGCTTAATTATCTTTATTGACCATTATGTAAAAAGAGACCCTGCAGAGTAAAGAAAACCAATTTGAGATGACTGTACTTTACCTAGTTTAAATGTTATCTCTGCTAAAAGTAAACTTAAAATCCCATCATATTACACAAGAGTTCACTCTGCAGGATGAACATATGTATTGGTTTATCGGATTAGTTATTTTACTCAAGAACATCAAAAATAGCTTTCTTCCAATAATTAAGGTACTGCCCTCTGAATGACCCCCTTATCAACACTGACTGGGTTGCTGCCTAGAAAATGTTTTAATGAACATTTCTGCTTTATCCAATAATCAGTTTATTTTGATCTTTTGTTATGTAAATCACAAGTTTCATCATAAAAGTATCAATGTCTAAGATCCGTTGAAGGAGATTTCCAAAATACCCCAAAAAATTGAAAAGACATCCCTACAAATGTTCAGATAGATAAACTCACAGATCAGTAAAGATGATGGTATATAAACAGCTGCTTTCCTCATCCATTTCGCCAATTCTTGCAGCATCCCTCATTCACCTCGGCAGTCCCGTGTCTTGATGGAAGAGGAAGTGAGCTTAACTTATGTCAGATGTTTGAACCCCTCCATTATGGATAGCAAGAAGAACCTTTCTATAGTTTTTCACATCTGTTTCATACATTATGTGAATTCTTGAAATGTAAGTTTGTTCATTTAAATATGTTAATATAGAGGTAGATGGCTGATTTAAATGATTAGCAAAAAGTTTTTTTGAGCCAATCTGCATTAATCAGTTTAACAGTTTTTTTCCATATCAGTCTGAACTGCAGTCTGAGTCAAGCTTATTAAACCTGTCTGTTTAAAGTGATTTAAAGAGAACATATTCTTTTTATTATTTTAATATTTATTATTTAATTACACATCTGTGGCATGCTGTTGAATGTTAGACATTAAGAAGATATAGCACTGCGTATTAACATTAAAAATATCCTGCGGTTATCACATCGTTCTGAAATTCTAACCATAACATACTTACATGTGTTTAGCATGAGATTTGTGTGTTATTATTGCTTACCCAACTATTTTTTTCTTTGTATTTAAGGAACATAGAAAGGTTATTATGTAGCTGTATCTGCAATAAGCCTTTGTTAGATGTTCTGTAAACTCCAGCCTCAGGAATTACATCAGCAGCACATAGAAGTGCCTCCTCCTAAAAACAAAAAAATTTAGAGGTCAAGTAATTAACTTTTTGTATTGAAGATATTTAGCCTTGATTTCTGTTTCTTATAATTTTTTTTTTTACTGTTAGTATATATGACAAGATATGTAATCATCAATATGTTGATATGTAGATTGATAGATAGATATATATTCTAGAAGAGGAGACAATAAAGTGCTGCAAAACTTCCATCTACCCCACTGATTTCTGTCTCTCTCTCCCCCCCAATTTTTGGGACCAGTCATGCCAAGATAATAAATAATTTATGTCATATGTGACAGAAAGCCCTGTATCCATTCAGTTCGGTAATGACGTGTGTACCACTGCAGCCATTGCTATCATGTGGCGTATTGGTTATTATCTATCGCTTATTAATATTTCTGAAAATTTACATCCCAACTTCCAGTATATTTATATTTCTTATGCATCTGTTGATTATTATCAGGATCTATTTATCACCATTCTATTTTTATTTATTTTTTATTGTTTTATTTCAGGCAGATAGGGAAGCTTTTATTTAATTGGCTATGGCTGTCTGACTGGAAGAGATTGGGTATGGGGAATTGGAGAGCTTCATTTCCATAGGAGTGGGGAAAAGCATAAGGGTATAAGAAGTCGCTGGTAGCACGCCATATTACTACGGGTAATGTTCAATGCGTAACAGACAGCGCAAGATACGTGCTAATACAGGGGGAGCCCATTGGGGGACATCTCTCTCGGGACGTGATCTGTGTGAAACGGGTCCAGGGAGCACTGCAAACCTTCATGATCTCTTCCTTCTCACCCTGAATTTAGAATTTAGAAACTCAGTGGATCATGCAGTTAGGGTAAAATGATCAGTTAGGTAACTTTTATTTATGTGGCTAGGGCTGTCTGACTGGAAGATATTGGGTATGGGGAGCAGGAGAGCTTCATTTGGATAGGAGTGGGGAGATTCGTGTCTAATACAGGGGAGTCCATTGGGGCCATTGGTGTATCACCACCTCTATAGGGGCACGTCTCTCTGGGACATGATCTGCGTGAAACGGGTCCAGGGAGCACTGCAAACCTGCTCTATTCTCTTCCATCTCAGATAGGGGTACCCCGAATTTAGAACTTAGTGGATCTATTTATCACCATTTTATTTTTATTTTTTAAATTTTCCTTATTTCTAGTTTTAATTCTTACACATGGTATTTTTATTTCTTATGTAAAGCACTTGCCTTGCCATTGTAAGTTCATTATGCATTTCCATGTTTTTGACAACATCTTATAGTAGTCTTATAGAAATATTTGAGACTTTTAGTATTGGATATTTTACATACAAATGGTTTTGAGGTTATAAATGGCTAAACTGAAAGAATTGTGACTGAGAGCTGGAGTCCCAGCATTAATTACTGTAAGATAACTGACATATGACTGACATCCTGAGTTCAGAGGTGTTCATGGTAATTGATAGCCCATTGCAGTGGCACCGCCTCTCTGAGGTGACTGACTGGGGTCCAGAGTCAGACGATGATAAAATCTGTATGGAGTGTGAGGTGTGAGGTTAGCCGCACTCTCCTGAGGGTCTTGCAGGGCAATCAAATGCTGAAAGTGGAGGGGCTGATCTCTCGGGAGCTCCAATTTCCACGTGTACACAGTGCCTCTATTGAGCGCAACTATCCTCCAAAGCACTACAAGCTCTCTTCGAAGCAGCAAAACACTAAAGCAAGATGGATTGGAGTGTTTCATCAAAGAAAATGATCACTTGAGTGTGTTCAGCTTAGTTGGACATTTTTAGGGTTTGAAATTTATAGAAAAAGTTTGACTGGGAATTATAGGCTAGAGTGAAAGTAATGCCTCAGAAAAAGTGGTTTGAATGTCTGTTCAAAGCTCTCCCTTTGGACAGGTTATTTAGCGGTTTCAAAGAACACTTTTTTTTTCTCTTAAATGTCACTTCACCTTTTGATTTGAGATATTCTGAAAAAAGTGAGAAAGAGAGTTTTATTCAAATGCTGTATATCAGATGACATTGTTAATGGCAGATAGTTTGGTAACACTTTACCCAACTTTGAAATGTATTCCTGTGATGGCCAGTCTGCAGTGTCACATGATCCTTCAGAAATCATAAAAATATGCTGATGTGCTGCTCAAGAAACATTTATTATAATTATAATTATTATGATTATTATTAATGCTGAAAACAGTTGTGATATATTTTTATTGAAACTTTCAGAATTCTTTGAGGAATAGAAAGTATTAAAACAGATCCAACCCTAACATTTATAAATGTCTTTACTGTCATTTAAAAAAAAATCAAATTGTATCATTGCTGAATAAAAGTAGTAAATTCTTCTATAAAAAAATCATACTGGCCCCAAACTTTTGAATGATATATTTAAAAAATAATTTTCAGTAAATAATTACAAATTGTTAATCTGTTAATCAATAGCTGTTCTTATGTTAATAAGCAATTATACAATAACATGAAAACTGAAATGTAAATTAGTTTCAGATCAATTTGTTACATAATACCAGCAAATAGAGGAGTGGGGCTAGTGGTGTGAAATGTTTTTCTACTAAGACATACCATTTATTTGTGCATCTACAAAGCAAATATGGGAAATGCTTTAGGGATTTTCTTTAAGCACGGGAGCGAGAGGGAGTTTTCTTCAGCTTGATCTCTAAAAGTACATTTCAGGAGGTCTCCCCAGGGAGAGGATACTTCCTGCAGGTCTGCAGAGTTCACTGAGGGATGTTCTTGTAGTGTGTACTTGACAGCAGTGCTTTTCTGCTGATGAGGAAACCAGATTACCTCAAAAATGTAGTGCTAGAAGAAGGGGGGAGTAAGATATCAATGGATTATTCATACTCATTTTATAGATACTCTCTAAGTGAAAGAAGTCAAATACAGTTGCTTAAACTGCATCTTCATTTAGTCATTTAGCCATCAAATTGTCACATATAACTAAATAAGATGTTTAATGGCTATATATAAATGTTGGATACTGGTTGTAGACATAATGTTGTCCAGAACATACATTTATCAGTGCCGTGGAAACTATTTATATTTTTTGTTCATCATAGTAAGTATTGCCCAAATACACAATATCTTTCCTTGTAGCCAACAGGTGGTGGCCTTTGAGTTATTGTGAAGTCTACTGCTTTGTGAGAGTTTACAGATGCTGTTGGTAAGAACTGTGAGTAAAAGATGGTTTTGTGACATTTACTGTATGTTCCAATCCATTGATTTTGTCTAGTTCATGTCATCATATCCGTGTGGATCTGGCAGTCATACCAAGGTTTTTTTTTTTTTTTTTTGAGGAGGCAAGGAAGTCAATGCTTCCTCAAAACTATTTTGATGAGAAAAGACGCTTAATTCTAAAAATACCACAACCTTTGAGCTCATTGAGATTCTAATCATGCTATGAATGTGATGGGGATATGTGTGAAAATCAACCTGAATGGGTCAAACTGTTGGATATGGACAGAATAATTACAAAGTAAACAACTTACCCACTCAGACATCACTAGTTTCTCACAGTTACATCTTAAGGAATTTGCTTGACATTATACGATGAAGTGTGTATGTGAATTAAATGGTTCAAAAAGGTGAATATTAATGAATGAATGAAATAATGAATGAATTTAAATCATTCAATGGATTAAATCTCCCTCTCTTAGAGAGTAGATTTCACTGGATTGGGTTCATTGATGTATTTTTATTTTATTTTTCTATTTTTTAATTATTACACTCTAAAAAATGCTGGGTTAAAAACACCCCAATTTGGGTTGAAAATGGACAAACCCAGCAATTGGGTTGTTTTAAGCAAACATTTAACCCAACCGCTGGGTCAAAACAGCCCATTCACTGGGCTAAAACAACCCAATTGCTGGGTTTGTCCGTTTTCAACCCAACTTGGGTTGTTTAGAGTGGGACCAGACCACCGATGGTTTATTTATTTAATTATTTCCATTCAGCCGTTAAAGCACTGGACAGTTGCATTGACTTGCTGAAAGAGAGGAGGAAAAATACACAGATTGAATTGTTATGGCAGGGTGGATGTCATAGCAACAAAGCAAGAGACTGAAAGACAAAATTCCTATCACTCCAATGTGTGTGTGTGTGTGTGTGTGTGTGTGTGTGTGTGTGTGTGTGTGTGTGTGTGTGTGTGTGTGTGTGTGTGTGTGTGTGTGTGTGTGTGTGTGTGTGTGTGTGTGTGTATGTGTTTGTGTGTGTTTGTGTGTTTGTGTTTGTTTCTATTCCGGTGGGGACTTCAACCTGAATGCACACTGATTCATGTGGACTCCCATGAGGAAATCATACAGAATTAGTGTTTTTTGTGTTTGTTTTTTTTAAAATGTAAAAATGCAGAAAGTATAGGGGTGGGGTTAATTTAAGAATATACAATTTGTACAAGAGAGTCCCACAAAGATAATGTGTGTGTGTGTGTGTGTGTGTGTGTGTGTGTGTGTGTGTTGGAATAATTGAATGTTAATTAAATGTCTTTGGGATGTGCTGGAGTAGACTTTACAGAGTGCTTGACTCTTTCATTGTCAATACAAGATCTTGACCAAAAATGTATGCACCTCTTGATGAAAATTTCAATGAATTTAGGTCAGGACTGCCAATTCATGTGTGAACATTATTCTTCATGCTCCCTCCCAACCATTCTTTCACAATTTGAACCTGATGAATCTTGACATTGTCATCCTGGAATATGGCCATGGTGTGTCTTCCTACATGGTTGTGTAAGAAATTAAAAGCTGCACACTCCATCAGTAAGGGTTAGAAGAACTGGTGCCAAACATATAACCAATATAGCCAATCATAGACTCTTAAGCATTTGCCTATTTAAATCTAAACAGCAACTTTTTTGTGTACACCGATCAGGCATACCATTATGACTTAGCATCCTAATTTTGGGTTGGTTGCCCTTTTGCTGCCAAAACAGCCCTGACCCATGGAGGCATGGAATCCACTAGACCCCTAAAGGTGTGCTGTGATATCTGACACCAATATGTTAGCAAAATATCCTTTAAGTCCTGGAAGTTGTGAGGTGGGGCCTCCATGGATTGGACTTGTTCAGCACATCCCACAGATGCTTGATTGGATTGAGATCTGGGGAATTTGGAGGCCAAGTCAACATCTCAAAGTTATTATTTTGCTCCTCAAACCATTCCTGAACCATTTTTGCTTTGTGGCAGGGCAGGGTTTCCATGAAAGGGTGTACATGGTCTGAAACAATGCTCAAGTAGGTGGTACGTTTCAAAGTAACATCCACATGGATGGCAGGACCCAAGGTATCCCTGCATTCTGGTGCCATGTGTTCCTCAGGTAAGTGACGCACACGCACCTGGCCATCCACGTAAGTAAAAGAAAACGTGATTCATCAGACCAGGCCACCTTCTTCCATTGCTCCATGGTCCAGTTGAGATAATCAGTGTTATTCACCTGTCAGTGGTCATAATGTTATGCATGATTGGTGTATACACACACACACACACACACTGATCAGACACAACAATAAAACCACTTACAGGTGACCTGACCATTGATTATATTATTACAATGGCACCTGTCAAGAGGGGGGATATGTCAGTTCTTGAATTTTATTTATGGGAAGCAAGACAAATGGGCAAGCGACTTTGAGTCTCAGAGTATCTCCAAAATGCCAATCTTGTGGGCTGTTGCTGGTATGCAGTGGTTAGTACCTTCCAAAATTGGTGCAAGTAAGGGCAACTGGTGAATAGCATCAGTGTCAGGGACGGGGAGCAAAGGCTAGTCTGTCTGGTCCAATCACAGAAGAGCTACTGTAGCTCAAAATGCTGAAAAAATGAACGTAATACAAAGGTGTCCAGGATACACAGTGCATCACAGTTTGCTGCGTCTGCGTAGACACAGACGGGATGATGCCTTTCCACCGTCGAAAGTACGTACAACAGGAACTTGAGTGTTAGAACTGGACCATGGAGCAATGGAAAAAGGTTGTTTGGTCTGATGAAACACATTTTCATTTATATCAGGTGGATGGCCGGGTGTATATGCGTCATTACCTGGGGAAGCGATGGCAGCAGGATGCACTATGGGAAGAAGGCGGGCTGGTGGAGGCATTACGCTCTGGAAAAGTTATGCTGGAAAACCTTGGGTCCTGGCATTTATGTGGATTATGTGGATTTATGTGTACTTTGACACGGACCACACACACCCCTTCATGGCAATGGTGTTCCCTGATGGCAGTGGTCTTTTCAGCAGGATAAAGCACTCTGCCAAGCTGCAAAAATTGTTGAGGAACATAATAAAGAGCTCAAGGTGTTGCCTTGGCCTTCAAATTCCACAGATCTCATTCCTATTGAGCATCTGTGGGATGTGCTGAACCAATTGATCCGATCCATGAAGGCCCCACCTCAAAACCTACAGGACTTAAAGGATCTGCTGATAATGCATTGCATTGATCAAAATGAACAGTAAAGAATGTTATGAAAGATTTCTGTTTTAAATAAATGCTGTTCTATTTTCATCAAAGAATCCTCACACTGAAAACTATAAGTAGCTTTACCATCACAGGAAAAAAAGGTTTACAATATATTAAAATAGGTGTTTTTAAAATGTAATGATATTTTGGATGGATGGATGGACGGACGGACATGTTCATAAATAGTATCAGTCTGTATCCGTATCATAAGGAATTAACTATAATATACCCAAATCCAGTGATTATAAACTTGTTAGTGGGCTGTATTCAATAACATTCTCCCATAAATATGTTAACACGATTTAGAGATGTCTAAATGAAATATGACCTTAGCAGAAAAAGTGATTAAAAACTCTGAGTGACATGAACAATAGAATGCCAATAATCTAATACACCTCCATAAAAGGGGGACCTAACTGATTTAGCATGATTCAGAAAAAGAAGCAGTGACCTAAATCTGAAAGAACAAAAACAATTCAGTGAGACAAAATGTTACAGCTAACTTTGAATTAGACCTGCCTGCCCTTTGTTACACATTCATTTAATGACATTTATCAATGAAAAGCTGAAATTGAACAGGATTGAATTTCCCTTCATTCTGTGATTACAATGGGACAATCAAGGGTGAGAAAAGCCATGAATATGATTCCCAGTGGACTATAGAGTGAATCTCCTCCTGTCTATCTGCTCTCAGACCTTAATGATCCTCAATCAGTTTAGTCGTACCCTAGTCTCCAGATAAACACATTTCAGTAGCTCATTTATTTTCATGAGTTTCAGAGATAGGCCTCGCTCTTTGCAGCTGTCACTCCTGATTTTTCCTTATTGCGCTGACACTCTGTCCAACATTATAGAGCATGGGGCTTCATGCGTCTATACAGGTGCAAAATCTGGTCTTATTGCCATAAATAAGCTGAAGGATTTTGGGCACGTGAATTTGCTTGCTTAAACCTCATATCTTACAGATGTCTATAACCTCTAGAGCTTGTGTCCTCTGTTCCCCTGGCAACCAAATATAAAATCTCAGAAAGGATAAGAAAAAATGGCATGCACTTGCTAAAGGAGAGATGCTTTATGAGTTTTGGATGGGTGCATTTGAACAAAGACAGAAATCTGGTCCTTTTTCACAGGGTGGAAAAAAATAACCCTTGACGGTAATACAAGCTGGGCCCCTTCAGATAAGAACCTTCCCCTGTGGTTCAGTGATAGCAGTTTATTAGAATTCTGTGTTACTCCTCAGAGTCGAGGTAGGCTGGCAAGGCTTGAGAAAAGACAGACAAGAGAAACTTGATTCTATTGCTGATACAGAAGATTGGAAAACAAATACATAATGGAATGTTACCGTCATGTAATTGCTGGTAATGGAAGCATGAAAGAATAAAGACTAGGTTACCTTTGCCCATGGCTAAAATTTGGCTTTGAAAAGAAAATCTTTTCATTTTAAAACGTTTTCACTGATGATATTCCATTCGGTAGTAAGATAAAGAAAGGGATATGATCCATAAAGGCTTTGAATTTATTTGACTAATGGTAAACATTGTTGCCGTTGCTCATGGAAAGCTTTGATCTTCTGATAGACATTTGTTTAAAAAAAATTGGGATAGTTTACTCAAAGCATAAACCAAAGCCTCTTACCCACATCAAGGGTATAGCTTGGGGAAACTGAGAAGCTTTGAAAACTAATGTAATAGATATTTCCTCCGACACCGGCAGTGATGTATCTGTTAGTAAAGTTTGGTGAGATAATTGAAAAGCTGAGGTTCCCCATTGTTTTGTGTTCATGATGGTTGCTTAGCCAAGTACAACATTTATTAAGTATTTTACATTTATGGATTTGACACTTTTATCCAAATGCATTTGGGATATACATTTCATCAGTCAATGCTTTTTTTGGGGAGTCCTACCCAAAATTATGATGTTGTTCGCTCCATGCTTTACCAATTGAGCTATAGGAACATACAAGTCAATGATCATTCTTTAAATATATTTTTTAATTTAAGTAATCTCTTTATGATTCTTCTTTGTATAATAAGAGAGTGGTGACTGTCATTCTGGATTATCTCCAGATTATCTAAAGGGTCTACAAGACCTCCATGTTAAATTGTCATTTGCCTTTAGGGGGACATCATAAATTGTGCAAGACATTGACTTGCCCGGTTCCTCTTGGATCTGTCTCGAAACATGTGTAGGGAAGGGGACAGGTTATTTATTTTTACAAACAGCCATCTGTCGTGGCAGATTGCAAAATGGCTGCCCTCTAAATATGATCTGAATCCAGAGCAGGACACAACCCCAAAGAACAGCACACTGGGGCTTAAAAACTTTCTAGAATAACTTATTGACCTACATATTATTTGCAAATACATTTACATTTGTATCTGTTGTCATATTGTCTATAAAATCTCAGTTACAGTAAGCATGTGTTTTATGATAGCCAAGATGCTACTAATACATCAACCAGATGCTTTTTCTGAGTGTAATTCATAATGGTTCCTTTCAATTGGATGCCTCCCAGGTTTAACCTGGCCATCATTTGTCATGTAGTACAACACCAATCTGCTGATCTGCTGACAGACAGGAGAGAGAAAGATAGACTTCCATAAAGTTCTAACAGGGGAGCTCAACGAGGACAATTTTCATTAAAATTAAATAGCTGAGAACTGAAATGGATACATTTAATGTGTCCCCTACTGCACAATCATTACTACAATGTCACCAGCGAGAATTTGCCATTGAATGAAAATACATTGTGCACACCATGTTATCTGTGTAACTCTTATAGGTTATCATGGTGTGAAAGCACATCAATGCAATACATCTTCATAAAGATCTAATGAGAAGAAGGCAGTCTAATACACTTTACATTCTTGTATCCAAATTCCTAAAATGTGCATGTACAGCCATTCATTTTCATAAATTGTTGAAATTCAGATATATTCTTGTATATCTTCATGAAATGTACAGGTTTAGAAGAGGACCTCACAAGTGGTGGAAAAAGAGGGTTTGTATTGCAGAACTGTCAATCAATCACTTGGTCTAGATATGGACCCACCAGGAAACAAGCAAACAGATGGCTTGGTGTCTTGAGAATGAAGCTTCCTCACCCACCCCCCACAAACCCCGAAAATAAACCATTGGTAAGATACTGTAAGCCCCTTGGATTTGTATAAACTCCTCATCCAGACTAATGCAGAATTCACCACAATTTACTGCTGGTTCTTAATCTTGTGCATTAACCATTCTGATTGATTCTCGCCTCAAGGTTTTCAGGATTTTCTGGTGTGTAAGGATACAAAGCGATCATTTTCTCATTTTCAAATTGCATTAAGCATTTCATAGAGATACAGAAAGATAGTAAACAAAGATGTTTGACAAATATTTGGTCTCATTTTGCAGATGGGTTTGAGCTCTATTTTGGGGCAGGCGTCTGATCCCGGGGGCCTAAAGCTTTTGAGGGGACTAGGGACTTATACTCAAGCAGGTGTCCCCACTGTCATCTGTCTCACTTCTCAGAGGAACCACCAGCAGATCAGCAGCAACCATTTGACAATAGAAGACAAGCAATGATGAACTTTATTCACATCTAAAAAGGTACATTTTTATTACTATATACTAGGTTTTTGTGTGGGAAATTGTATTTGACTTGTATTTTGGGTGAATAAGATGGGGGGTTAGATTCCAGCACCCCCACCCCCAAATTTTGGCATTCAATGCATTCACCAAATTTTCAGTAAAATTGTGTTTTTTAGTTTACAAGCTTTTTGATAATCCAGAAATGAAAAGATTTTCAACCTCCTGAGATATCTGTATATATCGTTTTCACAACAAAGCAATAAAATGCTTCATCAAATATTGATTTAGTTTTCATTTAGCTATTTTCTTGTGAAATTTAATCTGACAGAAAAAAATCCCAAAAGCCATACACACCCATATGAAATATTGATCTATACCCATCTAAAAAGCAGCGCCCTGTCTTCATACATTTCTAGTGTTCTTGTTGGATTTGGCCAGGATTCTGCTCATTACTCCCCCCTCTTGACCTGGATAATAAGATTAAAAAGCCCTCTGATCAGTAATGCATGCACCATCTCTGAGGGAATATTTTGAAAGCTCTGAATGTATTTGGTGTATAATGCTGACTGCAAATCACAGGAAGACTGACACTCACTCTATGGTGATTACACAGTGGCACTGTTAAGATGTGGGTCAATCTCTGAAGGAATGGCGCATAGTGGGAAGTGAGGATAGATGAGGAAAGAGATGACTGAAGGGAGATGGCTTGAGCTCTCATAAGGATTCCAGGCATGCTCAGGACTGATATTGAATCCTGGTCTTATGCATGTCCTGTGAAGAAAAATCTACTGCAAACAAAGACGCTGCTGCTCTTATCACTTTTATCTGGTCTTGGAGGAAGGCAAGAGAGAGCGAGAAACCAAATGACAGGGTAGAGAATCACATTCTTTGGTATTCTGTTTAAACAGTGAAGTGGCATTGTTGGCATTTGGTGTTATAGAGAAGGCTTTGCAGTAAAGGTCAGTAAGATGTAGTTAACAGCACCACAGATATATTAATGACTTCAGTGGTGTACTTTTTATTTGTAAAATATAAAGTTAGGTCCCAAAGTCTAAGGCCACATTGAAAATCTAAACTGGAAATAAGCAATGTTTTAGAATTTAGATGCATAAAATTAAAGGGGTGGTTGCATGCAATTTCACTTTTTTAACTTTAGTTAGTGTGTAATGTTGCTGCTTGAGCATAAACAGTATCTGCAAAGTTACAGTGCTGAAAGTTATTAAGATATTGTCTTTGCCTACAAAAACGGCCGGTTTGGACTAAGGAGCTTCTTCCCAGATAGGTGACATCATAAACCCTTGCTATTAACATAAACACTGCCCCCGCGAACACGCACCAAAGTTCATGAACAAGTTGTTCATGCTACAAATAAAACAATACCTTACAAACAAGCTACTACTCAGTCGTGTATTCGGATACAGTAAAACTTTAACCAGAATATAAAAAGATAACTAACAGCAGTGACAGTACAAAAATACTTGAAATACAAAAATACTTACCATTCACTAACGTCCATTAAAAGCCTTGCGTGCAGAGGTTCTGCTTGACCTTCATCCCCGCTATTTGGGTCTAATTCGGGCTCAAATTGGTATTGCAATATTGACGCCATTATTTACACCACAGATGTGATTTCTGCCCGTAATGGTAAGGGGCGTGGCGTTTCCGGACAACCTGTGCTTGGCACTTCAGCCAGTAAAAATACATGAAACTAAATTTGGCCATCTAACCAATCTAAGACCATTGCGTTTTTCAGAGGGATGGGCTTCATAGAAACAGGAAGCAAACGAGCCATTCAAAGGACAGTGGAGACAGTGGTGTGGAATAAAGGTAAAAAATAAGAAAAATACATTTACGTTTAAAAAAGAAAAGAAAACCACGGAACCACCCCTTTAAGACAGAGTTATTATAGTTGTCTTTTTTTTGTTTAGTTTTATTTATAACTTTAAATTTATCATATCAGTTTAGTTTAGTTCTTGTTCATTTTATAATTGTTTGTTTTAGTTCATTTAGCTGTTACGTTAAACAATTAATCACAATGTAGTTGTATTTCTATATAGTAGCATTTTTTATTTTTAGTATAGGCAGGCTGTAATTTTCTTTTCTTTTCTTTTTTCAGTCATTCAAATTGAATTCATTTAATTTGTCCCAATTATTATTTGTTTTTGTCAACAATAATAATACTGTTCTAAGAAGGAGTCTCACATCCCAAAAAAATTCTAAAATTCATGTTGATTTTAATTATTCAAATTTTTATCCTGATCATTAGTCTAAAGACATGATTCTGTACATGTCACATGGACATTTACAGATTCTTGGTTTTCATTGGTTAGATATTCTCACTGCACACTTTATCCATTACAGTGGACTCCGATCCCATGATGCTGCAGTGTGAGAATGAGCTAGAATCAGTCTGTCTGGTCGTGGGATTAAGGGGTGACGAGGGACATGAAGCTTTTTAGACAGCTCAAAATCTTCAAGGACTTTGCACGCAAAGATGGACTGGTTGTGATTACCAACCCTTGTATTAGTGGTGTTGTCACTTGTTGAATCATGCTCAAAGTTGCCTTTACACTACAGAGTTTGTCTTATGAATAGAGTGTTGCTGTGAGATTCTATGGATACATGGTTTAAACTATTCTAACAAACCAACAAGTGGAAATAATTTTGTGGCTTCCTTTGTGTTGGATTGATTTCAGATCTGCTGGAGACAGAGTCACTCAAAGCTTCCAGGGTATATGGTCTGATATATTTCATTAGGCTTTCAGGCAGCTGTGTTGGAGATACTTCCAACCACAAACCAGAACACACCTACTTTGAAGTTCAGCATAATTTATTGTGCTCACGTTGCTGATTTGTGTATGACATCATGAAGGATGTGGTGATGTTCAGATCCAGGAGTGAAAAAAAAAAAGGCTAGTAGCTTTCCATTCAAAAAGTTCACAAGTCTAAATTCAGAGCTACATGCTTAGTCATTATGAGTCACTGCAACCTTAAAGGGTTAGATCACCCAAAAATGAAACATAAGCACTAGTGTTGCTTCATAAAATATATACAACACACTTGGTTTCCCCTTATCAAAAAGACAGTAGAATCTTTGTACCTTGGTAAGTTAAATTATACCGGCATGCTTTATATGGATTACCTTATTATACCTTGTTAAACTATAAGTTAGAACTTGTTTCAGAAATAGCAAACCCTCAACAAGATATACTTTCATATTTATAAGAGTGCACCCATTTCAGTTACCAATAGGAACGGAAGGCTAGGACATTACATATATTCATTCATTTAGCTGTGATGTATAGAGAAGAGAGCGAATAGCCAGGCAAATATTGAATAAGCCTCTGAGCTGTCACAAACAATGATCTACATGTGCGAGTGTGTCCTCTTACCGCCTCTGAAAAGTAAACTTTTAAATGCAAACCAAGGAAAGCTGTTAAGGATGAGTGTTCTAAGAAAAGGGATTGTGATTTAAAGGCTAACCAGCATCCATTCTCAGTGCTACCAGATATGATGGAAATTTTGTCCTCCTGTTAGTATTTACCAAGCTTAACAAGAATATATGAGATGAGACGGTGGCTAAAACTCACCAAGGAAACCCATGAGCATCATGGCTGTCCAAAGATAACAAGCAAAACAATGCGCTGACAAAGAAAGAGGCGCTGCGGATAGTGGCTTGCCAAGAGCGGCTTTCTGAGGTATTTGATTGCAGAATTGCTCCTGAATTACCTTGGCAAGAATACAGGTTACACTCCGTAGACAGGGAGAAGAACTCATGCCAGGAGAGTAGTGGGTATCATTATGCTATCATGTTTGCAGCATTCACTGTGTTTGCAAGCAATACATTTCCCTGCTGTTGTCTTAATGGCTTTTGTTCTTCTTCTTTTATTATTTCTCTGAGCATGTTGAGCATTAGGCTTATTGTATTTTAAATTAAAGATAATTAGTCTGCGTTTCTGGACACAATCAACCTCAAGCATTGAGGAAAATTAAGCTTCTTAAAGGGCCAGTACACACATAGATTCACACTCAAATCTGCAAGGACAGTTTATAGATCTGTCAAGCTAAGAAAAGGACCAAACAACATCATAAAAGCAGTCCATAAGACTCTAAAACGACAAACAAAATGTTGGTCTTTTCCTCACACAAAACCATCATATGACACTTTTAGGGGTTTTTCCCCTTTTTGGAACTTGACAGCCACTGACGACTATGAACAATGTACATCATCTTTTAATGCAAACTGTTTCTTTAATTCTTTCTGCAGCATGCTTACCAGCCTAAATTACCACACACTTACATGAGCCAGAATAACAGGCTTTAAAATTAATTATAGATGATATCAACTTGCTAATTATGCATATTGCACCTTTCATCGCCCCCATGCTTCTTCCCATAAACTGCTTATATGGTACAGGTATGAGAAATTACAATCTTTATACCTCTTTGTCAAGTGAAGCTTTAGACAAAAGTTTTTCAGTGAGTGAAGAATGTAATAATAATAGGTTTTGCTGAACCAGAAAAGGCAAGATTGGTAATGCAGAGCATGTCGTTTTGTAACTGAGTTGTTGAGACAGAAGAACCTTTTGAAAGTTTACAGACCACAATATTCAGGGTTTAGGGTTGTATTCAATATTCAATTTTTTGAACATCCCTAGAGGATTTGAGCAGCCTTAATAGGTTCTTTTGATTGAAGGATGTCTGTTGTCGTGTGTTAAGGTAATGTTTTGGCTCCATGACTCTCTGTTTATAACTGTCCAGACTTCTTCCCTGACTGCCAAAGGCTTCTTTCTGTAAACTGACCCTAATGGGATGGTCATAGTTGCCAGGATCAAGAATATAATTGCCCTTAAAAGCCGAAAATTGACAGGAGCCTGTTTGGACAGAGGATTCTTTGTAGAAATAAGCAAATAAGCTTGAGTTTAAGTGTAGCACTGCTAAGTCAGCATTTGACAGGTGTATAGACAGCAATCCATAGCAGGCATAGTTTTCAAAAAGAATCAGAGAGGTTAAGCTCTTAAGTTAAACTCAAGTTTGCTTGATATGTAAATAATCCCTCCCTAAAAACTAATATGGAAACCTTTTGCGCTTTTCAAATATCTTGACCATTCTCAGGCTGTTTGTTTTGTTTTGTTTCGGTCTCTGTGAACACTCTTGGCTTCCTTGTAAGATACTGTATGAGACTAAACTTCCACAATGAAATGTCCATTCTTTGATCACATGCCAATCTTGGCTCCTGAAATGGATCTAAAAAGGTTTTTGAGCTGAGCTTGCGTGACACATAACGGCCAACTGCAGCAACTGAAAACACACAGAATACACACCACCCAGCTGTCCTGCTGCTCCCCACTGGGCTCTGGCACAAACAAAACTCATTTGGCCTCAGCTCCCCTGAATTGAACACAGTGTCCATGGAGAGAGAGCTTCATCTTTCCACAGTCAAGTGCTCTTGGCACCCAATTAATAACAAAAGGATGAGGGAAAAAACACCTTCTACTGCACTTTTTGCTGTGGCTGTTTCCTTAGACGAGAGAACGATTAGCCATCAAAATAGACAGGTAATGCATCCAGCTACTCCAAGCTCAATAAAATTGTTTTTCTTTCACTAAATGGTGAAGAAATTGAGTTTTGAATTGGAGTGATTGAGTGTTATTTAAAGCTAGGGTCTCTTGAAGACCTTTTCTTCTCTCTGAGAGAGCGAAACATTCTGCCATAGGATCCAGTGCCAGATGAAGAGCATCAGTGCCAGCTCCTTTTCATTCTTCACAACAACCAATGGCATTATTTAGTCTGCTGTGTTGCTAAAAACAGGCTCATCGATGCTCAACGACACTCAGCACTCCAGATCCATGGGACCGTGGTTAAGCATTCTGACATCATACTCTCTCAGACGCTCTTGAGTAGCAGATGACCATTCTGTCACTTCACAAACAAGACAGAAGGAACTTCTGCTGAAGATGTGAACTGTCCATGGGAAACAGGTGAACTCCTGATTCTTGCGAGATATTCCGAATGATCGTGTGATACTGTAACTTTTAGGTCAAACTGAGACAGAATAGTGTTCTTTTAAATGAGCACTCAGTATTATAATTTTTTTCAACATAGGCTCATTGGAAATACAGTATGTGCCTCTACTATATGTGTCTCTAAATTGTATTAAAACTTTTTTTTAAACCTACAGAACCATACAATTCATTGCAGTGTCCAGCTGAAATGAACACTAGTGGTAGTAAAACCAAAAACGTTTGTTCCTTTTCACACAAAATATAATTGCGGGGCAGCTTATCATCTGTTAAAGATTTATTTTTCTACAGTTCCTTACACAATACTGCAGTTTGTAGTAAGTAGTAAGCTTTCTCGGCAGCTTATACCCAGTACAAGTCCCATGAAACAGTATATATTTAATAAAACTGTTCAAAGACTTGTTGAGCTAAAATGCTATAGTTGCTTCAGGAAATGTGTTTTTATCTCACATTTGCTTTTGCTAACATAACGGTTAGGTTTAGGGTAGGGTTTACTGTAAGTGGTATGTTATATTTAAACACAATAAAGCATAAACCTTTTAGAACCACTCACTGAAAATTTTCCTAACTGGTTCGATATGTATAACAACCAACATAAAGCCAGATATCTGTTTTGAATTTAACAGAGTGCCACTCAGACATTTCACTTTGAAAGTGCCATGAAATGTACAAGAAGCAACATAATGTTTTTCCAATGAGTCTGTTTTTTATTTATTTTATTTTATTTTATTTTATTTTTTGCATTGATTTATGTAGATGTATGCTGACACTTTGCAGCATATTATGCAAAGGTTGCTATTCATTTGTAGACAATTTTAAATTAGCCATGATTCATTTACTGTCACAGGGGTTACATCTTATAGCGCTTTTCCATTACCAGTACCAGCTCAACTCGACTTGCCTCGTCTCGGCCATTTTCTATTGCAGATAGTACCTCCACAATAGTACCTGGTCATCATAGTGATGCCGCAGGAAACTGCCGTGACCTAATCTTCTTCGCGACACACACCTGCTAACCAAACAAAGGAAAGTCTGCACCTCCTCGTTTGACCACGGCGTATTCTTCTGAGTTGCCATAATAGTAATGGGTATATCACTTTTACTGTCGCAATCTCTGGCCAAACTATTTAAAAATGGCGCGGTTATTCAGAATACTCCGCCTGCCGTGAGCAATGATGACACAGTGAATAGTGACGATTCTCTCTGACCAATCAGCAGTCTGCGGTGTTTTCACATCACATTTTAGTATTGCCTCAGTTCGCTCAGAACCTCAACAGAGGTGATACAAAAAAAGTACCGGAAGCAGGTACAGGTACAACTTTTACACTGTGGAAAACCAAACAAAGGCGAGTCGAGTCGAGTCAAGCTGGTACTGTGTTGTGGAAAAGGGCCATTAGTACCTAAAGATTGCATATTAGTACCTTAAAGATACATGTTAGTACCAAAAGAACTCGAGCATGTTCTTGGCTCTGTGGCTTTAGTGTTTAGTGTCTTTGTTGCCTCATCCAGGTCTTTCTTTCCAATCCACCGTTCAACTGTGCAAAATGGCCAGACACTGGCCTGGTCCGGTAGTAATCAGAGAAGCTTGTCTACTCTAGAGGACAAATAGGATTTTGCATGGCTTGGATTCTCGCCCTTTTCCCAATGACAAAAAGAGCACAAACTCCTCAGCTTTCATCTAGCTGACTGAAACAGTGAGGTCATTTTCCAAGTGTCTCCTAAAAAGGTATCCTTCATCTGATGGTTAGACCTGACCAGACATGAAAATTGCAACGGCAGCAAATCAATCACTAAAGTGTTTAGCTCCATTGAAAGAATTCCTGCTTTATAAAGAGAATGAGAATGCAGTGACTCATGCCTACAGGATGAGGTAGCTTAGTGTTACAGATGGTCTGGTAATGGCCTGGACAAATAGCCCTTTCTCCACAGAGATTAGACTTGGAAGTCTTGGAAAAGGTGATACATCCAGGGTCGGGAGTGTGTCAACATATGCTCATATGATCAAACTACATCAAACAGATTCAGTGAGATTGGGATTCAGATTCAGAGAAGATTAAGCCAACTCTTTTGTCTAATAATATGACTATGCTCATCCCCCATATCTGAGTGGTTTTGCTCTGAAGTTAAAAATAAGTGGCTGCAGAAGCCATTTGACAGTTTCAAATTTGTGTAGGAACGAGGTGTTAATTAATTAAAATGATAAGAATTGTCACATCTACTTATGTGCTTTAAGATACTGTACCATGGTATCTGACAGAAGAACCTACTGGTCTAACTTCTGAGGAAATTGCTTCTATGAATATCTTGGTGAAAAGTAGCACTTGTGTGTATGTGTGCATCTTAATTAGACAACACTTCAATGAGTACGTTGGCACACATTTAATCACCCATAGTGTTTTTGAAAAATCGCTTCTGCTCACAAAGGCTGCATTTGATCAAAAATACAATAAAACAGTAATATTGTGCAATAGTCTTACCATTTAAAATCACTTTTCTGTTTTAATACATTTTAAAATGTATTCCAGTGATGGTAAAGCTGAATTTCTTAATATAGCAATTTTGCAAGCAATTGATTTTTGTGGCTTTTCCCCAGGATTCTTTGAAAGTTGAAAAAGAACACCATTTATTTTTATGTATTTTATATTTTTGTGACATCATAAATGTCTTTAACCTCACTTTTGTTTTATATATATATATAAAATTTTATATATATATATATATATATATATATATATATATATATATATATATATATATATATATATATATATATATATATATATATATATTGTCATCCGAATATCAAGATTTGTGAGATTGAGTCAGCCATCAGTTAGTTTTGAGGCTAACTGATCTAATTTTGTGTCCGAAAATTAGTGATCTTTATCATATATTTGTGTGTGTTTGTTCTTTAATGAGGGATTTGTGAACACATTAATGTTTTAGATTTGTAAAGTAAAAGTTATAGTTTTTATAAGTTTTATAAGTAAAACGTTTTACTTTTATAAGTAAAAAGATAAAATTTGGCACTTGGGGTAAGATGACCTCCCACACCTCTTCTTATCCCAGGTAGCAATGTTGTGTTATAGCGACTAAATTAGAAATTACTTCTATTTATTACCTAAAATTGGTTGATGCATTATAATTATCATCCTGCATATGTTAAACGTATATCTAAATATGTTACAATTTAAATGTAAATCCACATTGTTTTTGAGGGGGTATATTATGCAGGTTCACGCACAGGCTTAAAGTGTCTCTGTTGCGCTTTAATCCTTTGGATGAGGATAAATGGGAGCATGTTTACTCTTTGCCAGCATACAAATATGTTTTCATTTCTCAAGGTCTAAATGTCCGATGTAAATTAGCATAAGAAACAGACAATGGCTTTCTTGTAGGAGATACTGTAACACAACTGGAGTGGATACAGAACAGTATATCATTAAAAGGACCCTAAAAATAAAGAAAAAATCATCTCCTAATCATCTTAATATGTAAATCTGCATTGCTGTAGTTGCATGCACGTATGGTGTTCATGTGCATTCTGGTTTTTGCACAAACACAAGCAATCATACCAGCAGATTAATAGAGCGGAGATGTGTTTACTGCCACTGCTTTAAGAGCTCCCAGGAGGCAATAATAACTCTGTGTGTCAATAGCAGGGCACATCACAGACGGCCAGTATGGTGCTACCATATGCCAGTCTCAAGAGGAGGGATCGTGATAAAATTGTCTCGAACAGGGCTGTGGAGAGAGGGGGACAGTGGGTAGAGACAGTCTCTCAATGTAGGTGATAGAGAGAAAAAGTAATAAGAGGAGTGGAGGGGTCTTGGATCGATGTGATGAATAATATTTCAGGATTTAACGATTCATTTCAAATCTTTTGCTAGTATAAATACTTTCACAATGCAGGTAATTGTTTTTAGGGGAAAACTGAATGGAGTGCAGGCATGAATTTATTGGACACAAAAAGACATTGAGCGATCCCTGTCTGATCCATATTGCATGTCATACTATATGGATGAGCCCATTTAGACATCCCAGAGTCTCTCAATCAGACTATGCTCTAATACTCTCACGGCACGATCAGAGCATAGGGCCAGGACTGAAACCTATTTTTTGAGACACTACATGAGACTGACTGTGAAAGGCAGCACTACCAATATCCATGGCTTACCTTTTCTTGTTGGATACAGATGACTCATTGATGTTTTGTGTAGGATTGTGATTTTGCAGTGCTAACCGAGGGGAGGTCAAGCATACCAGTAGATGTTAAGTTTGTTCCTGCATGGTGGGATTTGCTGTTTTGGACAAAAAATAAGTAAATAAATAAACGTCAAGGTTTTGAGTCAGATAATACACCCATCAGACATAACAGTGAAGTGAATAACACTGATTATCTCTTCATCACGGCACCTGTTAGTGGGTGGGATATATTAGGCAGCAAGTGAACATTTTGTCCTCAAAGTTGATGTGTTAGAAGCAGGAAAAATGGGCAAGCGTAAGGATTTGAACAAGTCTGACAAGGGCCAAATTGTGATGGCTAGACAACTGGGTCAGAGCATCTCCGGCAACACAACATGAACCGGTCACAGGGTCATGGGCGGCCAAGGCTCATTGCACGTGGGGAGCGAAGGCTGGCCCGTGTGGTCTGATAAAAAACAGGCAAGCTATTATAGCTCAAATTGCTCAAGAAGCTAATGCTGGTTCTGATAGAAAGGTGTCAGAATACACAGTGCATCGCAGTTTGTTGCGTATGGGGCTGCATTACCGCAGACCAGTCAGGGTGCCCATGCTGATCCCTGTCCACCGCCAGCGCCAACAGTCGGGACGTGAGCATCAAAACTGGCCTGGTTTGATGAATCATGTTTTCTTTCACATCACATGGATCGTTTAACTTCCTGGGGAACACATGGCACCAGGATGCACTATGGGACGAAGGCAAGCTGGCGGAGGCAGTCAGATGCTTTGGGCAATGTTCTGCTGGGAAACCTCGGGTCCTTAGCCTAGAAATCTAGACGAAATATAATTTGCAGTGAGGGCATCTAGCAACTCTCAGTTGGCTTACAAGCTTGAAAAACCAAACTCTAATTTGCGAACAGCCATCTTTCGATTCGGATTTGGCCGTGAATCTGGAAGACTTGGAGTTAAGTTTTTCTTTGACAAAATATCAAAGAACAGCAAAAAAGGAAGATGTGTTCGGAATTTGGCCGACTGGATATGGTAAAAGTTTAATCTATCAACTAGGTCCGCTTCACCTTATTCATTGCTCTGGTTGGTTGTAGCGCTATCCATTGCATGAATTGGGACTCTGAAAGACAACTGCTTATCTTGCACCTTGGATTGGGCCCTGCCAATGGTGTGTTCCCAGACCCAACATCTCAAGTGATGTGGGTTTGGCCTGTCAAGCTATCGGGTCCTGCCATCCATGTGGATATTACTTTGACATGTACCACCAGCACCTACCTAAGCATTGTTTCAGACCATGTACACCCTTTAATGGAAACGGTATTCCCTAGTGGCTGTGGCCTCTTTCAGCAGGATAATGCACCCTGTCACAAAGCAAAAATGGTTCAGGAATGGTTTGAGGGGCACAACATCACCTCCAAATTCCCCAGATCTCAATCCAATCGAGCATCTGTCGGATGTGCTGAACAAACAAGTCAGATCCATGGAGGCCCCACCTCGCAACTTACTGAACTTAAAGGATCTGCTGCTAACATCTTGGTGCCAGATACCACAGCACACCTTCAGGGGTCTAGTGGAATCCATGCCTCCACGGGTCCGGGCTGTTTTGGCAGCAAAAGCGGGACCAACATAATATTAGGATAATATTAGTCATAATGTTATGCCTGATCAGTGTATATTAACACTATAACCATCATGCACCATATGTATTTTTAGGTTGCAATAGAGGTAGCAATGGCTCACTTTGTGGCCTAGAAGAGATGTGATGTGAATGTAGCTAAGCATGTTTTCATTTTTGCCACATTGTTACATTTATTTACGTTTGTTTGTTTGTTAATGTGTTTGTGTATGCTTGTATGTATTCCATATTTTTAAATATCCATAATGCCTCTTGATATTGATACATATTATATTAAAAACAATAATATTTTCAAAACTATTTATAATCATCATTTTTGTTTATTTTGGTTTGAATGTTGTGTCCGTTGATTTTTTAATTTATTTTTTTGCTTTACCCTCAGTTTGATTTCCCATGATGCTTCTTCATATTGAAATGTTTTACATATATGAAATATTTTAATACTTTTTTATTTTATGCATATTATGCATTCATATACATATATCAAATACATACCAAAACACTCCCCTCGCCATTTTTTTAAATGTGTTTTTTCTTTGCTTAAAAATCTCCTTATCAGTATGCATGGTCATGATGTTTCTGCATATTAAATATTTACATTACTCTGCACTTACCTATGTGATTACATACTAATAATTGCAAGTTTTCCAGGACTGAGCTGGAAGCAATAAGACTTTTTAAGCAGTCGCAGAAGAATGTGTACGTGCTGCTTTGTCGTCTTCTTCCTCTTTTTTGCACCTAGAGACTGAAACAGTGTGTTCTTTGTCTTAAACACTGCCTAGTGATACACACAGTTGAAGTTACGGAAACAAAAACAAGAGGGCCACCATGTCCATTCATCCTTCTGAGATACTCTCCCAGCATTTCAATGCACACCCCTTTCTCTAATGGACTTTGCAGGCGTCTGCAGCCCGGCCCACAATGGAATCGGGGTCTGCTGTGCACGTCAGTCACACATGAATGAACCCTGTAAGCCTAGCCCCTTCAGTCTTCCTTTATGTCACGGAGTGAATATTGAGATAAATGGATGCACCAGTCATTAGATGGGCTGGGTGGGGGGTTAAAATCAGCAGTGAATACAGAGTTCCATTATACAACTTGGCTTGGTGTATTTTTTAAGAAAAAAAAAAGTCCAGACATTGCCACAGGGTTGTCAGGAAGATAGTTGAACTTTAAATTATTCACCTCTGTTAATCTCCTCTGAGGAAAAAGGGAGAGTAATTTAGGATCCGAGTGGTGTTGAGGTCTTAGACCCGTCTGAGGGACGGCTGATGACAGCCGAGGTGAGAGCCGAGCTGCCTCGCTGCTCTCTAAAGTCAGTCACGCTCTCTCACTCGTACATCTTTTCACTTCATCATAAAATCTCTTCCTCTCTGATCTCCTTTTTCTCACTGTCTGAAGCTTCTTTCACATTCTTGACTCCCGTTTTAATGCCCCTCAGAGATATTCACTTTGTTCCTCGAATATCTGTCTCATTGAGAACGAATAATCTACAGGTGTTAGATGGTTTCACTGGCTTCAAGAAAAGTGTTTTTGGCTGTTTTTTGCACTGCTTTTAAGACATGGGTGAGCCAAGTACAAATGGTGAGGTTTTGTGAGTTTCCATGTTCAGTTCATAACTTGAGTTAAATATATCTGAGTATGCATCTGATATATTGTATGTTGATGCATCTAAATTGAATTGTGTGTAAATTCCAAGGTTGTGCACACTTCAGAATTTAATTGAGAATGCATCTTCAATCAAAGTCAATTTCTTTACCAGTTTAAAACTGAAGTAGCAAACAGGACACACAATTACAATTCAAATTTGTTTGGAAGTAGAAATAAAAAGAATTGAACTCCAAAGAAAATAGGCAAAAATCTCATATAACACATTTTAAAAAGATTTTTTTACTTGTTTGAAAAAGGTTTGGAAAAAAGTTGTACCCTTATTTTAAAGATGATAGATTGATTTTCTCCATAGGTGAATTGATTTTGAACTTTTATACAATAACAATTATAGATGAACCTACTGTGAGCTATGAGGTTGTTAATTCCATAAAGCACCATTAAAAACATAGAGCCAGTTTTCCTATGCTCTTGAACTACTTAAATATTTGCATGTTTTGCGATGAAAATAAGTTATATTGTTATTATATATATATAACGTATATATTATTAACATTAATATCATTCACAATGCTTCAATGGACTGTAGTTCTTTCCCCGTTAAAGCAGTTAATAAAACTGTACATTCGTTTTGACTGATATTTTTTTATAATTTTTTGCTTCACATTCTTTAAATACTATTATGCTTCAAGTTTGTAATGTTCTGATTCATCTCATGGCAGGTTGTTTTGGTTTTATGGCTTATAACTCTTAAACGAATAATTTTTTAAAAATCTCTATGAAAGAAAATATATGGAAAAAACCCTGAACCCAAGGCTGCTGCAAAAGTGGGTGAGCACAGATGCACTCTCATTTCTCATTCAATTCAAATTCCACTTCCTGTGGGGTGTGGCCACTTGAATTCATTGAATTCGTATTCACACTCATGAATGAAAAGGAGAAAATTCCTCAATTCTAAATTTTGCACAACCCTGGTATATTTATACACTCTGTTTTATCCATCACTTGCACTCTCTGCATATCTTTGAATGTTTGAGCTGGCAGTCAGTCAAGGAGAACTGCTGATTTAACCCATGTCAATAGCTCAGTCTCATTTGATGAGTTTTTGAGTGAAGCGACTTCAGTCACTTGCATCTCTCTAGTGTTTCCTCCTACCGTAGGTTGTGGAGGTCCGTGGGAATATGGCAGTGTGGCAAGATGAAGAAAACTCAATCATTCAACTATGTCTTATGGTTTCTGGCCACCACTATGTCTCCATCTTCACTAACCAAACCTCAGCTTTTGAAGTTAGGCATTAAATTACTGGAGTTTTAAGGGCTGGTTGTTTTAAGGACAGATTTTGCCCTGTGTCAGCTTGTTACTATGAAACGCTGTGGTGAACATCTCTGTGGGCTTATGTGATTACTCAGAGATCCATCAACTTAAGGATTCAGACTCACCTGGGTGCAGTTATGACTGTGCCTATAGGATGATAGATCGAGGGAAAGGCTGCTTGGGCCCATTGTAATTTCGTAGCTCTCCGAATACACAACGAAGGTCATGGCCTCCAGCAAATGTGGATCTCCAATTACACCTAATAGCAGTTTTTGAGCCCAGCAGTCCATGTGTATCTTTAATCCCTGCACTACACATTAAACCCTTTGTTGTACAGCAAAATCTTCCATGAAACAAAATATCAAACTGAAAGTTATATTCGTGAAAAAGGATGATGTTGTTGTGGTAGAGTAGATCTGTCATGGTTTGTAGATCTAGAGTTGAACTGGTTGCCCTGAATAATCGAAACACAAAAGTAATATGTTGTCATGGTAACTATGGTAGGTGATATATCTCTCGGTGATTGCTTTGGAAATACATAAGAATTTTCCTCAGAAAACCAGGTGGTATTTTCTCAATATATTTTCATTAACAATTTGCCTGGAGGGGTAGAAAATTAAATTGTGCAAATGGGAAGTAGAATTTAACATTAAATTATATACAGTAGGAAAAAGGAACCACATATTACACGCATTTGCTTTGTATTGTATTACATTTGGATACAGATTTGAACATTTGAGAATATTGATTTCCTGGTCAAAAATGTCTCGTTCTTTCTATGTATATAAAGCAAGAAAGCATCACACGACAGTGACTTCATCTACATATAAATGTCCTTTTTCTAAATAGAACTCAGCTGGAAACTTAACTTGTACATCAAAATGTATTCATTCAATAAATTAAAAACAAAACCATACAGTTTCCCTCTATATACTGCATTTTGTTGGCATTTTAAAGGTGTCTTCTATCAGAGCACATCGGATGTATGACATTATGACACAGAAAATATGTTTGTGCATGTGACTTCACAACTCTGACTTCTTAAACCAGTTTAACGGATGACATCATGCACCATAAACACATCAATGAGAAATATGTGGCAGATTTCACCCACATTTGGCCAGCAGTTTTTCTTTGTTTCTTTTATGCAGGGCTTGAAATTTGGTGAGTGAACTTCTAGAGGCCACAGGAGGTGGCTATATATTACCTTTCAAATGTCATAAATTGTCAAGTTTATGTTTATGGTGACAATGGTGTGACCTTTCGCCAACTTCTGCATATCTATAAGAGAGGGGTGTAGTGTATTATAGAGACAATGATTCATAGAGAGATGCAGTCTTTGAAAAATGAGATTCAATGATACTGATCTGCTTTGTTCAGTAAGAGAGAGCTTTAGAGATGAACAATGTTTTACAACCTATCTGTGCATATTTTTTACATGAAGACAGCATTATAGCAGAAATCAAGAAAACAAAGAACCTGTTCTCTTGTCGAAAGCACTCGAATATATACAATTCTTTGTTTTGAATCTGTTAATGCCTGGCGAGGGGAGCAGGAAAGGGATTTGATTCTTGGCCCAGATTTGTCAAAGTTCCTGTCTGTGCATTTAAATACATAGTGGAAGTGTTGGAGACTTCAGAAGGAAATTGCCTTGGCTCGCCATTATTGAACAGAAGTCAGTGCTGTGACTAAATCTCTGAACAAGATATTACAAACATTACCTGTTCCACAAACATAGAAACATGGGAAAAAATTGCATTCAAGACAAATGCAACTTGAACCTACACTTTGTATATGATTAGAACTCTCAGGTATGAAATATGAAAAGATACAAACAATTTGTAATTATTATCAATAATCATTTCACAAATCTTATTTGTGAGATAACTGTGGCAGATGTGGCCATTATTAACCCTCTAATGCATGAGTTATGTTTTTGCACTTAAAAAAAAATATTTAATCTTATTTTCTGGAATATTTAAGATAACAGATTAACAAAATAACAAAACATTTTAAATCAACCCCTCCTTTTATTTTATTTTGTTGCCCCAGGGCAACGTTATGCAGTATAGGTAGTAAATCACAGAGAAAAAAGTAATATTGTCTTTACATTTATTAAGAAAATCAAGAGGGAACTGGTACTCTTTTCAGTGGAAAATGTGTTTCAAATATTTCATTATGGCATTTGGCCACTAAAATACACTATACTGCTAAAAGTTTTGGGACGCCTGTCTTTACATGCACATGGAATTTGATGACATCCCATTCTGGGATTGTTTGACCAATCTTCTAGAAGCGCATTTGTGAGGTCAGGCACTGATGTTGGACGAGAAGGCCTGGCTCGCAGTCTCATCTCAAATTCTACCCAAAGGTGTTCTATAGGGATGAGGTCAGGACTCTCTGCAGTCAAGTTCCTCCAAACCAAACTCACTCATCCATGTCTTTATGGATCGATGCTTTGTGCACTAGTGCACAGTCAAGTTGGGACAGGAAGGGGCCATCCCCAAACTTTTCCCACAAATTTGGGAGCATGAAATTGTCCAAAATGTCCTGGAATGCTGACGCATAAAGAGCTCCTTTCACTGGAACTGAGGTGCCAAGCCTTGCTACAAAATCCATTGTTGAGTATGATTATAACAAATAGATCATTTGTGTCCTTTCTACCATAAAATGTCCCTGCATCTATTTTCCTATAAACTTCAGTCCAGAAAACAAAGCAAAAAACAAACAAACAGATTTTGGCCTTCAAGAAAGGCATGTCTGTCATTAGCATGATATTGCACTGAAAACTAGCCTGTAAAAGTAAAATATATATATTCTTATTATTATATTGTGCACAAATACATGCAATGATATGCGATAACATCCAAACACATTGTCAGCAAAAAGCTTTTTAAAAAGTACCCCTCCCTTATTGCACAACTTTGCTCTGAGGCAACAAAAAGAAAAACTGAATGTCTGGACATGCTAAATAAAAAAAATAAAAATAAAACCTGACAAAATGCTTCTCTACACCTTCATGCACACATTTATATTTTTTATTTATAGTTAATGTCGTGTTAAATGCGATTACTAAAGCAAATAATTGTACCTTCTTCTCACAGCATGTGCTCTTGTGACCACATGTCAGAAAAGGAAGTCTAATGATGCTTGATAGTGACTCCCACACCTTATTGGACTGTTCCATAATAATTATTTGACCTTTTTGTTTGGTTGCAAATATTTAAAGAAACATGTATTGGAAATAGGGCTTAAAAAAACTTTCTGTTGCCTGAGGGCAACGCTATGCAGTAGAGGGTTAAGTAGAGGTATACTTGCAAACATCCTAACCTCCAATCACAAATGTAATGAATTCATTACATCTCATTTATAGGTATATGAATCACAATATGTATTAGTGACAAGTAATGTTTTTCTAAGTGTAGCAATTCAACGATTCTGATGAGTTATTTGCAATAAAACACTATTTTAAGTTAACAGCAATATTTCATTTAAATAGTTCACCCAAAAATTTATCTCACCCTTATTTCGTTCCTAACCAGGGTCTTTCTTTAAGAAGAATATTTGAATGTTTCAACTTTTGTGTGCTTAAATAGAAAGTCAGTGGTGTACAAAACAACACTAGTCTCTAAAAGTTAACACAGCAAGTCATTTTGCAACTTCTGTAAGTAGTGGCATTAAAGCATTTGATAGATGAAGTGCTGGTACTTTGTGTTCTTGTGGTTCCATTTGTTTTTGTTTTATATTATTTGTCCCTGGAAATGTTGAACATGATCTGTGTTTTAAAAAACTAGCAAATCTGCATTGAATGTATTAAATTAAAAACATGCTTTCATTATGGTTTTAAAGGGGCAAATGTTGGGTATGAAAATAAGGAATAAACCTAACAGTGCCACTCCGGGAGGTTGTGGGGCCTCTTAGAAATCTGAACTGGTAGTTTATTGTAAGGGAACACTAGAAGGATTCCAACCACCCGCTCCCCCAGTAAAAAGAGGAGAAATAGTCATTTAATGTGGTGAAGGGAAAAAAGTTATTCGCTGCACATTTATGTTAAGGACTTAACAGACTTTTGTAAATACGAGACATGCAAACGTGTATGCAGTGCAGATTTCTCCGTGTTATTTTAGAACACCTGGGTCCCCTGAGAGCCCATGGAGATCTGTGGAGCGTTGCTGTTGGAATTTTTTCAAGCTGTAATTGCACTTGCTTTATCCTTGGGGAGAACTTAAACACAAACAATAGGTGTGATTGGCGCCTGAAGGTGACCCGAGATGTTTTTCTGTTCAGAGAAACTAAAGAAACCGATAAAAAGTAGTCGTTTTGGCAAAATGCTGTGGACAGCTGAAGGGACAATATATGTGAGACATCTGGACTTACCAAAGCGTATCTTTTATATTTTCTTGTGGCAGCAAAAATGGTTTTGATGACAGTCCACAAAATGTGACAGTTATTTAGGTGCATTGTAACACCTGGGAGGAATTATTCTGTTGTACCCAGTAACTTTCTGCTTTTATTTGCATTTAACTGTTTTCTCAGTTCTGGGCATAAAATGTTTAAAGAGATAGTTCACCCCAAAATTTGAATCATTTATTCACCCTCAGGTTGGTCCAAACTGCTGGTTGTTCTTTTCCATGCATTACAATGAATGGTGACTGGAGCTTTGCAAGAAAAAAAGCAAGAAAAAAAACACCAAAAGCTATAATTAAATATGATAAAAGTGCTATATTACAGATTGTTTGTAGCTGTATGATATGTACAACCAAATTTTGATAAATGTATCAGAAGTGGAACTTGAGAACCTTATGAACCCACCATAGAGAGCCAGGATGCTTTCAGTGAAAAATGACTAAAATCTATTGTATTGATTCAGAAAACTGGTAATAGAGCACACAGTAGACCACATTCATGATACTTTTATGACATATTTTTAAAGGCATTTGTGAGCTTTGAAAAAGAAAAAAAAAGAAGCTTTTTTTAAGCATTATATGTCAAACTTGGATGTCTTAGAGAACAAGGCGATTTCTTAGAAACATCCGTCTTGGCATTTGGTTTTTAAAAAGTCATTTACATTTAAAGTCAAACTTGAAATGTCATGTGCTCAAAAAAAAAAAAACCCCACATTGCACTAGACCTCTTCTGGCATTGATCTAATGCACAGGCTTTTCATTGAACCTGTCTCAATCCACAACCCTTTAAAAATCACAGCTCTATCTGTTACTCTCAGATCTCGACATGGAAAATGTAAGTTGTTTGTTCAAAGCCTCAAAGAAATGAGCTTTCACACTTGATCCCTGTTTTATTATGGCTTGTGGACACTGTTCAATAACACACATGCGCTCGCCATTGCTTCCTCTGCCCTCAGTGCAGCTCTGATTGTCCTTATGTTTGCTGCTGTGAGTGTCAAAAAGAGCTCAGCTGAGGGTCAAAAAGAGCTTGGGTGAGGTGTCTAAGGTCCAACCCAGGGTGAGAGGCCACGCGCTGGGTCTCCTATCACACTCACCCCGCCAGCCCAATGACCTGTGAACACAGAGCTGTCTGATGGGACTGGTCAGATGGAGTTATTTTTGATATTGAACTACTGAAGCAGAACAAATGTGTGTGTGTGTGTGTGTATATATATATAAAGGCAGATGTCCAGACATGAGATGAAAAGACAGCCATCTAGTTATATCTAGTAATATTTTGAATACTTTTGAATTTGATAACTCTTATATTATGGTGTTGCATAATTGTTATCTTATCATAAGGGAATAAGAAAAATTGCTGATTCAAATACTCTAATCATAGTTTGAAATAAACTTTATAATAGGAAGGTCATCTGTCTTCACATATTCCTCACTTGATAGATGAACACTGGCAGCTAATTTTCTTCCTTCATCACAGCTAAAGCTGAACGGTGAATAAAATGTTCTAACTCTCATATAATGTTATATTATATTCAATGCATAATACGCTGATTCATTACGTTCCGAAGCTTCAGGAAGCTGTGTTTTGAAATCGGCCATCTCTATATACATAAGTAAAAATGTTAATGTCCTTGCTGCCAATGGAGGCCTTTATGAGCCATCGGATTTCAACAAAATGGGTAATAAATTACATTATTTTCATTTTTGGGTGAACTAACCCTTTAAGTGTTTTAAAGTCAAACAGGTTGGGACAGCATGAAAATAAATGATAACATAATTTTCATTTTCTTTAATGATGCTTCCTTATAAATTATAATAAATTGTGGTCCCAGTTCATTATTTTATTGATAGTAATTGGATAACTGAATGTCTGAACTGTCCTTCTTTAAACCATTATATAATTGTCTTACATGTAATCAATACAGTCAGAGGTTATTGTTGAACACATTTCAATAGTCGAACATAATGTCACATGCCTGTCCATCTCCTGTAGCACATGTGGTGTTTTATTTTGGGCCATGTGCTCCTGTTTCTGTCTAGATCCCACCCCTCTTATCTCATTATTAGTTTGATTTGCCCTACCTGTTGTTCCTTTATTACCTGCCTGATTTGTCCCTTTTATAAGCCCCTTTGTGTTTGCAGTCTGTGTCGGATCGTTCATGTCTACGTCTCCCGGTTTTCCCTGTGATTCCCATTTTGGTATGTTTGTGTTTCTATATGTTATGATTATGTTTTGCCCCATCGTGCATTTTGTTTTGTGTTTATGTTTCATTTTTATTTATAAAGATCACTTTCCTCTGCGCATGAGTCCTCCTCAGTTTTCATTAGTCGTACGTGACACATAAGCAGGTTTCAGCAGGAATATGCATAACATTACATGCAGTTTTGGGGGTAACAGATTACAAGTAATTTGAGTTACATAATCAGATTACTTTTTCAATTAGCTAGTAAAGTAACACATTATTTTTAAATTTAAAACAAAATATCTGAGTTACTTTTTCAAAAAAAGTATGAAAGTTACTTTGTTTTCCATTTATTGACTGAGATGTGTTGTGTGCAGTGTGTCAACATGTTTTTTTTGAAGTTACAGACTAAATGTAACCATGCATTTACTCGTCTCACTTTCTCAAAACAGATTCAGTATTTCTAGAACAGTGAAATGCAAACCCAGAATAATGAAATGGTAAATAACACTTAATTAATCTCACTTTATTAACCTAACAGTCTCTTTAATGCTAACCTTTGATGACCGAATTCAACCATACGAATAAGGGAAAATGTTGTTGTCTTTATTGCTGTTAGAGTGTTACTGTAATTTAATTTATATTTTGTTAGCAAGCCCAGAAAGCCATATTTACTTTCCCCATCACTGGTACTATGTGCTGCATATGCAAAAATGTAAGTGCATGTGAAAATGTATGGATGTGTTTTGTGTGTTAGTATGCGTGTGTGAGTGTGTGTGTGAGTGCGTGAGAGAGAGAGAGAGAAGGAGAGTTTAAGCGGCTGACGTGCTGAGGCGTGACTTGTCCTCTATTTAGAATCCTTCTGGATTACTATCACAAGGGGTGTGGATATGCATATGACAGAATGTGATGATAAGAAGCATAGAGAAAGAGAGAGCAGGAGTGAAGGACATGGTGTAGATGAAGGCAGACATCGTGTGGAGGTGGGATGAAGTATTGGCTTTGCCAGGGAATGATATTTCAGAGGTCTTGAGAGAAAGAACTCACAGGAAAAACAGATATATAAATGGCAGGCTATCACAGTGAGAATGTGACATTTTAAAGTCAGTCAAGATGGCACAGAAGTGCATATATCTCACTGAGAAGAACATATTTGTATGCAGTATATTATTAATATCATTTTTATAATATATGTACATAAATCCTCATATTTTTTTATAATAATAATTATGTATACTATATTTTTATTAATACATTTAAAATATATTTATATAAATATATAAATCATTTATTTAGTTAATACAATTTCAGGACCCACTTTATAATTAATCATTTGATACAATGCACTTATTGTGTACATACATGTTTTTACATTGTACTTACATTTTAAAAATGACCTACATGTAATTACATCTGTAATTAATTTCTGTAGTTACATTTATAATTACACTGCTGACACTTCCCTTACACCTAACCCTACCTGTAAATTTACCCATACCACCACACCTGTCCCTAACTTTACCCATATCCCACCTCAATATCAGCAAAAGTGTTTTGCAATACAGTATGAACACAATCAGTAAATTGTACTTATTTTTGGATGTAAGTACATAGTAGTTAAGGCCACCTATATATAAAGTGGAAACCAATTTTACTAGTAAAACAAAAACAGCCTCATCAGCATTAAGTGAGAAGGTGGTTGGGTGAGACAAGTGCAGAAAGACAGATACAAATGAGGTGTGTGTACAGACTGCACACACACTTTGCTGAGGCTGACTCTGTATGTATAACTGAGTTGACTATGCAGTGCTGACAGAAGACACTTTCAGGCTGATCTGAGATCTGCTCCTGTCTCTCTCTCTCACACAATGGGTATTGTACTGTATGTAGTTTGGTAGAATGGAGCTGGTCTAAGATCAGCGTCAGTAAGGCACCTTCCATCGGGAGCATTCTCAGCAGCTCTCCATAGAGATGGCTGCCATAACCTCAACTCAACTCATCTGCCCTGTAAAATGCCCTTATCCTGCTCTTTGTTCCCTCTCCGCCCTCCCATTCATCTAAGCAGAGATGCATGGCAGAAAGGAGACAAAGAGCCAGTTAGAGTGAAGACGATCCACTGTTCAGACTGATCACAAAGCCTGTCTTAAAGAGACTATCCAGGAAATTTCTTGTCATGCTTGCCATGCAAGACCCCCACACCCTCTTCCAATCCATTCAGTGTCCAATATCCTCGCTATCCTATATGGCAAAAACATATATTTTCAGAAATATAATAAATAAATAAATAAATGAGTATAGATAGATTTTAAAATATATTTACATTAATGTATTTTTCATACGTTTTGTTAATTTAGTTAACATTTCCTCATATTTTTGGTCATTTGTAAAAAAAATATATATATATATATATATATATATATATATATATATATATATATATATATATATATATATATATATATATATATATTATTATTATTATTATTTTTTTAATAATGTATTTTATGTTTATTTAATTAAAACAATTAATTTTACATTTACATTTTTAAATGTATCTAAATATATTTATATTGTCCAAAATATGTTTAAAAGTAAATTTTTCACTTACCTCAAATGTATTTTAAGAGTTTTGTGCCCCTTGATGAACATTTTGTTATATATTTTGGCACTGGATTGTTTCAATTAAAAATATTTTTATATTTTCAGGAAAAAAAACCTCAATCCATACTCTTTACAACATATATAAACATTGGCATATATATGCAAATATGCCATATAGGATTAAGTAAAAAAAAATGAAAGAGTACAGATAAAAGAGTTTCCTAAACTACAGGATTTGTGGAGTGTGTAGTTATGCTTGTGAAAAGACAACTTTGTAAAGCTTTGCTGGGTGTACCAAGGCTTAGTCTTGTCTGCGGCATGCAGTCAACATGTGTTATTGCGCTCCAAGCTTGGAGAACCAGAGACATAAACCTCTAGGACATCTTAATCTCTGCAGAAATACACCCTGACACACAGTTTTGTGCCTATACCTGCTTCGTATGAATAAATCATCCGTCCAAACTGCGGTCTGTCTCTCTACTCAGCACTGGAAGCGGCACCTCATTCCAAGCGCTGCCGGAGATATGGCTTTATACTCTGCGGGCCCTGGATAGACGCTCATATTGAGCTCAATATTTCCTGAGTCGATAGGGTGAAGAGAAAGACTGCACATTTGTGATAAAAGTGCCACAACATGCCTTAACTGATGTATTACCCCATTTATTTTGTGAAGGGAAGGAGAGACAGGGGACACTGGATAAGAGTGTTGTCTTTTGTCACAACTGGTGAAAGTCAAAGGACGTAAACACTTTTTCCTCAGAGTTGCACGTGATTGTGGGTTGGGGATTACATGGTATCTGTGGGACATTGTACAATGTCATCAGAGCTGTTTGCGGAAAGGCAGATGGAGGAGGACGGAGGGAGGGATGGGGTGTCTTGAAAGAAAAGAAGGGGAGATGACGAGAGGAGTGAAATATCAGACATGCAGGGAGAGTCGGACATCAATCACCAAAGCCTGTCAGAGAAGAGGTCTGAATCAGATTCATTATGCCTTAAAGTGTCTCTCCACTATATCTGATATCTTGTAAAATTGTGGTGCATGACACAAAAGGCGTTTAAAGAACATTTTAATAAAGTATACTAGTGCAAGTAAGGGTGTAGAAAGTCTGAAAATCACATTATAAACTATTCAGCTAGCTCATGAATATTAATTAGGTGACAGTCCTAACTGATTTCCTGAAAAGCAGGTAAGTTGGCCCTAAACGAGCACGTTAAAGGTTTCATTACTGCTGATTACTGCATACTCTGAAGGTATGTATGATATGCCATAGTTGATTCGTCTATTGCTCTGGCATTCCAGTAATGACCCGGGCACTATAAACACCATTTCAGCCCTGGACACTTTAGGTATAATTTTATATATTACTATATTAAATACTAATAAAAAAATGATTAAAATAACACTTTCTGTCCCTCAACACTTTAATAGGAACACTCCTGCTTTAAATGGTCCTCTCATCTATTGATAGGATTCCTTAAATAAGACCTACACGTTGCTGGTATGTTCAGTGTCATTAGATTTTTAAAGCAGCAGTTAAAAGCAGTTGATGGAAATAAAAGATTTCCCTTTGTTTCACAGACAAGGTTTAAGCCTAGTCCCAGAATAAAATGCATGGTTGAGATTTTTTAACTGAAGCCAACTCGCAGTGACATAACTTAAAATATACCTGCCATTGTTTTTTCTCAAGATGCACACCAGTAAGGTTTTTTTTTTTTTTTCTAAGACACTTTCATAAGACACTCAAATGTCCTAGTTGAACTAAGGCCTAATCCTGGCCTAATCTAAACTGGGCCTTTAGGTGTCAAAACATTTTACAATGAAAATGATCCCATGATTTACTCACCCTCAAGCCTTTAGGTGTATATGACTTTCTTCTTTCTGATAAACACAATCAGAGTTATATTAATAAATATCCTGACGCTTCCAAGTTTTATAATGTCATTGAAGCTCAAAAAACCTGAAGTTTTTTAGCTTTTAGTATGAATATATTAGCATTAAGGTTATGAATAAGCTTGTGTGTTCCAAAAAAAAAGAAGACAAAATTGGCATTTAAAGAGATATAAGCATTCAAATCTTACAGTCTCTCACTTCGCTAAAATAGACCACAGATTTGTATGACATCACCTTCTCATCACATCTTCTGTCCAATCAAATGCTCTCTAGAATCTGAAGTGTCCTGCACCCTAAATAGACAAGCTAAAATCGTTCACTTGTTCACACATTTACTATTTTCTACATGGTGAATGCCACAAAATGGACTAGAGGAAAGGGAACAATTCAGACAATGTAAATATGCTTTTAGTTGAGGCAAAAGAAGTCTTGTTTCACGTTAGTCTGCTCCAGTCCAGAGCGGATCACATGCGTGAGTCAACAAAACTTATCGGAGCCATCTGAATTCTACACAGAATGCTGTATTTCAAAGCGATATGGAGGAGATTATGATAAGAAACAGTTTAAGATTAGGAGGAAACTGTGGCTTTACCGAACTGAAAGGCTTTATTCAAAATGTGATATAAACAAAAGCCTATTGGCTGTTTTAAAAAATTGGAGGAGCTGCTTGAAATGTCCCACCTTGTCTTCCTGTTTCACAGGAAATTACGTCAACACATTTGAATAATTTTGCGCGTTTCAAGGCATTTCAGTGGGCCTTTAATAAATGCCTTCTAAAGCAAATCAATGGGTTTTTATAAGAAAATACTTTGTAAGTAAAGTATCTAGCCTCCGCCAGACCGCCTTCCATATTCAACTTAAATAACCGGTGCGACGTATAAAGTCAGACGTAGCGTAACCATTTTGAACAGCGAGAGGCGTTACACTTTCTTTCTTCAAACTCGATGGCCCTTTTCACTGCCATTTATAAAGCTTGGAAGAGCCAGGATATTTATTAATATAACTCTGATTGTGTTCTTCAGAAAGTAAGTAATATACACCTAGGATGGCTGAGTAAATCATGGGGTAGTTTTCATTTTACTTCCGGGAAATTTAGATTTGCTCTGCAAGTAGTCTGGCAAAAAGCCCATTCTAACCCATTTCTAATCCGTCGAAATCACAGCACCAATCAGAAACGTTGGGGCGGGCTTTACACGATGATGACACCGCAGTGATGGTGAAGCAGATTTTGTACAATACAAAGATGGATGCCGCCGTGGAACATCACTCGTTCGAATCACCTAACGCTTCTGTTTTAAGCGATTTAAACTTTTCCTTTTCGTTAAAACCCGAGCAAAGAACAACACTCGAAGCCTTCATATCTAAAAAAGATCGCTGTCTTACTAACTGGATTTGGCAAAAGTCTGATATACCAGCTTTGCATACGTCATCTCCTTCATCACGCTGATTGGTTTTAGATCTATCCGTTGGTGATGCCCCTTTGGAAATGATTTGTCTATGAAGCTTTGCCAGACCAAATCTCAGTTACTGAGAATGGTCTGGTTTTATCCAGGCTATATTTTACTAACTAAATTAACTAATCCTTTAAGTTAAGCGTGTTCTGCAGATTTCCACAGAATAGGAATGACTGTCATTTAAAGTTCCACATCTTACCAGTTTAGCTAATTTGATCATGTTTTCAGCTGCCGATAAGAATCTAGTACTCGGTTCTATTTAACACATTTGACATGTTTACATTGATTCCACAGATTAATTTTTTCCACAAAATCAGGCACAAATTCAAAAAAGTCAGCAGGTTCTGTCTAGTAAAGTAAAGAAGGCACGTTCTCGATAATTTTGTGTCTTCTTTATTTTAATTACATTGAGACAGTCATAATTATTAATTTGCGAGAATATATGTATGAATATAAACATTAAACCTGCATCATGCAGAATGTGCAAATGTAGCTGATATTAATGATGTATGAATGTTTGTGCTGCCTGTGCATCTCAGGAGCTATGGGAAGCGAGCTTTCTTCCATCTCTTATTCACTCTATAGAATCCTTTTTGAGCAATGATATCTCTGTCAACCCCCAACCCACTGCTTTCACTAGACTCACAATGTCATGAGTTGCTCTGAAGGATACCGTTTATTTGTTTTTCTAACATTTGTTCAGCGCTGTCGGTGTTAAAGGAATGTGTAGGCATTTCTATTGCCCCGCTGAATAAAAAAAACACCATGTCTTTGTAAAAACATACAGAACTGAGAGAGAATGAAAGATGCAGATTCTGCTTTCTAAATTATCCTGAACGAGTAGGCTAAATGTTCTTTAGAGCTGCACCTCCTTTTTTTCCATCACATCATCAAAATGGATAAAAAGACCTAGTGTAAATGTGGTAAAAACTGTAGGTTATGTTGTGAATAGTGTGATTTTACATGGTATTTGTAGTGCAGATTCTCAGCATGTTGATCTTTCATTTTTATGGATCTTCACATACCTCTGTGTCAGAGAGATGCTCATACCATTAGCGAACAAAAGCAGAAGCAAAGTCTGACACAATTTCAGTGGCTCCTGAGATCTGAACCCCTCAGAGGTCACTGGGGTCACTGAAAAGCCTAATCTGCTGTCTTTGTCCTCAGAAATTTACAGGCTCTTTATGTACGTGCACAGCGATGCTGACCTGTGTGTGGTCTGAAACAGCACTCTCTCTCCGACTATATCACCAAATCACATGTGTCTGCAACAATTCTTTCATCCCCTCTCTTGTTTTGCTCTCTATATTATGTAAAAAAGCTACTCTTGAGGGGATGTAATGGCTGTTTTTCATTTCCCAAAGCCTAATGACCATAATTCACCAAATCGCCTATCCTGGATTAATGCATAAATGCGGACGGCAGAAATAGCCTTTCACCTCTTCCTGTGCCACTCTTTATTCATGCCAATCCCTATCTTTGCTTTATAAATTATGAATCAAGCCCAATTATGACCGCAAGCCCATTTAACTGATGGCCAGTTTCTCCTTCCACTTAATCTATGCTTTTTACACTCACACAGGCCATTAGTGTTTTAATTTCCCATCCCTGGTGGCAAAGCCGGGGTTGCAACACTCCAAGAGTTACTTCCACGAGCTGTCCAAATGACCTTCCCTGAGTTAACCCGTCCTGCACAGCCTCCCTCCTGCATAATAGATATCACTAAGACTTGGGAGGAGACACAAGCCAATATTACCTGTGAATTCATTTTTAATGAGGTAAACAGGTCTGTTCGGGTCATGAGGGTGACTGTGAGTTGTGAGTCCTCCTGTCTCATCTTCGCTCCCTTCTCCTTTGACACTTTACCCAGCCGCAGGCAGGGCTTCTCTGCTCATAATTAGATCTCACATGTGCTGATAGAAAGTGCCCTGCTAGCCGTCAAGCCCTCGCTCCTTCTTCGAATAGACTGCCACCAATTATGTGAGTAAATGAACTGAATGCGAGCTGTGCTCTCAGCAACCATTTCTTTAATTTGTAGAGCCGGTACCTTTGGGTAGATTCAGTTATAACCATCAAATGTGGAGTTATGTGGAAAAATATGTACTGAGACATTGTAAGAGAAAAAGAAAAGAAAAATTCTACATGGTGAATGGCACATAGTGCACTATATAGATTATAGGGAACGAATCAGACAGTATAAATATTACAGTAAATTATTGATATAGGTTTAGCCCTGTCTTCTTGTTTCAGTGGAAATTATGTCAACACATTGAATAATTCTGAGCGTTTCAAGGCACTTCAGTGGGCCTTTAAGAACTGGTTGAAAATAATGTTTAAATAAATAAATAAATATTAGGAACAGGCCAGTACTGGGGAGCTAAATGTTTCTGTAGTTTTGTCGTTTTTCTTTTTAAAATAATGTTGTTTTATTCCAGTAACAAGCCTCTTTTTCCAACAAGTAGCAATGTAATGAGACCAAATGCTACATTTATTTTTATGGCATATTGAATGAGCTGAGATAATAACCAAACATGCACTTCTGAACAAAAAGTCTTATTAATTCCAGTGAATCAGTTAATTCTGTCAGTATATTTTTGAATGATTTTTTTTTTGACAGTCCCTTTGGACATTTTCCGTGTTTTTAGTTATAGTGAAATACACTCTTTTGCCAAAAGTGTTGGGACGCCTGCCTTTACATGCGCATGAACTTTAATGACATCCCATTCTTCATCGGTAGGGTTTAATATGAAGTTGACCCACCCTTTGCATCTATAACAGCTTCAACTCTTCTGGGAAGGCTTTCCACAAGTTTTAGGAGTGTGTTTATGGGAATTTTTATTCTTCTAAAGCGCATTTGTGAGGTCAGGCACTGATATTGGACAAGAAGGCCTGGCTTGCAGTCTCCACTCTAATTCATCCCAAAGGTGTTCTATCGGTTGCAGGCCAGTCAAGTTCCTCCACACCAAACTAGCTCATCCAAGTCTTAATGGACCTAGCTTTGTGTTCTGGTGCGCATTCATGTTGGAATAGGAAGTGGCCTTCCCCAAACTGTTCTCACAAAGTTGGGAGCATGAAATTGTCCAAAATGTCTTGGTATGCTGAACTATTAAGAGTTCCTTTTACTAGAACGAAGGGGCCAAGCCCAACCCCTGAAAAACAACCCCACAACATAATCCCCCCTCCACCAAACTTTATACTTGGCACAATGCAGTCAGGCAAGTACCATTCTGATGGCAACCGCTAAACCCAGACTCGTCCATCGGATCGCCAGGCAGAGAAGCGTGATTTGTCAATCCAGAGAACACGTCTCCACTGCTCCAGTGATGGCGCTTTACACCACTGCATCCCACACTTTGCATTGCTTTTGGTGATATAAGGCTTGGATGCAGCTGCTCGGCCATGGAAACCCATTCCATGAAGCTCTCTTTGCACTGTTCTTGAGCTAATCTGAAGACCACACGAAGTTTGGAGGTCTGTAGCAATTGACTCTGCAGAAAGTTGGCGACTTCTGCGCACTGTGCGCCTCAGCATGCGCTGACCCCGCTCTGTGATTTTACATGGCCTATCACTTCGTGGCTGAGTTGCTGTTGTTCCCAATTGCTTCCACATTGTTATAATACCACTAACAGTTGACCATAGAATATTTAGTGGTGAGAACATTTCACAAATGGAATCAGGGTACCAGTTGCTGCTAAGAGTGACCCATTTTCTCACAAATGTTTGTAGAGGCAGTCTGCATGCCTAGATGCATGATTTTATTCACCTGTGGCCATATAAATGATTTGAACACCTGAATTCAATGATTTGGAGTGGTGTCCCTATACTTTTGGCAGTATAGTGTATTTAATTAAAAGCTGCTGTTCATTTACTGCTTTTAGATTGTTATATAAATTATCTAAAAATTGTCGGTTGAAGTTTGATGCTGTTTTTTCATTCCTTCATAAACACTTTTTTGTGCCATAAAAATACAACTCTGATCAGGTTCTAAATTATGTAATCGTACATATATTTACACTGCAATATATTCCAGTGGATATATATTTACACTGCATTAACTGACTTCTTAATGCACTTTAATTCATCTTTTTGACTTGGTTTTTCTTAATGTATATGCAGTGTTTTTAATATGCTTTAAGGCAAACCATGTCAATAACAAAGCTGAGTATTTTCTCCTTAAAACTGCAGTGAAAAAAGGTCTCAAATATGCGGTTTAAAATCACAGTTGTTTCTTAAACCTTGTAACCAATCACATCAAGGAGCAGGTAGGCTTTAGCATATTATTAACTGTGCGAGTCTTAAGAGAAGCAAGATTATCCCGGTATATTTTTCTGTTGATTATGAAAAATTGTGTACATTTAGCAATATAGCTGGTGAATTATGTATATGATATATTATGATGTTCTAATGAACACTAAGCCTTTCTCCACTGATGTTGTTTAAAGCAATTCTAAGGATACACATGTTTAGAATGCAGCTGTGTGACTTTGATATGGCAAACAGGAACATTGTTTGTTTTACATTAGCAAGACATTATTAACTGTTTGATAACACAGTCAAGCCGAATGCTAATCAAATTAATCACCATTATGTGTCCAACGTTGTAGAGAGAGAAACATAAAATGCATTACCATTCTGATATATCGACATGTAGACGAGCCTGTATAAATGAATGGAGGCGGGGCTGATGATATGCAGTCATGCATTAGTGATGCATTAGTCGGTTAGTGATCTGCATGCACTAGCTTGACAGTAGTTTAACTACTTTAAAAAGCTTGTAACTATCATTTCATTTTCAAAGTAGATTCCCTAACAACCAGCCTCTTTTTAAATAATATTATGAGTCTAAAGCTCGCTTCCTGTACCTGTCTGGTTACGGCTAGATGAAAATGGCTTTTGGGGAACGATGCGCACACTGCTGTCATCTGGGAAATCAGCTGGTGGATGCATGGATGTCAACAGCACAGGGACGCCTGATGAACCCGGAATGCTCCCGCTCCCACTGCTATTCCCTGTGAAGCGTTGTGATTCGGTGAAGGGAAAAGTGTGAGAGAAAGGTGAGAGTACGAACAGATGGAGAAGGGTGATATGTGTTCTCAGGAAGATAGAGACCCTGAGAAATAGATATGTACACACACACACACACAGAATCACTCACTGATTTTCATGCACTTCAGTTGTATTATGTTCTGTGCATATCGACGGACATAAATAGATAGACATACTGGTTGGATATATGACATTATGGTGGGCGTTATATTAATGCACTTCCATAAAGTCTCTTATAAAGGTTTGGGAGTTCACATCTCATTCTGGCTGCATTTCCCTTCACCACCACCCACCACAGAGAAACACAAAACACGCACACCATTACCAAGAGCATCTCTCTGTGGAGTTCACCTTGGGAAATATCCTATGCCTATGTTCATCTCCTGTTCTTCACATTGTACTTTTCCATTCATGGCAAACCTGAAATTGATATCATTTTTGCCTTGTGACAAAAAAAAAAAAACAGAATCTGTTTGAATCTGATCAGTGGCTGGGCCTGATTTGAAATGTAGTGATTCTCGCTCTGAAATGAGACCTAGATTGAAATCCCATGTCGACCAGGCATATCATCACAGATTCATGACTTATTGAGCACAGGCTGATGGGGGTTGATTCTCTCTCATCAGAAAAAAAGCATTCTTGATTCCTCTCTGGGGGTTCGAGCTCCCCGTCTCCAAGGGTGCCTCCTTGTTGCCCCCCAAGAGAACTAAAGGTCAGTTTTTGACACGATGAGAGACATCATCTCATCTCTAATAAAATATGTTTTGAAGAGCTTCACTGCTCGTTTGAGATGAAACGCATCTGCAGGAAAAATCCAAACTGCTGGCTCTTTGTTCCATGTTTGTTTAAAGAAAAGCTCCTGTTTGCACAAAATGCTGGATACCGTGTAGTCCGGTAATTGCAGCTGGCTTGGTTGGATGTTCTTCTACCTGCAGAGCACGTGGGGGAGGTGCTTGTGGGTAGTGCAGATGGAAAGGTGAATAACCTGACACTCAGAAAGGGAAGAGTATTTACAGAAGCGCAGGGGAGCACGAAAAGCCGGAGGTTGCAGCACAGAGATGGCTCCACTTCGAAGAGACATTTAAGGTTTAAAAAAAGGGAGAACCAACCTTGACTAAAACAAGTCTTTTTGAATTTTTTTTCCATAGTAAGGTTGGATTTTGGGGATTAAAGGTTGATTATGCTGATCACCGTACATAATCCCATCATCCGCCGTGTCATGCTCGTCATCAAACACACAAGGTCCTTCCTCCTTTATCCTCCCTGTTAATTCTAATCTGAAATGTATGTTAATGCAGCTTGGGATATATCCCTTTCATCCAATCATTGGCTGCTCCAGTTTATAGTAAATGGTCTCTCTCTTTCTCTCTCTGACTCTTTCTCCTCCTCTCTTCCCAATGTGTGTGTGTGAGTTTGCGACTCAGCCTTGAGGCATCCCGTTTCAGCTCCTCAGCTTCCAGTCAGAGGGAGAAAGGGGAGGGGGTGCATATAAGAGTGGTAGGTGGGAGTGGGGTCTGACCGCAAAGTGTCTACTGTTTAAAAGAAAGGGACTTCTCCCTCCTCTCTCTCTCTCTCTCTCTTTCACTCGTTCCCTCTCTCAGCATCAGCAGGCGCACACAGGCTGGATGGCGCACTCTCACTGAGAGCAGAGAGACAGGAGGGAATGACAGGACTGTCATCTGTCTAAAGAAAATTAAAAAGCACTTCAAGAGTTCCTGATGGTTTCAACCTTTCGTTTGGTGTAATATCATAGGTCCTAGACATAGGCACGTCTCTACGCCTGTAGAGGAGGATTGGTCTCTAAGGTAAGCTGTGATGCTCCCAGTCCATCTACCTGTTAGTCTGACAAATTTGCGAGTTAAATGACTCTGTACTCTTTTTGAGCATGTCTGTGTTGGATGTTTTTTAATGCGAAATCTGAAGAATGCCTTGCCACTTTGTATTGCTGTTGTAAAAAAGCAGACTGTACACTTAGAAAAATGTGCAACATTTTTACCTTTAGGTGTACAACAGTTTGCCTCATTGTACCTTATTTACCTTTAAAAGGTTTATAAGTAGTACCTTAAGGGTACATATTACTACTCTTAGGTACTAAAATGCACATTTTATGGGGTAGATAAGGTTCAAAGTTGTCCTTTTAAGGGGACTGCAGTGACAAGCTGTTGTATCCCTAAAGGTACATATTTTTTCTGACAGTGTAAATGTTAGCCAGGGACTTTTAAGGCTACTAGTGATGCATTAACTTGCTGTAGGCTGCTCATTATGGTTTATAGGGGAAGTGATCCACATTTGTTTTAAGCTCAGCAATTATTCCGGCTCCGCTTGAGGGGGAATACAGTAGCGTGCACTCTGATAGTTTGGCGTAACTCTACACGTGGTGGGCATGTCTGCAGCTGTAGGTCAGCTGTGTCCGTTACCTGGCAGACGGTGTCATCCCTCCCAGGATCTCTGTCCTCTCTCCAGCAAGGGAGAGCAGCAGCTGGTTTGTGTTAGCGCTTCTCTCTTTAGTCTGCTGCTCCTCGTGTAGCTCCACTGTCAGCTGCCAGCTCTTTTCTCTAGCCTCATCCACGGTGAAGGAGGGGTGAATGGTTCTCGGGTGAATCAGTACGCTGTCCTTACTGATGGGTTGTATCCGTTTAGGAGAATGGAGAAACTGAGGTGATGAGAAGATTTGCGTGTGTGTGGTGGTAAAGGGAGGGGTCTAGCCTGGGAACGCAGGGGCTGAGAGAAGCCTTATGAGTATGTATATATGGGGGGGAGGGGTCAATGACAGAGACCCCCTGGATCCAAGGGTGCTAAATAGGAGGGTGGTTCTGCTTCAAATGAAGGAAACTTAGTTGTTAGCAATTAAGGGCAAAGCTAATGATTGCATTAAAAATGGTTGACTACATTTTCTTCTCTTCAAGTTCTGTTGTGACATTAAACACATTAAACATTTCATAATAGCTATAATATATTGATCTGTTTTGTTGTGTGATAATGTAAATGCCTCCTGAGTTGTTAATACCTCCGGAGCTATTTTGCCATCATTATCTTGAGGACATCAAAAGTGCCAACCACACATGGTTGTTGCCTAGATGGGGTGTTCAAATGTTTTATGATGCTATGTGCAGTGTATTCATTGACAGTGCCACTCAGAACAAAGCTGAGTGGGAAACTAGCCTTTGTTTGAACAGCTGTCAGCTCTGCTCCTGGCCTGGCAATGCACTTGAAACCGATATTGTACCCTCTGTGTTCTCCTGTGGCTATCTGTCTGTCTGTCTGTCTGTCTGTCTGTCTGTCCGTCTATCTATCTATCTATCTATCTATCTATCTATCTATCTATCTATCTATCTATCTATCTATCTATCTATCTATCTATCTATCTATCTATCTATCTATCTATCTATCTATCTATCTAATCTATCCATCTATCCATCTATCCGTCTGTCTGTCTGTCTGTCTTTGAAATATGCACTGTAAAAAAAGGGGTTCTTTTCCTCCACACTCCAAATTGGCCACAGAGGCATTCAGAATGATTTGTTGGCATCAGTGAACAAAGATTTCCTCAGTAGACCTCAGTGTGTTAAAGTGTTGCAGCCCCAGATGGTTTTAATGGCTGTCTGATGCTAATGTAACATGGCTAGGGAAGCCATGGGCTCAGAGCACAGACAGTGTCCCTACCGGTGGCAGCCAAGAGATGAGCACACGTGTCTTCCACAGAAGTGAGGAACTCTGGTTAGTTGTCAGTGACCCAGCATGCTAGAATGCATTTGTCATTATATGCCTGGGATACGAAGAGAATTTTAGGTTAGCAGAAGCTTTAAATTGGGAAGTAGTAAAATGGAAATCTACAAAGCTCAGATTATCTCAGTTGATGACATTTCTGCCTCCAATTTGAACAGGGAAAATAGATATGTTAAGCTCCCAGTCAATATTCTTGCATTTCAGTGTGGGAAAAATATTTTACTTTCCTGAAGGAGAAAAAAATTCACTAAGTCAATAAGTTGAAAGAGCTTGTTGCTCAATCCCAAAAGATCATATTGTGTGAAGCTAATTACTATAGGAATGTAGAGTAAGTAATTGGATCTTGTAGGGTGCATTTTATTTGTCTTTTTTAGAGAGCATCCATTTTAAACATACACACTTGATCATGGCTTATCTTTCCTCAGTAAGCAAGAGGAAATACACAATTTCTTGTTGGTAGAGAAAAAGCAATTCCCTGTTATACGCAAACAAGACACATGGTAGCTTTTATTCTTTCTAGAATAGGAAAGAATGATCAATAGCTTGCCATTTGGGAAGGGAAAGATGCTTTGTGCTTGTAAAAAAAAAAAAAATCACTGCTGTGTTCAAATAAGTTTATTACTATTTAGCAAATTTACTTTTGGATTAAAATATGGACTTCTATTCTTTGCTATTCCTGCCAGACCACAATATCCTCAAGAAAAAAATGTAAAGCAAATTTATTTTAGCTATGACCAAAATGTGAAAGGGACTGCCTGCATGGTACAGGAATAGTGTTTGAATTTCGCTGCAACAAATGGGAAGCTCAGAAGTTTGAGCTTTTAAGGTCTGAACATATGAGGCTGCTTTTCTGGCTGTAACAGAGGTTAAGCTAATAAACACGGGGTCACCAGTGCTGGAAATGTAAAATGAGACGGCAAGTAACAAATGTTCCTCCTTCATTCCTTCCATCTGGACTTTAAGAGAAAGCACACATTGGAGCTGAAGTCAGGAATTATTCAACTTCATTCCCAGTAGACTTCTCCAGTGTCTCTGGTCTCAAATGTTGACTGACATGTCTAAACTTTCCATTTCTCCTTAATCAGCATGATAGAGTTCACCTTTGACAATGTCACCAAAGCTCTATCATGTTCGGTTTGAATGCTTCTTTGGTGAAAGTGCAGCAATGTCAGCGAACCGCAGGTCCATCAGCACAGTGCAAACACCTCTATCTTTGCCCATACACCAGACCGGCTTATCGCTCTCTACACACACACAAATCTCCTATCGGTGCAATCAGATCTCCCAGCATCATTAGAGCTCTGTAAATGGGTCTTGACTGTCATGAAATCCAGCTTTTTCATAGTGAAAACAACCTGCATTGCCTTTCACTTATCAGTCTGCATGTAATCGTATGCCTCTACTATATAGAAAGAAAATAGCTCACAGAAATGTAATGTTCTGTAATAAAAATAGAAAATTATGCCATTTGGGGTTGATTTTAAATTTAATTAAAGAAGAAATAACTTTAAACTCTGGCAATGAAATCAGATTCAAGATTAATAATTACTTAATCTCATTATTATGAGAACGATGCAGTTGGTAATATAATATACAGTGCCGTATGTTCTTAGTTTCTGGTTTCACACCTCACTGTCAATCCAACGATGGGAGAAATGCCAAGAGAATGCGTTAGGTGAGAGATCACATTATGTGGCATTTGAGAGACCTTTAAGCTCACATTGCACATACAGCAGTGAGACAGCACGTCTGCGTGTTTATGATTGCCAGACATATTCATTTGTTTGAATCTGCTAGGTGAACCCAGTGCTATCCGTGACTGACTTCCTTTTGAAGCACAGACATGCCAAGCAAAATAGAGTAGCAAGGCATAGACACTCATCAGCTCGTTTGAGGCCAGTGGACAGTCACAATGTGCATTCTGCATTCAGTTCAGAGTATAAAAAGTAACAGGATGTCAGAGAGAGGAAAAATATCAGTAAGAGAGAAGAAGAACTGCAGACCTATAGAAATATACAGAAACAGAATCAAATGGAAAGTGTAATGGTCGGCTGAGCCATTCCTCCTAAATGAGCATTGCTCAAGAAGGCGATGACTTCCAAATCCATTTATGAAACAATAACAGTGGCTGTATACTTTGCCATCGATCCGAGCACACACCATTGAGCGGCGTTATGAGCTAGTCTGGAAATCCATCTCCGTGTTGGATGATTATGAGCTGCTTCATGGTGCTGGTTTCAGCTGCCCTGTCTGATTATGACCTTGGAAACCATGCAATCAATAAGCATCTACTTCTCAATGAGAGTTTCATAGTGTACTCATATTTATAATGTTTTTAATTAGGATTTATCATCATTTTGGTCTTCAACCCAGACCAAGCACATTTGAGCCCCTATCCACTAAGTTTACTGCTTATCTGACTGGATTACGAAGTATTTTATAACTTCATCATATTGATTTTTAATGAACTTTGACACACACCAGTGGAGAAATGATGCAGTGCGTAAACAGCATACCTCTGGGAGAGATATTTCTTCATCATTGACTCCTTCCCAGTATTAAACAAACTGTCAGGGCATTTTTATGGCATCTATTAAGGTGAAAAGAGACGAGACAATACCAATTCATTCACCACAGCGGGCGACCCATATTAAGGCTGCGTCCCAGTGAAGGCAAGTGCTTTCTGTCATGGGTGACCTACAAAACTAAGTCTGCTTGATGATTTCATAGGAATAAACTGAGGAACAGTTGTGGATAAATGTCATCTCTAATCATTGAATATGAAACTGAACAATGAACTGTAAAAGCCACCTCAGCATATTTTACAGTTCGATAACCCACTGTATGCTGAAGTCAGATAAATGCTATTTAACAGATCATTTTCTGTTAACAAGTCATCACCACACTATCAGCCCTCTAACAATAAGAATAAACGCCTAGATTTGATCTGAATTATTTTATTTTTTATTCTGCCCCATCAACATTTGTCTAAACATAATGTGTTACTACTTCCCATCCAGTTTAGAATAATAATGTTTTGTACTTTGTAATTAGTTTTTTTGGCATATTCCTTTATGTTTTATGACTTTGTAGTATACATTTAATTGCAGACAAATATGCCTCGTACCCAAACCACTAACATGCTAATTGGTCAATTATGTAAACAGCTACAAACTTCTAATTTAACAAATAGCAAGTAAGCTCATTTGTTTGTGGCACATTGGTGTGGTTGAAGAATCGTTTTAACTGTCACTACATAATTTATGACTTACAAAAGTATTCATCTGGTCTCTGTGTGAGGTATTCTTCCTTTCAAATGCTCTAGTCAGCATTCAGCACTTAGCACAACGCAGGACCAATTTAGATCACTGGCACTAAAAATGTGTGCCAGCAGGTTCACTCCCCATTGAAATTCTTCTCACATTAGACACACGGAAGCCAACTGGCCCAGCCAGAGTCTGAGAAAGTAACAAAGTATAAAAACTAGACCTGGCATGAGAAAGCAGCAGTCACATTGTGTCTGGTTTATCTGAAAGTGCCAGTAAGCAGCAGCATTAGCATACTGCTCTGAGCTCAGCACTGTATTGATGGAGCTCTAATAAAAGAGACTGGCTTTGTCTATTTCTCGTTGCTCAAAATGTAAAAAAATAAATAAATAAATAATTTCCAATCTAATGATAATAACGGCTCATTCTTTCTTGCTCAAGCATATCCATCATTGCTGCCACGAAGCCAAACTGTCATCATTAAATTACATATTTAAAAAAAAATCATTCATTTACAGTCCACCCTTCGCCAGGGGTTAAGGGCAAATTCTTACACAAAGACCAGCTTGGTCCTTCAGAGTCATTTTCTTTCTTCGATTCTTGTGGCAACAAGCCAGGCTTCAAAGTGAAAAAGCCAGCTACCCATCCAGAACTAACACCGCAAAGCGACTCAAAGCAATTTTCTGCCTATTTTGCTGATTTAATCCCAGGGTTTAGATGTGAGGAACAAGAAGCGAGGTAGGTCCCATCGCCCCCAAGGGTCCAGATCGGGAGTCTCCCATCATCAAGCCTCCCTTAAGCTCTCCATCACAGAAGCGTTCATCCCTGTCTGTCTAATCACGGATGGGCGGCAGTCGTGGGATCCCTGTCGCTGGAGCTCATCTGTCAGTCCAGCTAATCACATGTCAAAGTGAGCTCTCCACTCACTAAACAGATCCTGGAAAGATATTACCTGCTATTGACCTTGCAAACTGTAGCTTTAGGTCAGCCCCCTGCAGCCTTGACAAAATTTTGATCTGTGTAACTACTTTATATTGCGTTTTTTGTTTCTGTAGGACTGTGCATGCCTTAAAGAGATAGTTTAGCCCCAAAAATATATATTTCTGTCATCCTTTACTCCCACTCATCTTGAACCTGCAAGACTTTCCTCAGTCTTCAGTGGAAGATTATACTTTTTTTCATTTATTTTTTTTTTGACAAAAACATTTATCCATATATGTTCGAAAGTATGACAGAATTTTCAGAATTGAATCTCTTTAATGTTGTAAAAAAATCAAGAATCTTGTAAAAATCATATGAAAATTATTCAGTTAAAGTGTCAATCATGACTGGATATTAAAAATGACTAGATAAGGTGCAAGCTGGAAAATACACACATAAATGTTCCAACTTTGACATAAATATTGGGCGTTTAATGGAATTAAAAAAGTCAGTATGTCCGCACTTTTGGACGGCGGTTATTTCCATCTTAAATGGGTCCCATTTGGTTTTCATAACATTCAGGAAAACAACTGTATGGAAAACTGAATCTGCAATCCTGTAATTGGCAAGTATGTGACCAAATGACATGCACATCAGGACTCTTTAAACACAGACATCCTCAATCTCCTACAGCACAGTAACTTGCTTGAAAGGGTTTTAGAGCTCTTTCCATTTTACTTTAATTAAATTTTTAACAGACCAATGCACTTAGCAAGTGACAATCCTCCTGAGCCCTGCAAAAACTATACTTTTAACTCCTTTTAATGAGAAAAGTATTGTGTTTTAATGCGAAACTCTGCTACTGTCTGGAGAATGGTCAAAGAAAGAAACTTTTATGAGAAGCGTGAACTCTGTACACCCACGCTAGCGGAAGCACTGCAGATGGTCTCCTCCACGCGAGTATTAATCTGTCAGCATGGGCTGTGGGCAGAGCGTCAGAGAGGAGAGTATACGTTCCTCAGATTCAGGTGTTGCCTGCTGTGTGTCATGGCAGCCTGTCATAGGAAACTCTGCTGGAGCCTCGCTCCTGAGCTGAAGTATGCCTTGCTTTTATTGGCCAGAGTTGATCTTTGTGGAAGCCAAGGTAACCAAAACCTGAGTTGTGTTTAGTGTATCTTCCCTGCAGTGTTGCTGACTGCCGTGTGTGCTTAATTGTTTTGGATTTTTTTCCAGAAATGTTATTCTGAATATGAACACTGCCTGCTGTGAATGGTTTGCTTTAAATATGGTTCATCGTAGTTGGAAAGGTTGTACAAGTCAAGAGTTAAAACATCTAATTTCCATTTTCTTTATTTCTGTTGTCTATTAGCATCAGCTGTGAGAAGTCAATCATACTAATACATTTTTTTTGGCAAAGATGTGAACACAGCTTGTAATAATTGGTTTTCATTGTTTCTGCCTAGATGAATACATGATGTTAGCTAACTGCATGATTTGTATTATCTAATAACTGCTTATTTTATTCTTCTTATTTATATAATTTTTTTATTAATATTGATTTACATTTATTTTAATATGTATTAATATTATTTAAATGAACATTTATTGTGTGTAGTTTTAAATTGTGCTTTAGAAATATTGCTTTTGAAGCATTTTTAATGACCCGTCCATGTTTTTAAAATTCATTAAATGACAGAATTAGCAACAGGTAAGTGAAATCAGATCTCTATCTGTTCACACTGGAAATGCAGTAGAATTAAATGTGTACATGTAATCTAAGTGAATTTAAAAAAAAGTTTTTTTTTTTTTTTTCAGGATAAAACCCACATCCAGTACCTTGAAATAATTTGAACATTCGCATCAGTAAGAAGAGTCCAGTGAGATCAAATCACAATGGGGATGCGAGGTGTGCTACTGGCCTCTGTGGCAGTAGCCGTTTTAGTTCATCTCTCAAGTGCTGGCCTGGTTAAAAGAGTAATTAGACACAGAAGAGAATCGCTGTCACCAACCACTGAGAACTTGACCCTCCCAAGTCCTGACCACCCTGTGGTTTTCAACCATGTGTACAACATCAATGTTCCCTCTGGATCCATGTGCTCAGTGGACTTGGATTCACCAGGAACAACCGAAATGAAGCCAAAATCGGAACAATCTGACCAGCACATAGAACACACCATGGACGGGGAGAATCAGATTGTTTTTACACATAGGATTAACATTCCCAAGCAAGCTTGCGGTTGTGATAACCACATGCCTGAACTGAAGGACCTTCTGAACAGGCTGGAGATGCTGGAAGCAGAGGTATCCAGTCTAAGGGAGCAGTGTACCAGTGGAACAAGCTGCTGTAACGCTCAGGTTACAGGTGAGGCCAAATATAACAGATGCTTCGGCAGTCCATTAGGAGGCTGAGTCTCATTACACATGTATTCAAAAGAAACATAACAAAGCTGATTAACCCAAATTAAAAAAATTGTTCACCCTCATGTTGTTCCAAATACAAGTACGTTTCATTCTTCTACAGAACAAAAAAGAAGATATTTTAAAGAATGTAGGTAATCAAACATCTGGGTAACATTTGACTTTAACTGGGGGGAGGGAACAAAACACTGAGACATTTTTCAGTATATCTTTGTTTATGCTCCACAGAAAAAATCTGTCAAATAGGTTTGGAAAAACATGAGGGTATGTAAATGATTTTTTTAGTGAACTATACTTTAAACTTTTGTTTTAATACATGTGTCCAATAACATGCATAACACAGATACCTATAATAACAAAAAAATATATTTTTCTTTTTCTTTCATATGTGGTAGCCCAAACGAGTTTTAATCACTATATGAATGTTAGAAGAGGCTTGCAGCAAAATGTTCCACTTATTGCTAAGCTGACTAGCTAGAATAAATATTTAAATGAAAAAAAAAGAAAAATTGAAATTAAATTTGCCTTATTCCGCATGCATAATCAAATAATTGTCAGAGGTATCACATTAGTCTACTTGTGGTGAAGAGAAAATTTAGCCGAAATGTAGAGGAAATACAAATTAATTAAGGATCTCAAAACATGAGACTGAATGACGGCCGTATTGATAAATTATCAAAACTTATTACAGATATTAAGGGTATATTCTTTGTAGTTTGTATATGTGAGCATGATAATTATTAAACATATAAAATTCAAACATGCTGCAATCTGTTATTGGTTTGAACAAGATTCATTTAAATATCAACCTCCCCAAAAATGTCTTCTTTGACAGTATATATATATTTTGATTAATTTCATCCTCACAAGCGACTCGGGCCATTACTATGTCTTTTATCATGGCCCCAAAGCAAACCTGTAAAAATGTATAGTGGTTTCATATAGAAAATGTTTTCGAACCGTAATAAACCAATTATTTTTAGTGAATCAAAAACATGAAGCTCAATCAGTATACTGTACAATTCCCATCCCTACCTAAACCAGCATGAACATGTTTTTCATGAGAAGCCAAAAATGACTAAAACTCTCTTTCTCAGGTGAAGTCACAACCAAACCCTATTGCAGTGGCCGTGGCAACTACAGCACTGAGACCTGCAGCTGTTTGTGTGAGCCCGGTTGGAAGGGAGTCAACTGCTCTGAGCCAGAGTGCCCGAACTTCTGCCAGGATCAAGGCCGTTGTGAGGATGGCAAGTGTGTCTGCTTCGAGGGCTTTGGCGGGGAGGACTGCAGTATCGAGCTGTGTCCTGTAGATTGCGGTGAGAATGGAGAGTGCATTGACGGGGCGTGCCTCTGCAAAGAGGGCTTCATCGGTGAAGACTGCAGTTTAACTAACTGCTTAAACAACTGCCTTGGCAGAGGGCGCTGTGTGGATGACGAATGTGTATGCGACGAGCCTTGGACGGGGTTTGACTGCTCCGAGCTCATCTGTCCTAACGACTGCTTTGACCGTGGCCGCTGTGACAATGGAACCTGCTATTGTGATGAGGGTTTTACTGGTGAGGACTGTGGGGAGCTAACCTGCCCCAAAAACTGCAACCACCGTGGCATGTGCGTCAATGGACAGTGTGTCTGCAATATTGGCTACAGCGGTGACGACTGCTCCAAGCTCACCTGTCTCAATGACTGCAATCAGAGAGGTCACTGCTTTAATGGAAAGTGCATATGTGACCCCGGGTTCGAGGGCGAGGACTGCAGTATTCTCTCCTGCCCTGACAACTGCAATGACCGAGGACAGTGCGTCAGTGGTGAGTGTATTTGTGATGCTGGGTATGAAGGTGACGACTGCTCAGAGCTTTCCTGCCCCAATAATTGTCACGATCATGGCCGATGCGTCAACGGGAAGTGCATATGCAAATTAGGCTTTGCCGGAGAAGACTGCAGCATCAAGACCTGCCCAAATGACTGCCATGGACATGGAAAGTGTGTAGATGGCAAGTGCATTTGCCATGATGGCTTTGCTGGAGAACATTGCGGTGTCAAGACCTGCCCCCATCACTGCCATGGGCTTGGACAGTGTGTGGACGGCAAGTGTGTTTGCAACAATGGCTTTGCTGGAGAAGACTGCAGCATCAAAACCTGTCCCAATCACTGCCATGGACGTGGACAGTGTGTAGATGGCAAGTGTATTTGCCATGATGGTTTTACTGGACAAGACTGCAGCATCAAGACCTGCCCCAATGACTGCCATGACCGTGGACAGTGTGTAGATGGCAAGTGTGTTTGCCACACTGGCTTTACAGGTCATGACTGCAGGGAGTTGACTTGCCCTAGTGACTGCCATAACCGTGGACATTGTGTAAATGGCCAGTGCGTGTGTAACAACGGGTTCACTGGGGAGGATTGTGGTACAAAGACGTGTCCCAACAACTGTTTGGACCGTGGATACTGTGAAGATGGAACGTGTGTCTGCTTTGAAGGCTACACTGGTGTGGACTGCTCTGTTCTGACCTGCCCAGCAAACTGCAATGACCAAGGCCAATGCCTGAATGGAATGTGCATATGTGATTTAGGCTTCACGGGGTGACTGCTCTGAAAGTAAGTCACTATAACTCACACCAAATATATGCACATGTATAGCTTATACTTACAGTTTGGGCTATTAGTATACTTTCTCAAAGATGAAGCAGTGGAAAATATAAATTACTTATGTATGTGTATTAAAGGATTAGTTCAACCACAAATTAAATATCTGTCATTAATTACTCACCTTCATGTCGTTCCAAACCCATAAGATCTTTGTTCATCTTCGGAACACAAATTTTGATATTTCTGAGGAAATCTAAGAGCTTTCTGACCCCACATAGTCAGCAACTCAACAACCACTTTCAAGGTCCAGAAAGGTACTATTTGTTGAAATTGTCCATTTGTTTTTGCGCTAAAAAGTATTCTTGTCGCTTCATAAAATTAAGGTTGAACCATTGGAGTCACATGGAATATTTTACAATGTCTTTACTACCTTTCTGTGCCTTGAATATGGTCATTGTGTTGCTGATTATGTGGGGTCAGAAAGCTCTCAGATTTCATCAAAAATATCTTAATTTGTGTTCTGAATATGAGTGAAGGTCTTATGGGTTTGGAACAACATGAGGGTGAGTAATTAATGACAGAATTTTTGGGTTAAATAACCCTTTAAGGTTTCAATGTAAGTGACATTAACAAAAAAAGTTATTTACAATTATATGACAGTTAATCTTCAGAGAGTCACAAAAGTAGCATGCAGTGTCACCATACAAATTTTTACAAAAATAACAGTTTTCAAACAGATTTCCTGAACACTCCTCCATTTCTGCCATTGGTCAGATAAACCCATAGTTCCACCCCAAACTCACATAATTGGTTGAGCCAGTTGGTTAGGCATTGGGCAATGTTTTACACATTTGAGGAAATCAACCTATAATTGGCTTACTTGGCTGTCTCTGCACATTAAGCTGCCATTGGAAAAAGCATTTATCTTAACAATTCTCCCACAAACTGTGGCACTATATCAAGATGTCTTTTTCCAAGTTCTGCATGTTATCTTTTGACTCAGAAAATCTTGACTAAGATGAAGTCAATAATTTGATGTGTTTCAATCCACAGTCTCCCCACCCAGAGACCTTACAGTGACTGAAGTCGACCCAGAAACAGTGGACCTCGCCTGGGTCAATGAGATGCTTGTGACGGAGTATCTTATCACATATGTGCCTACGGCTCCTGGTGGTTTAGAGATGGAAATGAGAGTCTCTGGAGAAAAGAAGACAGCCACTATTAGGGAGCTTGAGCCTGGCATAGAGTACCTAATCAGTGTCTTTGCTGTCCTGAACAGCAAGATGAGTGTCCCTGTTAGTGCCAGAATAGCCACACGTAAGTCACACATCATCTAATGCTTGGGAAAATGTCTTGGTATTTTGTCCTGAGTATATTCTAAGATGCTCTATCTTACAATCAGATCTTCCTGAACCTGAGGGTCTGAAATTCAAATCGGTTAAAGAGACTACAGTAGAGGTTGAGTGGGACCCCTTGAACATCCCATTTGATAGCTGGAACCTCATCTTCAGAAACACAGTGAGTGTCCTGGCATCATCCATAGGGCTATGATCCAAAAGTGTATCATTGCCTCATGTTTTATCCTAAAAGTTGTAATATAAAAGGACTGTTCAATTTGCAAGTAATAGTTTAAAATGAGAAGCTCCAAAGGTGTCCAATGGAAAATAGCTGAGTGGTGCCACTAAGCAAAAAGCTACTGTCGAGAAGTCTGCGGTTTTGCAAGACAAAGCCCTCTAAGAAGCTCCTGGCAACAGCATGTGTGACCATGTGCCACAGAACTGTTATTGTCTCTGTAATGCTTTTTTTTCTTGCTCAAGGGCTTATGCAAACTCTAAAAAAACAGTACCATTAGAACATGCAAACCTCCCCTACATCTCTCTTTCAAAACACAGCTTGGCAGTGTCATTCACACATCAGGTTTAGAGATGTCAATGCCAAAATAACTCTTACTGTGAAGTGAAACACTTATCCAAGTAGAATCAGCTAAAAGACCAAAGTGTTTACTCTCAGGACACCCTCTCTTTACCCTGTAGCTCATAAGAGCTTGACTTTGTTTTCCTGAGGTGGCTTTGATGATTTGTGGTGTTCTTTTATTAACCAACAGAACCTTTGAGCAGTGATCTGATTTAATATATTCACAAATTCAATTCACCAAAAAATCTGTTTTTGAATGGCAGAAAGAAGAAGATGGAGAGATTTTGAATTCTCTCAACCCTCCTGAGACCACCTTTGAGCAGTCTGGTCTTGGACCTGGACAAGAGTATGAAGTTAAGCTTGAGGTCATAAAGAACAACACCCGCGGACCTCCAGCCAGCAAGAACGTTGTCACAAGTAAGCAGCTGTCGACAGTAATTAACAAGCGGTCATGATCAGTCTGCTCTTTTTGAGGCCTTTTTTATTTTATTTTGAAGAGACGGGATATTTTACCTGAAATGAGAAAGAACAGTCAGCATTTTATGTTAATTGGCAGTTATTTGCAGTGCAGGGTGTTGCTGAAAATTGCCATTTTTTATTTGCATTAGAGAAAGTTAAGATTAAGACCTTATTTTGCAAGACGCTAGTGCTTGCCATTTGCTACTTATGTGTATTGCTACTACACCAGATCAACTACAATATATACACTACCTTTCAGGTCTGGGTCAGTAAGATTTTTATTTGTTTGTTTTGAAAGAAATTCCATCTTTTATTCAGCAAGGAAATTTATCAAAAGTGACAGTTAAGATTTCTATTTCAAATAATTGCTGTTTTCATCTTTCTGTTCATCAAAAAATCTTGTATCACATTCTCCACAAAGATATTAAGCAGCACAACCATTTTTGACCAGACTTTTACATCTGAGATTTGGAACAGGCTTAAACAAAATAAGTTACAGTATCATCTTTATACAGTTTAAGGATTTTTCAGTAATGATATTGAAATTAATACAATATACATTTTATCTATAGCTTTTGTGATATATTTTGTCATCTTCCTATATCAGTATGAAACTAAAATATATAATTTTTACATTTTTGTATTGCACTACATTTCTGAGTATTACAGAAAGGGACATTACAAGCTTTTTCATCCTCTTTGACTGTAGATAATTTGCTTTTAAATGATTGTAGGATAAGGGTTTACTCTCAAATGTTGTACTACATATTATCATTTTGACATTTCCCAAACATCCGTTCACTTTTATCGATAGCTTCTTTTAGAAAACCCTATGGATTAAAGCCCTTTTGGAAAAAGATGCGCCGTTATAACATTGGCCTCTTATGCTGTGCAAGTAACCAGAGTCTCCCTTTCACAACAAGCTGATTTTGCTGTCTTACAAATGTCACAAAAAATCTCCCAGCATGCCTCTAACGCTCCATCTACTCCATTTCTTCGACTTGTGCCACATAGGATTTGCATTAAAGGAGGACTAATTGCTCAAAGTGAGTTCTCTCCCTCACTCTCAGTGTGTGGGAGGCACCACTCAGCAACATGAGAGGCTGTCCTCCCATGAGATAACCGGCGCATTGGAGCATCTCGCATGCACAAATCTTCTCTAAGCTGCATGCAGTTCCTCTATATTATCTTACGTTCACATAAGGATCTGCTCTCAATGCACATGCTAATGTGACAAACTGATTTCACCATGAAAATAAACACATAAATAGTTGTTTTACTTTCCTTTTTTTAGTCAAGGAGAAGGTGTACAGGTAAAATACCCATCTTATTGTCAGAATATAGATATGAATGCCTTTGTATAATAGCAAATTAAAAAAGGTTGTCCAAACTGTTGTCCTGGGACCCCCTGGGGTTGGTTTTATTTTAAGGGGAAAAAACTAACATTTATCAAATATGTATTTTTACTTTATTTAGGCATTTCTCTGATTAAATGAAAAAAAATATATTTTTGTAATATTTTAAGATATTATTTATACTTAATTTACTGTTTTAATTATTTATTTTGGTTTAAGCACAGTGACACAAAAATACTTAATACTATTAAATGAATAATGACTCAATTCATATTTTTCTTACATAGTATAAATGGGTCTTTTTGAAGAAAAATGTTTAGCTATCATTGTATTCTATGTGGACAATCATCATATTTGGATGTCCTTGATATCAAAAAGTGTATAGCAGCTGTTTAGGATCATCTGTTTGCATAAATGTTCCCATTCTGTAGCTTTTTTCCGAGCTGTCACACGTCTCCTCTCATCCGCAGTGATTGATGCTCCCAGCCAGGTGGATGTGCGTGATGTGACGGACACTACAGCCCTTGTCACCTGGTTTCAGCCTGTCGCTCAGGTGGATGGGATCTCTGTGTCCTATGGCCCAAATACAGATTCCTCAGACAGGAACACAATCGATCTTTCCTCCATAGAAACCCAGTATCATCTGGTTGAGCTGTATCCAGACACTGAGTATGAGGTCTCTCTCATGGCCCGCAGAGGAGAGATGACCAGCTTTCCCATCTACGAGACCTTCACCACAGGTATGAACTCCTTTCAGTAACTAGAAATCCTTTCAGAACATAAAGTGAAAATTCAGTCTGCTTTAGTAAGTATACTAATAACTGTGGTGTACTTAGAACTGCATTGAAGCAATTTTGTTCGTCATGCCCTGGAGGATAACCGTAAGTTTACAAGAAGTATTTTCTTTCATCCACATGTTGACGTGTTTCAGACCTGGATGCCCCAAAGCACCTCAAGGCAGTTGAGCAAACAGATGAGAGTATAACTCTGGAGTGGAAAAACAGCAGAGCCAACGTCCTCAATTACCGTGTTAAATACGGCCCACTTTCTGGAGGGGAGCACGGAGAACTGGTCTTCCCCAGCGGCCTGCAAGACACCACTCAGGCTAAAATCACTGGTGAGAGGCCAGTTTGAATTACACAATAATTCCTCTCTAGAGATTACAAACCACATCAATTACAAACAGATCACAGAGATTAAAAACTATGTATGAAAAAAAAAAAGAGGAAAAAATGAGGCTCGGATACAGTGTGCACGAGACGCTGGAGTAGTTTTCAGTTAATCCATTTTATTTTATTACTTGAAAACTACTCATCTGCATATCCTCATGATATGAGAAATTTAGTTCTCAGGTGTCGAAGTGTTGGAAGTCATATTTTCGAAAAGCATTATCTTAAAAATGATTTAAAACAATTGGAAAGCTATTGTAGGTCTAAATAGAAATAGGTTCATTTAAAGTTTTTTTTAATTACTTATACTATCCAAATGAGTGCCTTTGTTTTAGTGGCGTAAAATGTTTACACAGCTAAAATGAATGAGATGCTACCCTTTTTGTTGATAATGCCTTATTCATGCCTTAAATGAAGTAACACTGGTGCTTCAATGTGAAAATCCCAGTCAAAAAGGGAAAGTGGAGGCTTTCTTCGTCGCAGCAGCATTTCTATTATACACTTGTGCTTTGAGGCAATCTCCTGTGCTAATTCTTATTCTCTACAACCATGTGTTACCGCAAGCAGGGATTATCATGGCTGGGAGAAAAAAATATATTCAAAATGGATAATAGATTCTTTGTCTGGTTTGCTCCTTTGTCCTTGGGAGGCCTGTTCCCTGTAAATAAGGCGGACGATCTGTTTGGCTAATAACGCAGAGCCTCTCTCTCACACACACACATCTCACTAGTTGTCTCTTTCACACAGTTATTATCTGTAATTGCCGTCACGCCTGTGATTTTATTGATAATGAGCTTCCTCTGCATTAGGCGTAATTTCATGCTGGAGGACTCCTGCACAGTGACCTCTGCAGGAGCCAATACAGGCATTAAGAGGGGTAAAGTGTGGGGTTTGGGCTAAGGGCTCTTATGAATGAGGGCTGTGGGGATCTGAGAATCTCTTGTATGATGGTAAATATTGTTTCTGGCATGTTGAGAAGCTCTTTGATGCGGTCACTGAAAGGCATTAGATTGATATGGCACGCAGATGAAATTGAAACGCTAGTGCGAAAACAATTGCCTACCATGGAGGTTCCAAAAACAACCAGTGTGAGAGATTAATGGTTTTGTTTTGTCTAATGATTTGAGAGAAATGATTTTTGTTGGGTTTTCTCTTAGGCCTTAGGCCCGGGACCGAGTATGGAATGGGAGTGACGTCCATTAAGGAAGAGCGTGAGAGTTTGCCATCAACGACCAATGCTGTGACTGGTAAGACTTAACAGAATAGTGATTAACTCACATTTTTTGAATGTACATTTATAACATTTTTGATGTGCTTGCCTTTCCCCTTTTCTTCTCTTATAATGTGCAACAGCATGAGTTGAAAGTGCATGTGAGATTTACTGTCATAATAAAGCTCAGTTGCAGGATATATAATTCTGAAAAGAATAGGTCAGACTCTTATGTCAAAAGTAAAAGGAGGAACAGGGGCTGCCAAGACAAAATTTACAAAAAAGCACAATATCAAAGTGCTCATGTATCATAAAAATGGTCCATATGACCCCTGTGCTTTCTGAAGCCTTTGTGTGACAAACTGACCAATAATATAACTTGTGATTAATTAAAAATGTATTCTTTGTGGTTTCTTCATGTCAGATTTGTGAATGATTAGTTGAATCTTATTAATGAATCATTCAATCCAGTTCACAACTCATTTGACTGATCTGGTTGCAATGGTTAACAGCCCACTGGATTATCAAAAGTATTGTTTAGCTTCGGAAGACTATGAACATAGCATAATGTCGTTTTGTGGTGCTTTTGCATTGTTCCTGAAGCTCAAAAGTTTCAATTCCTACAAATTGTGATTACATGTGAATAAGCAACCGGTTTCTTTAATCCAGTTTCTTCTCCTATAGTACAGGTTTAGGACAAAATGAGGGTGAGTAAATGATGACAGAATTGCCATTTTTATGACCTAATCCTTAAATGTAATGTCACTGCCCTATTAGATCTTGATGCTCCCAAAGACCTTCAAGTAGGTGAAACCACAGAGACCACTCTGACACTTGTTTGGAGGAGGCCAGTCGCCAAAATCGACACCTATGAGCTAGTGTTTGCATCTGCGGATGGCGAGAGAACTGAATTGGAGGTACCTGGTGCTGCCAATACCTACATTCTGAGTGATCTAAACCCTGGCATGCTGTACACCATCAGTCTGACTGCCAAGAGAGGAAGAAAGATGAGCGCGCCAGCCACCCTGTCAGCATCCACAGGTTAGTATGCATCATTACATTTCCATTTATATATTTAGAATGAATCTTCACATCCCATTTCTATTGCTTCTAGTGTGACAAAAGCAATATTGGTTTGGATCATGAAATTTGCTTTCAAAAATTATGATTTTAAACAAATTTTTCACACATAAACATTTATTCAGCAGGCCAATGAAGATCTGAAGGCAGCTCGGGAATTTATTATCTTCACTATTTTCCCCCATAAGTGTCAATATTTCTTTTGGAGTTTGAAGATACTGAAGTCCTTGTTCTATGAATTTGAATTAAACATTTTGTAGCTCCTTATCTTGAGAAGACTTCTATAAAAATCTCAATATATTCATATTGTCAGTGTGCCACCATGCACTGGAAATTTAAACCTAATATCCCTATTTTCTGCCTTCATTTATGGCATGTGGGTTTTTTTTTTTTTTAAGAGAAACCAATGAAAGCCAAAATCACTGTGGTAAGAATTCCACTTACTTAACTATCAGAACTTTGTTACCAAAATGTGCTTGCTTGTATAACATAGCAATCATTAACTAAAACCAAGGAGCTACAAAATATAACCTTAGTTGTTTGCTTTGGTCGCCAAGGCAAGACAACAGATATAGTGTTCCTCAAGATCCCAAATACACACACACACGCACAGAAAGCTCATTCATGTGATAATCGTCAGAGTGAGCCCACTCCCCTTTTGGATTTGCGTGATTTGACCACAATGAACTGTGGGGCGGACTGATAAATAGGACACATGCTGAGCCGCCTGTTAAAATGTTGTCTCTGAAATCACCAGCACTATAATCCCAATGCATTTATTTCAACAGCCATTATCGGCCTTAGACACGGCACACAAACATGGGCCTACACTTCCCTCAGACCCAAAGGATTTGGGAAGGTGGGGGGCAGGGAGAGCTCTAGGTCTGGCTTTCTTCTGTTCACTAAATGCTTCTCTGGCATTATTAGAAAAGTTTCAGCTTGTAACATGGAGATGTGGAAATCTGATGACCGAGATCTCAAAGAAAACACACCAGGACATAGCCAGGCTAAAAAGGAGAGACCAAACAGTCATATGCATGCATGCATGCCCAAAGTTAAGGTGCGGTCACATTAGCGAATTTTCAGCGAAATTTAAAAACGTGTAGTGATGTATGAAGAAGCTCTTACAGAAGTCACTTTCCTAATCTGCATTGGAAAATCTTTCACCTAATTGTATGGATTCCTATTGAAATGACTGGATTTCGCTTTGTGACCATGGCAAATGTGATCGCAACTTTATGGTGTAAAAAACATGCATGTCTTAAAGCCCATACAATGGTGTCTATAGAGCCAAAAAGGGTTGCGCATGCCTCCAACAATGGCTTTATCCAAATGCCCTTGAGGTGTTTGTGGCCTGAGGATCTCACCGCAATAAAGCCATTCTTTTATTCTACCTCCTCCTATTCCCATCTGCATGCAGTGAGGGCCACTCCTCAGACTTGCATGGGTTGCTTTCGGTGGAAAGAACTCTATTGAATAAGTGTGCAAAATGAAACAATTTGACCAAATTTCACCTACAATGAATGGTGCGAGATGATCAATGAGTTGTTTTGCTGTTTGACAGCTTTGTATTGTTTCATTTCCAGGTTTCAAAAGCGACAAGCGGCCCTAATGGCTGGGAAGGTCATTCACTTTATCCCCATTGTCGCCCTATTTGCACACCACGTTTCTGCCCTCTTGAATGTGCATAGACAGGATAATGGTTTGCCCACCGTGCATCTCCTTGCTATCTGCCCCCACTTTGCCTGTGAATGCTGACAATGCACAATGATGTTCAATTATAGGTTGCACTGCGCCGTGCTGCATGGCTGCCTCCCATGTTTGAAGTGTTCAGCGTACCTCTGCTCAGGCAGGCTAGGCAGGACCTTCAAAAATTAATGGCTTTTCTCAGGGCCATTAATACCAAAGCTGTCTCAGCAAGCTGGTGCTTGGATGTTAATAGGTTGTAAGAGAAATGACTGCAAATTTGTTTGTTTGTCATTACAACTTTCTGAAAGTTATTACGGTGTGTGTGTGCGTGCGTGCGTGTGTGTGTTTTCCACTGCATTGGCAGATGTTCCTGTTCTGTTTGGAACAGATGGAGATGAATTTGTTAGAAGTAAAAAATAAGGTGGTTTATTGTTGCTCGACATAACATTGATTTTTCTAATTCTTTATTTTATTTATTTCTTTATCCCTTCTAATTTGAATAATGTGAAACAGGGTGTACTGTCTTTTTTAAGCTTTCAGGACTTTTTGTTATCACTTCAATACATTTGACTCCAAATAACAAAAAAAAACATCATCTTAAAGAGAGAATGCCTTAATAATCCGGTCAAATCTCTTCAGTCACCATTATCCATGTTGCTTTTCACTTAAATGTATATTTCCCTTCCAAAATAATTATCTTCTGATCTGTTTGTCATCCAGATGAGCAGAAACCTCAGGTGGGAAACATCACCATCTCTGATATATCCTGGGACAGCTTCAGTGTGTCCTGGGAGCTGGACAGAGGAGAGGTTGAGGGCTTTCTGATTGAAGTGTCTGACCTAGATGGCTTATCTGATGGCCAGAACCACACGCTATCCAGCCAGGAGTTCAGCCTGGCTGTCACTGACCTCTCCCCTAGCACTTTCTACAGGGTCACACTGTATGGGCTGTACAAGGGAGATCTCTTAGATCCTGTCTTTGCTGAAGCCATCACAGGTATCATTACTTGCCAAGTCTTGGGCCACCTTGATTGTCTTTTGGCATCTTTTCTTTTCCAGTCTTTGGATCAAATGCTGTGCCTCAAGCAGCAATAAAGACTAACCTCTTATCTCTTTTAATGTGCAATTCTTTATCACATCACATGTTGACTTGATACTAACACATTGTTTTTGACCAGCATTTTGTAGCCTTCTTAGCGTTTTCATTTCTCCATCTATCATCTAGTACTTAAACTATTCCAACTAGTATTTGTTTTATTTTTCTACTATTAATATAGAAGGTTAAGTAAATATTTGGCCACTGTCAACTAAATTACATAAATATAATACAGCCTCGTCAAATATAACTAATTCCAAAAGAAATCCCAATTTGAAAATGCCCTACTACACTACTGTTTAAAAGCGAGAGTCAGTAAGGTTTTTTTTTAATCAATTGTATCAATTTGATCAATTTGATCAATTTTAATAGATTTTCATTTTTATATTTTAAATAATTGCTGTTCTTTTGAACTCTCTAGTCATCAAGGAATCCTGAAAAAATGTATCACTGTTTCCAGAAAAATATTAAGCAGCACAACTTTTTAATATTTATAATAATAAGAAATGTTTCTTGAGTACCAAATCAGCATATTAGAATGATTTCTGAAGGATCATGTGAGACTAAACACTGGAGTAATGATGCTGAAAAATCAGCTTTACCTTCACAACAAGAATTAATTGACAACAAAAAGTATTTTGAATAATAATAGTAATATTTCATTAATTAAAAGGATAGTTCAACCAAAAATTCAAATGATCCCATAATTTACCTACCCTCAAGCCATCCTATAGGTATATATGACATTCTACTTTTTTTATTCTTCTTTTTCATTACGTGTTAAATATGAATATTTTCATCCAAAAACCTATTGATTTGCTTCAGAAGGCCTTTATTAACCCCTGTGTGGTTTATTTATAATGGATGGATACATTTTTTTCGGCTTCAAATTTTGGGCTGCCATTCACCATTATAACGCTTGGAAGAGCCAGGACATTTTTTAAAAATATATCTCTGATTGTATTCGTCTGAAAGAAGAATGTCATATACACCTAGGGCGGCTTGAGGGTGAGTAAAGACAGCTCTTACTAGCTGGCCCTCTGTTACACAGCCTCATCCATAACTGACTCCAGAATAAATCCCAACATCCAAATATGCCTATTCCCCATGTAGTATGCAAAAAGCAATACATCAAACTTAATATGTCAGAATAAACAGCATTCATTAAAACATATTATCGTAAGTCACATGACAATACCAACATGGCTGATGGTAGTTGTGTGGATTTTATACATTCTACACATATGTACTTGCAGAATATACTTTATTATCAGCCATTCCTAAATGCAGTAGGCCTACATGATCTGACAGTGTGTGATTTCAGATGCAAATAATCTCTCAAATTTGCAAAGTGCTACAAAAAAAAAAAACCTCCAAGCCTCTTTTAAGTCAACTGCAGATTCTGTGAAATGTCGACACTCTTCCCGTCTGCTGAATTATGTTGAAGTATGCTGACATTCAGAGCACACCTGCACAGCATCATAATGCTACCCCACACATTCACGTCTGCATAATCGCCAGCACAGCCTGCAGGTGCAGTAAATGACCTCTGCCTGTCTTCACATACATTTGTGTTTAACGGGCAAAACAAAGTTAGACTATTGATGGCTTTTTCATTCTAATTGACTGCGGCATTCAATTCACATTTTTTGTGATTCAATTTAAATAATTTGGTTTGTGGCATTTATAGTCTACTGGCAAACCAGACAAGTTGTATTGTAACAAACACACATTTATTAGACACATACCAGAGTTTTGCCCCCACCCTCAAGAGAGTCAGCGGATAGAGCGGGTGACTAGGCTGGGGTGTTCTGCCATGGAAGTGATCCTGAGGAGTTTTTGTCGCTTCTTGTGAAGGATCTTTTCAGTATGCACGCCCAGTTTTCTGACCCTGCACTACTTCTCATTCTTATGCCTCACTTTCACACATTTTCTTGGCGTTTATCAGCCAGTGGCTGCAGGGGCCACAGTTGTAGCAGTCTCTCAAGTCTGCATGCAAATAGGCAGAGGAGAAGGGGAACTGATTGGATTTCTGTTAACCTCCTCTCTATTCATGTCACATGACCCATGACTCTTGCCTCACTCTGTCCTGAGTAAGACAAGCTTTTAAAATAATTTACAGAAACTTTTCACTTTATAGTTGGTGTGCTTATCCCTGTTGTAACATTTAGCTGTGTCAACACAGATTTCCCCCTCAGAGGTTTTAGCTGCCTGCTGTAGAATTACTGCCTCCAGACCATGTTTCTGTAGGTTAGCTGGCGCCTTTTCCACCTCCACAAACAGATGCCTCTTTGTCAAACCAGAGAGACTTAGAAGGCAGTCAGATGAAAGTGATCCTTGGAGAGCACATGTTAGTACTCTTGAAATGCCTCAAACACTGCTGACACTCTTAAACAAGTGAACAGTGCTAATGAAGAGGGACAGCTCCACGGGATTTGTCCTCGCTGGTTTTCATTTCCAACACTTTTCCACATTCAACAAATGTCTTTTCTGTTTCACATCATCCAGAGCTTTAGAGGAAGAAGAGGTTCAGTCCGGTCAAGGGTCTTTTTTGAAAGTTTAGTTTAGGACAACAAGGCTCTATTAAAGCGTTGTTGGTTTGAATCAATACTACATTGTTTTTTGAACATTTATGATCTCAAAATAACTTAACTAACTTAACTTCCATTTCCATAATTTGTTACATTTATCTGGAGGAGAAAGTGATCAGATTAATATCATAAATTGTGTTTACTCTAAATATAAACTATGTCCTTTTAAAATTGTAATTTTAATATTTGCAGATGCTTGTTTTTCCCCCGTCTACATTTGTAAATAAATTACATTAAGAGCCTGGCTGCTGGATTGTTGAACGTCTCTAGTTTTGACTTTTCTCATCAGCCTATAAAAATTGGACTAAGCAGAGTTACAAAAAGTTACAATGTCAAATTAAGGACAGCATTAACTGCATTAACATATTTAATTAGGTCAAGTTATAACATGCTACTCTCCTCCTTCAGATGAGAGATAAATCTTAATCGACTGGATTTATGGTGCTATAATCTACTTGTAAAATAAAGGCAAGAAATACGTGTAAGGCAGTAACTGGTTCTTAGTACAAGACAAAGAGCAAACCACAGCATATTAAAAATGGACCATATTCTGGCACAGACAAGGCTATTGTTGAAAATACAATACATTGCTTATGTGGTCAAGGCTTTAGGTTTTTTTAGTTTTACATATCCTTACCACAACAATTGCTTCTCTAGTAATGTCCCTCTCAGAATTCATACATGCCAGTGGCCTTTTTGTCAGTTCAGCTAAAAACTAGATGAAAAATGCATTTTGAGGATGAACCCTTCTGTCAATATGATTATTATGGATATGTCATTGTCCTGGAACAGCTCTGTCTTGAACTCTGCATGACTGCTATTATATGACGATACGATTATGATGGTGGAACCTAATATAATGATGGAAAATTCATCAATGTCAATTTTTTTTTCTACTAGCCAACCGATCTCATTCCATATTCTAATCCAAATATGTAAATTAAATTTACTGGCTCACTGATTTCAGCATCACCTGCCATCAATAGGAACAACTGATAGATGACTGAACAATTGGCTATTGTCATGCATGGGTAACATTATCTGTGAATTGTCTCTAACAAATACCACAAAGAAGGACCCGCATTTGCACTTCTTGGTCATTTAACATCTTCTAAGTACATTTCACAGAGTTTACAGTGGAAGAACAACTTTTTCATTTTGTCAACCAGAAGCTGAACCTAAAGTGGAGCATCTTTTGGTCTCGGACATCACTCCACACAGCTTTAAACTGACATGGACAGCACCAGAGGGCGTCTTTGATACATTCAACCTCAAAGTCATCGATTCTAATGGACTGGGCCAACCTCACCAGATTAGTGTATCTGGAGACAAGCGAACAGAAGCAGTGACAGGTCTCAATGAAGATACAGAGTATGAAATCCAGCTCTATGGGATCATTTTGGGACGGAAATTCCAGCCCATTTTGGCTGTAGCTCGAACAGGTATTGGATTTTTAAGAGACGCTGGTGGAGGAACCACTAACTCTTTTTCTTCATTTTCTTCTGTTCTGTCAACTAGTAGATTGGAAACTTGCAAACACAGCAATCAGTCTTTTCCATTTATCCCATATTTAACAAAATCACATCATTCATTATTTTCTTTATTATTGTGTCTACAGATGAGTTCAAGTGACTTTCATTAGCAACACCGGTTCATCTAAGTCTTCACTCATTCACCATGCAGTCTTACTTTCTCTGTCTCTATTTGCTGTGTGATTGAGTGTTTTATTTACAGAGCAAGACCATCTATTTTGTGTATTTTTCCTTGTTGCATGCATGTCTCTGGCAATCTTCCTTTATACTAGCAAGCTTCATTTTCCACTTGTGTCTGATGTTGGCATGTCACACTATTGTGTCTCTGTACTGGGGGCAAGTTAATCTTCTTGCATCTGTCACACGAGATTCTGAGGTCCAACACTGAGAAATAGCTTTAAGGCCAGACCCTTTGTCTGTGTGTCCTTTATGTTGTTGCCGCACAGTTGGATGTCCTCACGTCCTGAATGTTTACTTTCATGCATCTATTTGTTCAGCAGGATAAATGGGGTAGTTCAAGAAGTGTCTTCACACCCACTGTATTTTTGTTTTCTCTTACGGTCTGAATTTACTTGTTCTGGGATGTGGTTTTGTTTTTAAAAGCTATTTGTCAAATTCTAGACACACACGTTTTTTTTAACAGTTCATTCTTGTTTTGCTTCTTATGTGTGTAATTTCTACCCAGGTCTAGGTACACCCAAGGGGATACGCTTTTCTGATGTGACTGATACATCGGCTACTGTTCACTGGACTATGCCCCGTACCAGTGTAGACAGCTACCGGGTCACCTATGTACCCATTCAGGGTGGTAAGTAGCATGTGGTCATTATGGTTTCAGTACTGTTGCTGTATAATTATATGCATTACCATTCAAAAGTTTGGAGTTGGATCAAAAATATTATTACATTTAAAAATAATAATTGGTTTATATTATTTTAATTTATTTTAAAATGTAATGCATTTCTGTGACTTTCATATAGCAAAGCTGAATTTTCAGCACTCTTCAGTGTCACATGATCCTTCAGAAATCATGCTAATATGCTGATTGTTGAAAACAATTTGTGGAAACTGAATAGAAAATCTGAATAGAAAGTTCAAAAGAACAGCATTTATATGAAATATAAATATTTGTGACACTATGAATGGGTCCTTACCGAATAAAATTAGTTTCTTTAAATTAAACGTATACCCCAAACTTTCGAACGTGTGCCTTTTTATGCTATTTATAGCACATTTGGAGCTTTTGGTCTCGATATAAAATAAAGGATTCTTCCTCCTTCCAAGTCACATTGTTGACACACAATCCATCTTTGAAAAGTGAGACTTTACTGTGTGGTTTTCTATGCATTTGGATGGCTGCCTGTTGGCAAATCATATTATTATTTGTACTTCTTCAGTTTATGATTTGTCATAAATTATGTCTTGCGTAATATATTGCATAAGTCGAGGAGGAAATTATCTTAGACTGCATGTCTTCTTGGCATAATAAATTGATTGAAGTCAAGAGATGTTCCCCTAAAGTCCCATATTGTCCTTTTAGCCTCTCAGTGATCAGTGCAGGTTTTTAGATCAGGCCATCTTCAGTTATGTGAACCTAACAGTGCACATCATCAATCAAGCCAAAATGTTTTATCCATCAGCAGAATATTCTTGCATATCACCATGCCAATCAATCACAGACAATGCTGCCCTCTAGTGACAAAACTATTTCTAGTTTATTCCTGTGTTCTGTCTCCCCCTGCAGGCAGCCCTATGACACTGAGAGTAGATGGAGGTGAGTCTCAAGCCATGCTGCCTAATCTGACCCCTGGAGTGACCTACCAGGTCACTGTCATCGCTGTGAAGGGCTTGGAGGAGAGTGAACCAGGATCTGACAGGGTCACAACAGGTATGTCTCACTCTAATATTATGATAATCTCATGAGTTGCATCTTATAGTTTATGGAACAAGGAAGCTCTCACCAAAAGTAGTAAATAAGAATAATTCAATTGTTAATAATTATAATCCAATTTAATTGATTAAATATTTATCAATAATTGTAATTAATATTATATTATAAAATGATTAATAATAGATTAAATCATTTTGTCACAGCTAGATTAGACTGGTTTGTAGTCGACCTCTTATTAGCCTTAACAGTAAACCTATTATTTGTAAGTGTTTTGCTTTTCTTTTTGACAGAAGCCTAGTAATCGACTCCTAATTGTGAGTTTCGCTTCTCTCATGTCTCTGTGTGTATCTGTTGGCCCTCAGCCCTGGATAAGCCACGCGGTCTGACAGCAGTCAACATCACCGACACTGAAGCCCTGCTGCTGTGGCAGCCGTCCATCGCTACTGTGGACGGATATGTCATCACTTACAGCGCAGACAGTGGTAACTCAACTCTGACTGTCTTTGTTCTGTCGTTATTCTTGAGGGAAGGCTGCTTCAGGCGCTATAGACTAAAAAATATAGAGCAGTGAGTCTCAGTGGTGTATTTTGTTCTTTGTCAGTGGCTCCAGTGATGGAAAGGGTGTCTGGAAACACTGTGGAGTTTGAAATGAGCTCCCTCACACCTGCCACCTTATACACCGTTAAAGTCTATGCAGTCCGAGAGGCAGCCAAGAGTGCTGCAACCACCACAGAGTTCACCACAGGTAAGGTGAACGCTTACTTAACTGAACACAATACTATTTTATGGCCGGAAATGGTCCCCATCTGTAAATATGGACTGTTTACTAATAAAGCGGCAGCAGGTCAAAATTAAGTTAGTTTAGATTAGTTGACAAAAGTTGACAAAAAAAAAAAATAATAAGAAAAAAATGTTAGCATTACATTCAAAAATAATATAAAATCCCAGTAAATAAAATGAAATATTTACAAACATTAGCCTATAACTTTAACCTTTACAGTAGCCGATAAAATAAACAATTATAGTGGCATTTATTGTACAACAAGCCATTTAAATTAAGCTAAACAACTTGTTCTATAATTGGTTGATTGCATTATTAGTTTGATGATGAATAGGCTGTGATGTCCAGTTAGCAACACTAGAACTGATATGTTGTGTGTGCGCAAGAGGCGTTGGGGCGATCGGTTGGATTTTGTTTCCCTTATAACACAGAAAAGCATATTTTTTTGGTCATATAGAGAAGAGTCAGACATCATTCAAAAGTGTAAACATTCTATTCTCGTGTACATTTCAAGTAACCACAAAACATTTTGCTTTTGTAAAATAACGAGAGCAAACAGGATACACTTTCTGCTATCTCTGTCTCCATAAATTTGCAATGTCCAACAGCAAATCTACCGTACATGCATCACAGTTTTTTTTTTCATTTCTTTTCTTTTTTTCAACCAGTGTCATTTCCATAAAATGTTTGATTATTGATTTCAATGGCATTATATGGTGAAAAAGACATTTTAAATATTTTTGGAATAAAAAGGCGACATTATCTTGCTTAGGCTAATTTCATAGCTAGCATTTTGAATTAATTAATTCACATTGATATTGATATTTAAACATAAACATAATATTTTCACTTTATTTTTGCAGAATCAGCTTGATCGCAAATGATGAATTCAGTTCATTTGAATATTTCACCTTTCTCTATTTGCAAATGGAAATTGACCATTGAAATAGTTCATGAATTTCATTCATTAATGATAGTTTTAAATGAAGTAATTTATATTTTTATGATGGTCTGATGGTATGAAAGTCTGGGCTTGAGATAAGTGTAAAACCAAATAAAACTAAAAATACACATGATGTGACTTTCATATAGCAAAACCAGGGGGACATTTTTTTAAAACCTGCTAGTTTTAATAAATATCAACCCTTTAGATATAAGTCCCCAAAATTTAAGAAACATCCACACACGTTGTCAGCATCAAGAGATCATGCCATATAATCTTAATACGGCAATACCTAGAACATAGTGGAGATGGGCCTGGCCAATTATCAGTGCATGATCATTTGTATTAACCATGAATGCCAGACAAATAACTGAATACCCTCTGTCACAGATGTTGATGCCCCTCAGAATCTGGCTGCCAGTAATATTCAAACAGAGACTGCAATGTTGACATGGAAGCCACCCAGAGCAGACATCAGCGGGTATATCCTCAGCTTTGAGTCCGCTGATGGCGTTGTCAAGGTGGGTGAGCCTCATAAATAAATAATTTAACATTAAACATGATGATTTACAGCGGTTTATTTCAGCCTTAAAACTAAAGTGTGGTCATTTTCCTGGCCTATTGTGATTAATACATGCACTGCCCAATGCTGCTGTACTGATAGTTATATGTTCCTGGTTTTCTTCTCTTGGCTCAGGAGGTTGTCCTAAGCCGCACAGCAACGTACTACAGCATGTCTCAGCTGACTGCCTCCACGGAATACACAGTCAAACTGCAGGCCATCGCTGGGCCAAAGAGAAGCAGAATCATCTCTACAGTCTTCACCACCAGTGAGCAATACATTTATATTATTGTGTCAGTACTGAAATGCAGCTTCACTACATGACTATGGACTATGGAAGCTTAATAACATAAGCTTGCCCCTTGGTCAAACACGTTTCCTTCTTTATCATAGTTGGAGTGCTGTACAAGCATCCTAAAGACTGCTCGCAGGCTCTGTTGAATGGAGACACAGCCTCAGGCTTGTACACTATTTACCTGCGTGGAGATGAGAATCAGCCCCTGCAGGTGTACTGCGATATGACCACTGATGGAGGCGGCTGGATTGTGAGTTATTCTACCTTAAATTACATGCGGGATAGAAAGATTCACTGATCTGGTTTTTAATGGGAAATTCCACTCTAAAATTAAAACATTTACTCACCCACATGCCGTACCAAATATGTATCTATCTCCTATAGTGCTCCATGTAAGAATGAAAGTCATGCAGGGTTTGGAATGACATGAGGGTGAATAAATGATGATTGAATTTGAAATGTATTTTTGAAGTAAAATCTCATCAAACAGAGAGCAAAAACACAGGCTCACATAAACAAGAGTCATTGTAACATTCTGTTACCTCGATGCAGGTGTTTGTGAGACGGCAGAGCGGTAAAGTAGAGTTTTTCAGAAACTGGAAGAACTACACTGCAGGCTTCGGTGACCTGAACGATGAGTTCTGGCTGGGTATGTTTATATCTGTGCACACATGGCAAATTGCTAAGTACAGAGGCCCAAAGGTGTTATGATATGGTGACATTTTTAGCATATTGGATTACAAATTTCATTGCTGGTGTCTGCAGGTCTCTCTAACCTCCACAAGATCACCTCCTCTGGGCAGTATGAGCTGCGTGTGGACCTCAGAGATAAGGGAGAGTCTGCATATGCGCAATATGACAAGTTTTCAATCTCTGAACCACGCAGCCGCTACAAAGTTCATGTTGGAGGATACAGCGGCACTGCGGGTAAAGTCTTTGACATCTCTATAGTTATATTTATATTTTATATAAATAGAAGAATAAAATAAAATGTTATATAAATATATAAAATATATTTTATATTATATCTATTTATATAAAATTGTGTTTATATATATATATTATTTTTGTCTGTTTCTTATAATATACTACCATTCAATAATATATTATATACTACTTTTCAAAAATATTTTTTTAATGTTTTTGAAAGAAGTATCTTGTGCTCAACAAGGCTGCATTTATTTGATCAAAATAAAGTAAAAACAGTAATATTGTGAAATTTGAATAAAATCTAAAATATTTTTTCTATTTTAATAAAACAAAATGTAATTTATTCCAGTGATGACAAAGCTGAATTTTTAGCAGCCATTACTCCAGTCTTCAGTGTCACATGATCAGTTATAAATCATTCAATATGCTGATTAGCTGATTAGATTTTCTCATTATTATCAAATTTGAAAACAGCTTGAACAGCTTTTGAACAGCAGTGTTGTTTGTGAACAGTATGTGTCTGTATGTGTTATTTATATATATAAACACAATGTGATCATTGCTAGTTGTTTTAAAAAATGACAGATTTTTGCTCTTTTAAAGGTGACTCAATGACGTATCACCACAGCCGTCCATTCTCAACTTACGATCATGACAACGATATAGCTGTCACCAACTGTGCATTGTCTTATAAGGGAGCTTTCTGGTATAAAAACTGTCATCGAGTTAATATAATGGGCCGATACGGAGACAACAGTCACAGCAAGGTACACATTTCATAAGTGCTTTCTAATCTATCACACAGTAGAGACAGATTTACATTTTTGTCTGAGTTACCTGTAAGAGAACCGTGTGAATATAAAAGAGATACAGTATATACTATATGTCAAGATAATTTAAATTGTTTTTCTCTAGGGTGTAAACTGGTTCCACTGGAAGGGTCATGAGCACTCCGTCGAGTTTGCAGAGATGAAGATCAGGCCCGCCAACTTCAGGAACTTCGAGGGAAGGAGAAAGCGATCGTAAACCAGTGCGCTCCAGCTCCAACCAACCTACCCTCCTCTGCTGCCCATTCTTCCTTGTTCCTTCTGCATCATCTCATCCCCTTCATCTACCAAAGCCACTGCCAGGAGCCCAGCCTGCTCTCTACACTCTCCTATACATGGAGAACAAGAACAAAAAAAGTCTTCAAAGCTAAAGTCCATACACAGTTGTGTGTGTACCACTTCTGTTCCACAGTAAACCAATAGACTCATAGTGAAGTGTTAAACATTACACACTGTGCCTGTACATCATAAGCACACCAAAGACAGACACTCCAGTAACATCTATATAATACAATGCCGATTGAGGAGAGATTTTGAGTTTGGCTTGGTGCTTTCCAGTTAAAAATAAATAAATAATATTCTTTCTGTATATCACATACAGTTACAGTGGAGAGAGTTGAATGTTTGTGAGGTATTTTATTTTATTTTTATTTTTTTATTGGAGCCTCATTCCTCATTGTTAGCCTCAAGAATACTTTAACTTCTCAATTACGGTGAGAAGTTTAATGGCACATGATAACTCAGCATTTAATATGCAGGACTGTATAAAAATATCTAGTGGGGAGGCTCAGAGATCTTTTCATCTCTTTATAGCCTGTCTGTGATAAATCTAAGTACCCATGCTCTCTCTCTCTCTCTCTCTCTCTCTCTCTCTCTCTCTCTCTCTCTCTCTCTCTCTCTCTCTCTCTCTCTCTCTCTCTCTCTCTCTCTCTCTCTCACTCTCTCTCTCTCTCTCTCACTCTCTCTCTCTCACTCTCTCACTCTCTCTCAACTCATGTTCATCAGTTCTGAAGTAAAGTGGCACGTTTCTCGAACCGGTACCTTTACAGTACTGCTAAGTGTTCATTTATATGCACCTTTTGTCGTGTTTCCTGTACCCTATAACTATATTGGCATTCAGTCACAGAGCATAAGATTCTTGATTTGTTGCTTGTTATCCTCTAAAAGATTTAAATGAAACAAAGGTTAAGGCAGGACCTATGTTCAATCTTTGGATTAAGTGATACTTTGAGCTTGTATAATGTTCAAGAATCATAAAGGAAAAGTTTGTAAAAAGAATTTTCTGTTTGCAAAAAGAATTAATATACAGAATAAGTCTTCGTGTTTGCCCCTACCCTGCTATCGACTAAACCACTGACCCATACAATACCTGTGTAAATTATGTCTTGTTTTGGTATTTGAATATTTCTGTTTGTTTGTTTGTTTGTTTATTAAATGGGTGTACAACAGGTGTTTCTTGTAACCCCTCTTACAATAAAACAGATTTTGTTTAATAAATCACGTTTACAACATGTGCTTATTTGGACACACAAAATTAGCATAAGGTAGCATTTACAATTTTCACATGTATTAAAAAGTGTCATTTCCTAAGTGCTAGCCATAAATAAATATCTGCTGCTGCGTGTTTAACTTTATTCAAGCGAGGCACGCAATCTAATTGGCTGGCTGAACGTTTTATCATCACTTTATGAGCAATGGGATCGTAGATAATGAAAACCATATTTTTAAAATGTGTGTAGGCATCTAGGCTACGTTTAATATGTGTGTTCTTCTGCCTTTTTCAAAATGTTTCTTTACATTAGAAACCGGTCACGGATGTGACGGTCTACAACCAAACATAGCAATGATGTTTTGTAGTAACATCATGTGTTGCCAGATTGTGCGAGGAAAATGCGCAGATTGGTGAAGAACATTTGAACTGATTTGCGATGATTTGTGCGGGTTTGGTTAACATTTTAAGTGAAAAGAAAAACTGTTGTTTAATAGTGAATCCAAAGTCAAGCAACTTTCTGTCCTCGTTAAATCATTAGATATATCACTTTCGCTAGTGTGTATGCTACAGCAATCTGGCAACTCTGGATAGAACACTCCCCTGTTATACTGTAACTGGTTATACAAATATCAAATAATTAACCTTTATAGCTTAGCTGGTTTATTTTGTGCATAACGTCCACATAAAAGCGGTAGAAAATGAAAGTTGCTTTAGGCCTACTTTAAAGTGCAGTTTAAAACGCGTTGAGCGAGTCACTCAGTCAAGAAGGGTTGGTCGCGTCTGCTAGACAAACGAGTCTTAAATTTAATTTCGTCAAACCTGACATTCAAGTTTTGTAGGCAAACTGTCCAGTGTATGGGTGATCTTTTTTATTTTATTTTTCGTTTAAATATGCGGAAACGATTGCGGTTAAAACTTTTAACGTACATTGTCGCTGGATTGACAACACTTTTAGTTATCTTAGCTTTCAACAGCACATTACTTTGGCCGTCTCTTCCGATGAAGACTCCAACTCCTAAAAAGCTCCATGATGTGATCTCACCGTCAACATACAGATTCATTCTGAACCAGCCAGAACTGTGTGAGAAGAAGAGTCCTTTCCTGGTTCTTATGATTCCAGTGACTCTCAAAGGCAGAGAGGCCAGGGCTGCTATTAGAAAGACGTGGGGTCAACATGGCTTGATTCCTGGTGTAAATATTTTGCATTTGTTTGTCATTGGTCAGCCCGCACAAAGCGACCCAGTATTGCAGGAGCACCTTGAGAGGGAGAGCAAGAAATATGGTGACATTATTCAAATGGACTTTGTGGACAGCTACCATAATCTCACAATCAAAACCATGATGATTATGAACTGGATAGCCACTTACTGTCAGGGTGCATGGTATACCATGAAGATCGATGCAGACATCTTTCTCAATGTGCCTTACCTGGTGGACTACCTGCATGGCCAGGGTGAATCCTCAAGGAAAGACTACATCACTGGATCAGTAATCTCAGATGCTGTTCCTCACAGGGACAGCTTCAACAAATGGTATATCCCAGAGGATGTGTACCCAGACACCTGGTATCCTCCATATGTGTCCGGAGCTGCATATGTCTTTTCCACTGACCTGGCCAGAAAAATATCATGGGCATCTAGATTTGTCCGGGCAATTCCACTCGAAGATGTTTATGTGGGGTTGTGCCTGCATGTCCTGGGTGTAAAACCAGTTTACGCAACAAGATTTCTGGGACTCAGGAATCTTTTTGAGGTGCGCCGGCTTCATTATGAAAGGTGCACTTTTTACAAGCGCATTGTAGTGAATGGCTTTAATCCACAAAATCTTCTCCGTATTTGGCATGACTTTCAGAAGTCTCATTTTACATGTTGATACTATTTACCTTCATCAAATTGAAATCCTAAAATTGTATTAGAATAAGGCCTACCTTGAAGCAGCTATTTAAGCCTATGACTATACGCCAGTCCTTTAACAAGGTTCCGTCATTGTGATTCAGCACTTACAATTGTGCCAGAGAGAACAAAGTACAGTTTCACGGGCCAGAAACACTTCTAATAAAGGAGGGAATGTGTTACAAAATAGTCTTTTTGTCTTTTCGATTCTGTTATCTAAGGAAGTGTTTCACATCACCACTTCCACCCACCACATACCCTGTTTATTTATTGACCTTCCCTCTCATATATATATTGCTTATTTATTTGTATATTATTATATTGTTAATAGTGGTGGGCATAGATTAATCTAGATTCATCTCATCCAAAATAAAAGTTTTGTGTTTACATAATATATGTGTGTTTTCTTTGTATAATTATTATGTATATATAAATACACACACATGCATGTATATATTTAAGACATATTTGCATGTACATACTGTTTAAATATTTATATAGTTTATCTTATATAATTATTTTATATATAAATATAACATATTTTTCTTAAATATTTACATGCATGTGTGTGTATTTATATATACATACTATTTATACAAATAAAACACATATATTATGTAAACACTAACTTTTATTTTGGATGAGATTAATCTAGATTAATCTATGCCCACCACTAATTGTTTTTTTGTTTGTTTTTGTTTTCTGCCAAATGCTGGCTGCAGCATCATTCTCCAGAAAGCAAAAGGGTAAAAACATGAGGTAATAGCTGGCTACCTGAAGATGGGGGACTGGAGTCCTCAAAAAGTGTTAGGCTATAGTGTGATAAGAGTCCTAATATCAATCAAAATCTATTTGGTCTGTTTTCAACATTTAAAAGACAACTAATTGGCTCTTTTATGTGCCTTTTTGTAATTACTATCAATTTAAAAAGCAGCCACCCTTTCAGATATATCATAAATATATTGTATTAATCCGATTGCACAGAGTTGCATCTATTTAAACTGAGTATGCATGTGCTTACTGTTTTCTGTCATGAAACATAATTCATAGCGAATATGATTATAAAAGAGTTATTGGCCAACCATGCACTTTAAACAATAAAAATATTATTTATTATTTCAATTATATTTGTGATTATTGTCTGTGTAGGCTTTCCTCTGTGTAGGCATATTACAATTTGAGCTGTTTGCAAAACCGTTTGTTTAAATGCGTAATTTATACAGACGGGGGCGCTATTTGTCTAATAATATCTCTAATAATATTTCTCTAATAAAAGGTCTTAAATATTTATTGAAAGATCATACATTTATATTTATCAATACAAAAGTCATTCTCTGTATGGCTATGTACAATAAATTAAATGTTAAGCTTATTTAGAGTTTATTTGTAATAAAGCATAAATTATTAAGACGTCACTTTCTTTTGCATACAGCCTGTGGTGCAGTTTGTGGCTTGTGCCTGGAAATCAGCTTTTCAAATAATCATAAACAAACCATTTAGCGGCTTTCTTAAAAAATAACACACCATGGAAAAGTATCAGACTGTTTAATTAGATATGCGAGTGGCTTATAGCAAATTTCGCTGCCTTGTGTTTGTTGCTGTTATGTTATTAGGGGAGACCGGGTATGGTTGTAACACTTTTTCTTCAGCACCCAAAACACCTTTTTTTAAGCTACAGGTCTGAAACTTTTAGGCAAAGTACTCACATTTGTCTACTATAAATGGCAACAATTTAATTTTCTTCAACTATACAGACTTTGTAAGATGATGACAAATACAAATTGGTCCTTTGTTACAGCTATACCCCACTACTGGGGTAAGTTGTAACAGGTAGACAAAATGCACAACAACTAAGGGTACTCCAAGTGATATGCCACAACAACAATTTTGTTTTAAATGAATGGCTGCAACAAAAAAATACGTGTTAATATAGGGAGTGTATGTGCATATTGTGTGTGTTTGTGCATGCACGTGTGCGTTTGTTATTTGTGCATGTCTGTACCTGCACTTTCATGTGTCTGTGTGTGTGTGTGTGTGTGTGTGTGTGTGTGTGTGTGTGTGTGTGTGTGTGTGTGTGTGTGTGTGTGTGTGTGTGTGTGTGTGTCCTTGTTTATATTACATTGCGGGACCAAATGTCCCCATAAGGAGAGTAAAACCTGAGATCACCCACATTGTGGGGACCAGCCAGCGAATGTTTCCTTTCGATGGGTAGGTTTAGGGCATACAGTCTATGGTTTAGGGGCAGGGGAAGGGGCAGGGGGGATAGAATGTACAGTTTGTACAGTATAAAAACTATTACGTCTATGGAGAGTCCCCACAAACATATAAACCAGACGTGTGTGTGTGTGGGCATGTTTTTGTGAAATATCAGGACACAAATGTGTATAATGACATGGGTATGACATAGGTATTACAAAAAGAGGGTGAAATATGAGGACGTTCCCCATGTCCTCACTTTTCAAAATGCTTATAAATCACACAGGATGAGTTTTTTTTCACAGAAAGTAAACTGCGCAGTCTCCTGTGATGGGTAGGTTTAGGGGCAGGGGCAGTGTAGGGGGATAGAAAATACAGTTTGTACAGTATAAAAACCATTACGCCTATGGAATGTCCCCACATTTCACAAAAACAAACATGTGTGTGTGTGTGTGTGTGTGTGTGTGTGTGTGTGTGTGTGTGTGTGTGTGTGTGTGTGTGTGTGTGTGTGTGTGTGTGTGTGTGTGTGTGTGTGTGTGTGTGTGTGTGTGTGTGTGTGTGTGTGTGAGTGAGTGAGTGAGTGAGTGAGTGAGTGAGTGAGAGAGAGAGCAAATTAACATAAACAGGCATTCTGTAGAATTATTAAAATCACAAAAATGTTCTTAGCTGTTTCAAAACATGTTCCAACATACCCTGCCACCATCACTTATTGTAGCTAGCTGTATTAGCATGGCGCTTTGAAATTAGCAGAAGGTTGATACACCATTCTTTACACATATACCCGATGTAGCTCATACAACATTTTCTACAATGGTAGAAGTACCACTTTTTACGTATGCAATATTTGACCCACGGGTGGGGCGCAGAGCTGAAGTGGTTACCAAACTATAATCTTGTTATTTTATTCTGCTGTAGCTTCAGGAGATATAGCAACACATCACACATTGGGATCGTAAAGGAAGCCAGAGGAATCTGAAACCAGAGGTCTGATATGACTCCTATCTTATCTGTGATTCATGGAATTGTTACAACTCTCCCCGTGTTACAACTACCCGGTCTCCCCTACAGTGACAGTGACCCGCGGCCCACGATTTTGCCGATTAATTGTCATTGTTTTAGGGCTTTGTCATAATTTTTTTTGTCTGCTTCGATCATTGAATAGTTATTAATTTAATGTTTTTTAAGTTATAATAAGTTATAACAATAAATTAATAAAAAATTATCATAAGCTATGACAAAAATATATATTAAACTAGGTGAGGGGATAGTTACAAAAATTACAAATACAAAAAGTAATAATTCTTGAAAAACAAAACCTTGTACTAATTTGATAAAACCTAAACATATTAATAAAAAGGTACAAATTACTTTGTGTTTGTAACATACATTTATGAAAAACAATTATTAGATTTATTTTTAGCTATATATGAATGTAAATAATGCCCACTGTTTGAATGCTGAACGGAGAATGAATGACAGCTGCAGCGAAGGGTAGACGAGTTTTAACAATTTAATTTAACAATATAAATATACTTCTCTCACATTCAGATATATAGGATGTCTTTAGTTGACGTTGTACCAGCAAATCATAATATAAGAATGATTTCTGAAGGATTCTGTGATGATTATAGGCCTAATCTAAGCATGTGACTTTGTTTTTTTTCAATCTTCAAAAAACAAAAACAAAAAAACATTTAACATCAAACTAAAAACGAACAGAAATCTTGGGATACGCATAACAGATCTTACATTGTACAGGGTAAAGCATTACATTTTACACCATTGCTTTTTTCAATATGAGAGATTTATTTTTTTGTTTTAGTACACTTCTTATTTCTAGTAATTGAGTTCCATGAGTCATACAATATTTTAAGATTTTTTATATCTTTACAGAAAAACTTAAAGGCAGATGTTATAGACATTACTTTAGCTTTATGAATATGAAACTTCCCAAGAAGACGAATTAACTTTAATGTGTTATCAATTATATTAAATGCAGCATTAGGCCTACAGTCCAAGAATCTGAGCATATGAGTTTTGTCGACAGATGGAGGTGGCTGCCTCGTAATTCTCTATGTAGGAAAAAAAACCCTGTTTCTGAAATCGAAAAGTACCTTCTTTTTTGAACATTTTAAAACAAACGTAAACAATGGCGGCCAGAAGTCAGAAGTACGTCATGAGGCTCAATGCAAGTGGCGTATTGTTCACTTGTTCGTCTCATCATTTGAATCTTTGTTCAATCTTTGAAACTTTGTAAAATAAACAAATTAAAAAAGTCACACGTTTTCTAGTGTATTTTTTAATTTTTTAATGAATATATGCAGATGAAAAAATTAAATAAAACTGTGAACTATCTCTTTAAAACACTATAACCAAATTTGTATGCACATGGTCACTAAATGAATCTGGTGAAGATTCAGATCTCTTCTTTGGTAAAGAGATTCAAAAGATTCGAGTTACTGAATCAAAATCACACCACTAGTTCTGAGTAAGCAGCTCTCTGGTTTCGAAGCAATGGACCTACAGGTGGGTGGGGCTGAATGTAACAATTATGACGTCATGGCAACTGTCTCCCACACTACACACAGCCCATTAAAGATGTATTTCTCATCTAGGCTAGACCGCTTTAAACCCTGTCGAGCAGCTGTAAGTCTGAAGGGCGGTTTCACCGGATTGTCGGGTTGCGTGGCGGTAAATGGACTCATTAAAGAAGCGCAGTAGAAGCAAGCGATGCCACCGGGTTGTCTCCGTCTAGAACTTGTTCGGGGTTTGTAGTCGATTATATTTGATCGCCGAGCAATCGATCAGCAGCACCAAGCGGAGGTGAAGACGCCGGGGTGCTTTATTTGCTGTGAGTAAGAGATTGATTATTGAATATATATATATATATATATATATATATATATATATATATATATATATATATATATATATATATATATATATAATTTTTTTGTATCGCGTGCTAGCCTAGGATGCTATGCACATTGATTATTTTCTGTTAGTTTCGCGCGCGCGTGTGTATCTGAAATTATAATAAACTGTTACACGTCCCAAGTTTTATGTTTAAAACATTTCTGCTGGTTAACAACCGCATCTTGCTCCATGCATCCACCCACTCATCCGTCAGTCATTTTCATGTTCTCATTTAAATGTTGACTGATGATGCGACAATGATGTGCACCAAATAAATGAACTAGCCTATTTCAGAGCTCTCTCAGTGTGATTTTTACACTTTAGCGGAGTTTTGTTGAATATAAAATGTCATGTCGTGTTCAATGTGGTGTTTCTAAATCCTTGCTGATTTCTGTGTTTTGCGTGTCTCTGTTCACGGTTGCTTCTATGTGTGTCCTTTTTCTTATACTTCTGTCATAGGCACTATCCAGCTTGTCTGTGTTTTGAGCTCAGGCGGACCGCCTCTCCACCCACCTCAAGATGCACATGAATAGCTTATTAAACCAGTGCAGTAAGTAACAATGCTTAGGAATTAATTAGTTTTGTAAAATATAAAAAAATAACATTTATGAAACAGCTAGTTGTCCTTAAAGACATGCTGCTGCTGCTGCTGCTGTGTACACCTGCATGTGTCATAAAGAACAGGTTAGCTGCTTTGTTCTGCCTAATGATATATCAGAATCAACTTAGAGATGCATGGCTCATTAGAGAGGTTTGATAATCTGCACTTGACCTTTCTTATCTCAGTATGGCTCAGTTAGTGGATTCACACTGAGAATGTCATGAAGAGAGTCCATCAGAATAGATATTCCCATATCTTGTGACTTGCTCCTACCTCAGAGTTGAAGTCTTGTGGCCATGTCAGTGTCTGATTACTCGGACAAGGAATCCGAGTCCGTGGAGTTCAGAGTGCAATAGAGTACATGCCCATGTGGTTAAAATATAGTTGTGTTGTTTCCATGTGTGTTGTACTCCACTATTTTTGTTTTTTTGAGTTTATTATTTTTTTTCGATCTGTGCCCTTCTGTTGACATAGCTGAGATCCTCCCTGTCCTTTGGTATGAAACAGGAAAACATAACTTTCCTCCCTCCATCTCCTTCCAAACGTACACTGCCCAGTCCATTCTCTCATATGCAACTTTTTTCAGCTTTTCTAAATAGCAATGTCCTCCGAAGTACTTCCTTCTGTTTCCACACTGTATACTGTCTTATTTGTCTTTACTGCAGCATAGATTTATGTAGTTGTCGATGCTTATTGAGCAAAGAATCGTGAAGCACAAAAAGTTGATGCTGTAAGAGTCAAAGTTGAGGGTTGTAGACAAACAAAAAGAAGCCAACCTCTGAATATAATTGCTTTGATTTAAGGAAAGTGCGTCATGTTCATGTTGATCGAACCTTGAGATGTGCTTGGAGACAAGTTGCGTGACACGAGAAGTATCTGATTAGTGACTGAATCCTTCTGATAACATAAAAGTGGTTCTTGTATACATCCGGATATGTAGTATACAAACAACAGCAATTACATATATTTTATACATATATAATATACGTTCAAACTTTTGGGGTCACCAAATCAGCACATATGAATGATTTCTGAAGGATCATGTGACACTAAGGTTGGGCTTCTGAAAACTCAGTTCTCAAAAAGCTTAGCAAATTATATTTTAAAATAGTTACATAAATTGTAGTAATATTTCACAATATTACTGTTTTTATTATTATTATTATCTTATCAAATAAATTCAGCCTTGGTGAGCATATGAGACTTATTTAAAAAAATCGAACCAACCCCAGACTTTTGAACAACAAATGTATGACATGAACGTAGGATTCAGAATACATAATATCTAGTTATTTAGGCCTAGTTTTTGAATAGTATTTGGTGTCTGTTTTTAAAAAGAGCTAAATTATTCTTCTCTCGTCACATTTATTTTTTGTACAGAAGCTGAGATTCACTGATACCGTATAAGTTCAGCTGATATAAACCATTTCACTGGATCAGTTATATTGTTACTGTTTGCGTACAGCTTTTTGCAGCAAATCATTGTGGACAAAGCAGTCTCTGTTCAGAGTCGTTATTAGGAAACTAGATTTCTCTTGCTGTTCCTTTGATTGATTTTTCCCAGACAGGTGGGCTGGGCTCCAGTCTAAAAAAAAAAATCATTACGACTAGTCATTACATCTAAATTGCTTTATAAATTGCGTTTGCACAAATGTGAGTTTGCATCATTCAATATGCTGTGTTTGGACATACATAACCAGTGCCCCCAAAACTCCAAGAAAAAAAAAGACTGGCTGAGAAGGAAAAGAGAAAGACATCAATACGACATTTTTGATGTTTGGTATGCCACTGTGCTGAATGTTGTTTTCTGTAGAGAAAGAGAGTGGGAGAGAATGTGAGGGGGAGATCTCTGGAGCGATGCCAAAGCTCTCTCTTCTCCAGCAGATCCAGTCTGGAACAGACTACAGCTACTGCCCCTGCAGTTCACACCAATCCCAGCAGCCACATGAGAAACCGTGCGCGGAGAGAGGGAGAGCTTGTCGTGATGTGGATAAAAAGAATGCCAAAAAAACAAAAACAAATGCATTGCATGTTGTGCGTAGACGCTTATTAGTGGAAGCGATTTACTTGGTGTGACGTCCTTGCACTTATCGCTGTCTCTCAACTCTGTTCTGGACTTTTCGGAGCATGATCTGGATTTGTGTCATCCCATTTCTCTTGTTTCTGCTGCTTCTGACCTTTTATTACAGCATATTCTATACTCCAAAATGTTTGTTAGGGTTAGTTAGCAGTTATGTTGTTATTTGTTAAATAATACATAAAACCTAAACAAAAAAATTGAAATGTTGACTTGGCAACTAACTGAAATAATATAATTTTAAGTATTAAATTACTAAACAATATGCACATAACAAAATTACTAAAACCTAAAATTAAAAATATATAATATTTAAAAACAGAAAGTATTATCATTAAGAATTATATTAATAAATACTATAAAGGTATTTCATTGATTTTTAAACACTTTTTTTTTTAATTAATCCAGCATTTTTGACTAATTAAGAAATCTAACTGCATGCAAAGTGATACTAACATCTAAATTCTAAATGTTCTCCTTTTTTTTTTTTTTTCAAGGTTGAAAACATGCCACATGCTTCCTGTTCTAGTGTTGATTGACTATGCCAAAAGCAGATCATGTTTTATAAGAGATTATTTTGTCAATTTGTTTTAAATTAGATGTACTTTTAAAATATGTCCTTTTCTAGCTTCTACTTTACTAATGTCTCCAGATGTTAGTTCTGCATGCTAAAGCATCAGTCGAGGGTCGATTTCCTCTCGTGTTCATGTGAAGTCAGGTTGCGGGCCTTGTGACGGCATCCTCTGACGTGCTGCGTGCTGTGTAAACGTGGAGTCAATGTCTCCTTTTGACCCACATATTTCACAAACATGAGCCTCCTGTATGAGGGCAGATGTTAGCTGCCACTTAGATAGCGTCTGTTTCCTCAGAGAGAAAATGGGCGGTTAAATCCACTTCCTTTGGTGAATTTTATCACGGCAGTGTTAACTTGTGTTTTTGTCTAAAACTAAATCAGCTTGCATACTTGCTCAACTCCAGTTGAGATGTCAGCTGTATTAGGATGGTACTTCAACTTGCCCCTTGGTCCAATAACATGACTTTCCACCGGAAGTTGTTTGTTTGTCTATTTTTTTTATTTATTTACTTAGTATCATTATTTTCGGAATGTATTGTGTACTCAAGCTTCAATGGAGGCCTGGGCCTGTATTTATCAAGCATCTCAAAGTGCCATTTCACTCTTAAGTCAGTTCTTAGCAGTGTTCTTGTGAGTAATTCTCAGAGGCTTGATAAATACAGGCCCAGATGTCAAAAAGTATTGAGTCCCTCCCTAAGCATGCACAAAAGCTTAAGAGGAACCTCCACAAGTCTGAAGTCACTCTTGGAGTCTTTTCTGGAATTAAATTACAAAAAACAGTAGATGAAAGACACTTTTTATTGACACAGACAGAGACCCGTTAGGATTGCACTCTAAGCATTTTGCTTATAAGTGAGGTTGTAAAGCTGAAAGGGCTGTGATTGTGTGTCTGCTGCTGGAAACACAAAGACTGCATGTGTGTGCTGTACCCTTGATGAATACCGCTAGAATATTCCCGCTTATGTGACAAAGCCCGGCGGGTTGTGTAAGCGTGCCACTCAGTGCTGTTTCCCGGCAGCATCATTTGGCTATGACAGTCCCCATTGACTTCAACACACACTTTATTCTCAGTGTCTCCCCAACATGGAAATACTGATGCATAAGTTGCAAACACAAGTCTAGACCCCAGCCACTATGAACCAAGAGTGAATTGTAACTTGTTTTGTTTGTCGTCATTATATTACTTGCTGAATTTGCTCAACTTCACAGGAAAACCACAGTAATGCATGGCAATTTCATGTTGTAAATGTGTGGGTTTTAGATTCAGACTCCCATAGTGTACAATATACAAGTCTCATATGCTCTTTAAGGCTGCATTTATTTGTTAGAAAATACAATAAAAACAGTGATACTGTGAAAGAGCATTACAAAAAACGTATGTTTTTTTCGGCAGCCATTATTTCAGTCTTTAGTGTCACATGATCCTTCCGAAATCATTCTAAAATGCTTATTTGGTGTTCCTTGTTGTTATTGCAGTTGTGATGCTTTTTTCAGGATTCTTTGGTGAATAGAGTTAAAAAGAACAATTACTTGAAATAGAAATCATCTAACATTATAAATGTCTTTGTTTTACTTTTTCTATATTTATTGCATCCTTGCTAAATAAAAGTATTAATTTCTCTCAGAAAAATCTCACTGACCTCAAACTTTTGAGTGGTACTGTACATGTACATTGTTTAAAAGCCATTTACAATACACTGTTAAAGTGAAAATGATAAGTCTGCCATTTCTAGTTCTTTTAAACCCATGTGGCAGTCTTTTTGCTGAGTTTAACTGTAGCATTGCTCTTGATAGATAGATAGATAGATAGATAGATAGATAGATAGATAGATAGATAGATAGATAGATAGATAGATAGATAGATAGATAGATAGATAGATAGATAGATAGATAGATAGATAGATAGATAGATAGATAGATAGATAGATATGTGTGTGTATGTATATGTATGTATGTGTATATGTATGTATGTGTATATGTATGTATGTGTATATGTATGTATGTGTATATATATATATATATATATATATATATATATATATATATATATATATATATATATATATATATATATATATATATATATATTACACAGCAAAAGCATACACTGTCAGCGGGCTTCAAAAAGGACATAAAACACCATACAAATATATCCTGTTTGTCTGTGGCCACTGTATTCTTTCACTCTGTGAAAAGGTGACTGTTCTTCTAAATATCTCCTTTTCTGGTTTACAGAAGAAAGAAAGTCATATGAGTTGAAATGAGTAAAAATGATAAAAGAATTGTCACTTTTTGTTTGAGCTAACCTTTTAAATGACTCAATGGGTCTCAATAGTAAAGTTTATGCTAGTTGTTGATTGTCTAATTTGTGTTTTGATCAAGAACAGTCCGATTTCCACCTGCATGAATCTTTCTCTCCCTGCTGTCCACAGCTATTTTAAGACATGGTTGTTCTATCACTTGTATCCCCTGCCGCAGCAGACGAGAGCCTTCCTACTCATTGAGCTAATCAATTACTGTATGAGCTTCAAACCAGAGCTTCACTTTCATCCATAAACACGCACTGCTTCCTTTAGAAACCAGCTTCTAATTCTTTGGCAGTTAAGATTCAGGCTTTGCACTTGATAAATATTTAAAGAAGCATTTTACAAAGAATTCTATGATTTAAAAGATTTTTCTTTTTAAGCGCATTCTAACACTGAATTGCTTTTGAGCACTCCTTGTGGAAATCTTTGGTGTTTCTCCCAACACTTTTTGTGTGTTCGGTTCTCAGCGGAGATCTCCAGGATGTGTGAGGTGGACGTTTCTTCTGAGCCCACCAGCCCGACGCTATGTAGAGAGTCTTCTGATACATACTGCCATGTGGACCGCTGGCAGAAGCTACGTCAGCCGTCCGCAAGCTAGAATTTTGGGAAAACTTTACACATGAGCTGATTGGCAGTGGCTTCTTCTCAAAGGTTTACAAGGTAACGCTCAAAATATCTTGAATCTGATTACACTAATCTGTCTGTTATTTTTTAATAAAATATGTACAGTAGGTGCTAAGAAATGTTGGCAGACATTAATTAGCTGCTTTGTCCTTTAACGCAACAAAGAAAGCAGTGTACAATTTTGAGTGCTTCATGCATATTGATTTGTTACTCAGTTTTATTAAATGATATTTTATAGAATTCTATCATAAACGTCTATAGTGAAGTCCATCATACAACAAGAATGAAGAAGAGTAAAAAAATTAAATCTAAATGGAAATGACTTGTCAGCATCCTATTGTCCTGCAGAAGGTCTCCCAGTGTGAGGTATACTGTCAGAAAAAAAGGTACATTGCTGTCACTGGGGCGGTACCCTAAGGTACAAAACCGAAAAGGTACTAATATGTACCTTTAAGGTATTAATATGTACCTTTTAAGGGACTAATATGCACTCTTAAAGTACTGATATGTACCTTTTAAGGTACTAATATGTACCATTTAGGGGTGAGTAAGGTACAAAGATGTACCTTTTCACTTTTGTACCTTAGGGTACCGCCCCAGTGACAGCACTGTACCTTTTTTTCTGACAGTGTATATATATGTGTGCATATCTTAATGGCACTCATACAGTGCAGAATTGTAGTCCTACTAATTAGGACATATTTGTCAGCTAAGCCCAGTTTGAGGTGGCCCTCGTACACCGTACCTATTAATGGGTTCCTGATGAGTCCCTGCTGTTTGCACAGTTCAACTGTCTCAGCAGTTCTGTCCCTTCCTGTATATTAACATGGAAGCGTTTCTCTTTGATTTTACTCTAGAGAGAGGGAGAGAGCAATGTTTTAATACCTCTTTAGGATCCCTTCTTGTCTCATCTGTTTTTCATTTTATTGTCATTTTGCTTCATTTATTTTCAGGTCATCCACAACACCACACGGAAGGTGATGGTAGTAAAGATCTATAAGAATGATGTCGATCAGGACAGCATTGTAAGAGAAATCAGCCTTCTGCAGAAACTCTCACACCCCAACATAGTGAGGTATCCCTGAATTAATAACTTGCCATATTCTGCACTCATTTATTTAATTCCTCATTTATCTATTATTTGTGTTTATTTATTTATTATAATAATATAAGTATTGTATACACCGATCAAGCATAACATTATGACCGGTTAAATAATGACAGGTGACGTGAATAACAGTGATTATCTCTTTATTGCGGCACCTGTTAGTGGATGGGATATATTAGGCAGCAAGTGAACATTTCCTCAAATTTGGTGACTTAGAATCAGGAAAAACGGGCAAGCGAAAGGATTTGAGCGAGCTTGACCATGGCCAAATTGTGAATGGGCGGCCAAGGCTCATTGATGCACGTGTGCAAGGCTGACCCGTGTGGTCCGATCAAACAGACTAGCTCAAATTGCTCAGGAAGTTAATGCTGATTCTGATAGAAAGGTGTAAGAATACACTGTGCATCACAGTAGCGCTCATCTAAATGCCTAATCTATCTTTATACCTAATAGTCAAGTTAGACGCCATATTAAATTTAATGCAGATGAAAGCGAGGATGTGAGGGATAGACGTACATTCTAGTTCGGACACGCTGGACTGATTGTGTTTTATCTTAACACCTTTTAATCTAAAGTATTTAGCTTTAAGGCTTGCAATTAATTAATTGAATTTGACCCCAGAATTGTCTGATTTGTTTAAAATGCATAACAGGATGTGCATGCACCACATGAAGCCGGTTTGTGTGCAGTACTTTAATCTAGACAAATGAAGAAGATACAAATATAAGATGGTTTTGATTATTTTTTTGACATTTTCATTCTTGCATTTGTGTTTTCAATTTTTTTTTCTATTATTCTGAAACTGTTGAAAATGAATTGTAAAGAATGAGTAGGTGTTTCCAAACCTTTATCTGGTAATGTATGTGTACATATATGACCTTGTCATTTAAAGTGCAAGATACTATACAAGATTTTGAAGAATTCTGACAAGCCTGTTAAAGGTTACAAGTCACACTGTCCAGCACAGCGCTTGTTATACTGCTATTAATCCTGCACTATGACGTGTGTTTGTCTAAGCAATCTCAGAATGGCCAGTGTGTTATGGAAGGACAAATCCATATTCAGAACTCTCTGGAAAGTTGAGATAAATGAACACTGCACAGTTACTGCCAGCTGTCATCTCCTCATTACAGATGACCATCATGTTGACCCATGAACAGAACTGCTGAATGTGATAGAAACCAAATGAGGTCACCATGACAGTGAAATATTATATTTACCCATATTCATTGCTTCACTGATTCATGGTTCTATAATGTGTTAGTGATGATAAATGAAAACTTGAACTTTCCATTTCAGTACAAATGTTATACATTTGACAAATTATTTGGTTTTTAACTGGCTCAACATTGCAGATTTAGGGAACATGTCATGCTGACGGCTTGTAACCTTTATTCAAAATTTTTTCAGGTATCTGGGTATTTGTGTCAAAGAGGAGAAGTTGTACCCAATTCTGGAGGTGAGATCTCAGTCTTCTCAGCCTCAAAATGAAATAGTTTGTTTTGTATCTTGAATTTATTTTATGCATAATGTAGTGCTTAGAGATGACGCTTTGAAACTGCATGTGATTTGCAGTTGTTTACCTTGGCTTAATAAAATGAATTTCTCTCTCTCTCTCTCTCTCTCTCTCTCTCTCTCTCTCTCTCTCTCTCTCTCTCTCTCTCTCTCTCTCTCTCTCTCTCTCTCTCTCTCTCTCTCTCTCTCTCTCTCTCTCTCTCTCTCTCTCTCTCTCTCTCTCTCTCTCTCTCTCTCTCTCTCTCTCTCTCTCTCTCTCTCTCTCTCTCTCTCTCTCTTTATTTATATATATATATATATATATATATATATATATATATTAGTATTTGAACACCCTGCTATTTTGTTAATTCTCCCACTTGGAAATCATGGAGGGGTCTGAAATTGTCATCGTAGGTGCATGTCCACTGTGAGAGACATAATCAAAAAAAAAAAAATCCAGAAATCACAATGTTTGATTTTTTAACTTTATTTGTATGAGACAGCTGCAAATAAGTATTTGAACACCTGTCTATCAGCTAGAATTCTGACCCTTAAAGACCTGTTAGTCTGCCTTTAAAATGTCCACCTCCACTCCATTTATTATCCTAAATTAGATGCACATGTTTGAAGTCATTAGCTGCATAAAGACACCTGTCCACCCCATACAATCAGTAAGAATCCAACTACTAACATGGCCAAGACCAAAGAGCTGTCCAAAGACACTAGAGACAAAATTGTACACCTCCACAAGGCTGGAAAGGGCTACGGGGAAATTGCCAAGCAGCTTGGTGAAAAAAGGTCCACTGTTGGAGCAATCATTAGAAAATGGAAGAAGCTAAACATGACTGTCAATCTTCCTCGGACTGGGACTCCATGCAAGATCTCACCTCGTGGGGTCTCAGTGATCCTAAGAAAGGTGAGAAATCAGCCCAGAACTACACGGGAGGAGCTGGTCAATGACCTAAAAAGAGCTGGGACCACCGTTTCCAAGGTTACTGTTGGTAATATACTAAGACGTCATGGTTTGAAATCATGCATGGCACGGAAGGTACCCCTGCTTAAACCAGCACATGTCCAGACCCGTCTTAAGTTTTCCAATGACCAATTGGATGATCCAGAGGAGTCATGGGAGAAAGTCATGTGGTCAGATGAGACCAAAATATAACTTTTTGGTCATAATTCCACTAAACGTGTTTGGAGGAAGAAGAATGATGAGTACCATCCCAAGAACACCATCCCTAGCATGGGGGTGGTAGCATCATGCTTTGGGGGTGTTTTTCTGCAAATTGGACAGGGCGACTGCACAGTATTAAGGAGAGGATGACCAGGGCCATGTATTGCGAGATTTTGGGGAACAACCTCCTTCCCTCAGTTAGAGCATTGAAGATGGTTCGAGGCTGGGTTTTCCAACATGACAATGACCCGAAGCACACAGCCAGGATAAACAAGGAGTGGCTCTGTAAGAAGCATATCAAGGTTCTGGCGTGGCCTAGCCAGTCTCCAGACCTAAACCCAATAGAGAATCTTTGGAGGGAGCTCAAGCTCCGTGTTTCTCAGCGACAGGCCAGAAACCTGACTGATCTAGAGAAGATCTGTGTGGAGGAGTGGGCCAAAATCCCTCCTGCAATGTGTGCAACCCTGGTGAAAAACTACAGGAAACGTTTGACCTCTGTAATTGCAAACAAAGGCTACTGTACCAAATATTAACATTGATTTTCTCAGGTGTTCAAATACTTATTTGCAGCTGTATCATACAAATAAATAGTTAAAAAATCCTACATTGTGATTTCTGGATTTTTTTTTTTAGATTATGTCTCACAGTGGACATGCACCTACTATTACAATTTCAGACCCCTCCATGATTTCTAAGTGGGAGAACTTGCAAAATAGCAGGGTGTTCAAATACTTATTTTCCTCACTGTACATATATACACACTCACCTAAAGCATTCTTTAGAACACCATACTAATACTGTGTTTGACCCCCTTTCGCCTTCAAAACTGCCATAATTCTGCGTGGCATTGATTCAACAAGGTGCTGAAAGCATTCTTTAGAAATTATGGCCCATATTGATTAGATAGCATCTTGCAGTTGATGGAGATTTGTGGGACGCACATCCAGGGCACGAAGCTCCCGTTCCACCACATCCCAAAGATGCTCAATTGGGTTGAGATCTGGTGACTGTGGGGGCCATTTTAGTACAGTGAACTCATTGTCATGTTCAAGAAACCAATTTTAAATGATTCGAGCTTTGTGACATGGTGCATTATCCTGCTGGAAGTAGCCATCAGAGGATGGGTACATGGTGGTCATAAAGGGATGGACATGGTCAGAAACAATGCTCAGGTTGGCCGGGGCATTTAAACGATGCCCAATTGGCACTAAGGGGCCTAAAGTGTGCCAAGAAAACATCCCCCACACCATTACACCACCACCACCAGCCTGCACAGTGGTAACAAGGCATGATGGATCCATGTTCTCATTCTGTTTACGCCAAATTCTGACTCTACCATCTGAATGTCTCAACAGCAATCGAGACTCATCAGACCAGGCAACATTTTTCCAGTCTTCAACTGTCCAATTTTGTTGAGCTTGTGCAAATTGTAGCCTCTTTTTCCTATTTGTAGTAGAGATGAGTGGTTCCCGGTGGGGTCTTCTGCTGTTGTAACCCATCCGCCTCAAGGTTGTGCGTGTTGTGGCTTCACAAATGCTTTGCTGCATACCTCGGTTATAACGAGTGGTTATTTCAGTCAAAGTTGCTCTTCTATCAGCTTAAACCAGTCGGCCCATTCTCCTCTGACCTCTAGCATCAACAAGGCATTTTCGCGAACAGGACTGCTGCATACTGGATGTTTTTCCCTTTTCACACCATTCTTTGTAAACCCTAGAAATGGTTGTGCGTGAAAATCCCAGTAACTGAGCAGATTGTGAAATACTCAGACCGGCCCGTCTGGCACCAACAACCATACCACGCTCAAAATTGCTTAAATCACCTTTCTTTCCCATTCTGACATTCAGTTTGGAGTTCAGGAGATTGTCTTGACCAGGACCACACCCCTAAATGCATTGAAGCAACTGCCATGTGATTGGTTGATTAGATAGTTGCATTAATGAGAAATTGAAATTGTTTCTAATAATCCTTTAGGTGAGTGTATATTATATACACACACACACACACACACACACACACACACAGTGAGTACGGAAAGTATTCAGACTCCCTTACATTTTTTACTCTGTTATATTGCAGCCATTTGCTAAAATCATTTAAGTTAAAAAAAACCTCACCCCATATTGTCTGAAAAACAGAATTGTTGACATTTTTGCAGATTTATTAAAAAAGAAAAACTGAAATATCACATTGTCCTAAGTATTCAGACCCTTTGCTGTGACACTCTCATTTGACTCCAGCTGTGATTGATTATACTGATTGGACTTGATTAGGAAAACCACACCTGTCCATATAAGACCTTGCAAAAATGTCAACAATTCTGTGTTTTTCTCTCAATATGGGGTGCTGTGTTTACATTACATTAATGAGAAAATAAATGAACTTAAATGATTTTAGCAAATGGCTGCAATATAACAAAGAGTGAAAAATTGAAGGGGGTCTGAATACTCTCCATACCCACTGTATATATGTGTATTGAGACACCCCTCCAAATCACTGAATTCAGGTGTTCCAATCACTCCATGGCCAAAGGTGTATAAAATCAAGCACCCTAGGCATGCAGACTGCTTCTACAAACATTTGTGAAAGAATGAGTCGCTCTCAGGAGCTCGTTCAAGCGTGGTACTGTGATGGGTTGTCTGTTCGTGAAATGTGCACACAACTACATATTCCACAGTCAACTGTTAGTGGTATTATAACAACGTGGAAGCAGTCTGTGCTTTGACAAATCACGCTTCTCTGTCTGGCAATCTTACGAGTCTGGGTTTGGTGGTAGCCAGGAGAACGGTACTTGCCTGACTGCATTGTGCCAAGTGTAAAGTTTGGTGGAGGGGGATTATGGTGTGGGGGTTTTCAGGGGTTGGGCATGGCCCCTTAGTTCCAGTGAAAGAGTTCCCTCTTAATGCTTCAGAATACCAAGACATTTTGGATTTTTCATGCTCTCAACTTTGTGGGAACAGTTTGGGGATCGCCCCTTCCTGTTCCAATATGATGGTGCACCAGTGCACAAAGCAAGGTCCATAGGGCTGTCAATCTTCATCCATTATCCCATTCGAATTTCATTCATTAGTTTTTTTTTTTATATTCGAATTATATTTGAATATTAAATGCTCAAATTTGACTTATTAATATTTACTATATATCTATCTATACACACACTATAAAAATGGGATTAAGCATTGCAAATTCCACTATGAGCTCGTAGTTTACTTGTTTTACATTATGTCCATTAGAGGGCATTTCAGGATTATTAATAAACATGTAAATACCAACAGGTGATGGCTTTCTTGCTAAATAAGTAATGATTAAGCTTAGACATAAAATAAATAAAGTTGTCAACTTTAATTAACATTTTCATTGTCAACAGATCTCTCGTTGTTCTTGTATGAGGGCTGCGTAGATCGCATCATTAGTTACACACATCCCCTGGCCTCAAATTTCACTATTCCTTTTTCATTTAAACACATCTTAGAGGGATCTTGAACAAGTATTTTGTCACTGTTGATCGCTTTTACTTTCTCACGTACCTCCTGCTGCTGGTCTTGTTCCAAATGAATTAGCCGATGGAAATGCGGCTCGAGGTAGCTAGCGGTATTAAGCAGCATGAATGCGTCTTAGTTGGGACTGAATCGCTTCTCGAGATCTGTTGACATCTTAGTTTTCATTTCATTGAGTGCTGCCGAATCGCTGATGGATGGCTTGAGATGTGACAAAAGCACATATACTTTAGGGGGAGAACGGCTAATGCTGTTGGGAATCGGTCGGGCGATAACGCCTCAGTGGCTATTTTAAAAGGCCTGGAAAACAAACATGGGCTACATTAGAATAACGTTATGGCTAGCTAGCTACAGGGGTAGATTGTGCATCAGGAGTGACAAGCAATTTGTTACCACACGTTTGCTAAAGATAGTCAACAAAGTAAAATTTTATTGTTTTTTTTTAAACCCATTCGAATAGTAGTTTTAACATTTGATTAGTATACTTTTTTTTTTATATTCGAATTGTATTCGACTACCGAAATTCGTTCCAACAGCCCTAATAAAGAAATGGATGAGCGAGTTTGGTGTGGAGGAACTTGACTGGCTTGCACAGAGTCCTGACCTCAACCCGATAAAACACCTTTGGGATGAATTAGAGCAGAGACTGCAAGCCAGGCCTTCTCGTCCAACATCAGTGCCTGACCTCACAATTGCTCTTGTAGAAGAATGGTAAAAAATTCCCATAAACACACTTTGTGGAAAGATTTCCCAGAAGAGTTGAAGCTGTTATAACTGCAAAGGGTGGGCCACCTCCATATGTGGCGGCGCTTAAATAGCAGCGGCCCGGAGGCTTGCTCCAAACAGATTTCGCTGCATGGTACTTGTACTTGTAATGACAAAGTCTATCTCTATCTCTCTCTATTAAACCCTACGGATTAAAGGGTTACTTCAGCGATTAGCATTAAGCTTTGTATCAGTAGAAACCCAGGAGTATATTCAAATTATCGTACCCTGAGACGTAGAGCAGCCTCGGCAGCGAAGTGCATTCTGGGAATTGTTGTCTTTATCCCCATGAGACAAAAATAAATTTTCTGTGTTTTCTCAGTCTAGAAGGCACCAAATTAAAAATTTCACATTTCTACTACATTAATGCCCGAGTTTAAATACAGATTCATCTTCCCAGCGCCGAAGTACCCATTTAAGAATGGGATGTCATTAAATGTGCATGGAAAGGCAGGCGTCCCAAAACTTTTGGCAACATAGTGTATTAGATACAGACAATTAAATGTTAGATATTGGTTAATTAATATAATGCATTTAGTTGTAATAATAATAATGATTATTATTATTAATGAAATCAAACAGCAACGTTGTACAGTTATGGAGTGGAAAAAGCCTATAAACTTTGGTTTCCATTTTATTTTTGTATTGCATTACATTTACACTGGCCCTAGAGACATCCTTATTGTTGAGACCTGCACATAACAAGAAGAGTGAAAGTGTTTTTGTTTCTTTCCCCCACTGACTGTGTTTCTCTGACAGTATGTTAGTGGAGGATGTTTAGAGGAGCTGTTGGCCAGGAAAGATGTGCCTCTGTCCTGGAGAGAGAAAGTTGACCTGTCCTCTGACATCACCAGAGGGATGATTTACCTCCACTACAAGAACATCTATCACAGAGATCTGAACTCTAAGGTACAGCAGGACTCTCACTCGCACTCATCTTTTGTGATGAACAGAGTAACTAAATATGGTTTATATGGAGATCCCCTGAGCAATCATCTGATCTCAGAGAATGGTTGTCTAGCCTTTACGTGGAATTATCCCCTGAGAAATAGTTTCAATACTGTTTGCCTGAGAGTGTCATCGGTTGCCAGGTTTCACAGAAGTGCTCAACAAACCTGGCGTGAAGGGCAAGGCAACAAGGCCAGCCCATTGTGATGGTAATAAACTCTCCTACTCAGTCTTTCTCTCCGTGTCACATACACACTCTCTCCCTAACCCTTTCCATCTAATTTGAAAATGCAAAATGCACAAACTGTGTATAGGCTTCTCATCTGTGTATAGGCCCTGCACCCCCTCCTTTTTTTTGTTTTTACCTTCGTCTTTGTGCCTCTGCCTATTTGTCAGCCATTCAGATATGAACAATGAGCAAACAAAAATGCCAGCCACACAATTTACACAACCGTGACATCTAGCACGTCGGTTAGTGGTATCATCGATTGGTTTCCACTGCGCTGCAGTTGGCATTTAACATAGAATTTAGTATGACTGAGTGAAGTTGACAGAAAATAGAAGCTATTAAAGTTGACTGCTTCCCTAAACCCTAAAGCTGGTGTTTTTCAGAATGTGTGGAACGTTAATGTAGAGGAGGTGAAAGGGTTCACATCAAGCTGAATGGCAGAAATACAAGATTTAAATATGAGGTCAAACATTTGTGTTTCATATGCATATTTGTTAAAGATACACAAATACATGCAAGTATTTAATTTGTGTTTATTATTATTAATTATATTTGTATATATTTATTTTTATCATTATTTCTTCATATTGAATCAGACAACCTTAGTGCTTTTCTTTCAAACCCACAAATTAGCTGCACAGCCAGAGGGTGTTGCAACACTTGGCATATGTAGGAGTTACTGTTCTAAATTCGGAGGCTTCTAGGGCTCAGGGCTGTGCTTGGAGTTTTTAGTCCTATAATCATAGGTCAGTTTTTAGGATGGAGACTTAGCTGAGGTTTCTAACTCAATCCAGATGCAGAACTGTTTTATCCATCTGCACTTTCTTATGTAACGTCTCGGTTGAGTCCCCTTACTCTGGTCAGCTTCAGTGTCTCCTCATTTGCCTTTGCTTTATAATAACAACCCTTTTTATTATACCCACAATAATTGTTTTTTAAACTGCTTTTCAGACTAATGGAATGCTTGTAGCCATGACACATCATCACTAGAGACCATTCAAACTGAAAGTGAGATATAACATTGCATAATGGTGCCCCGAGGGTGTTCAATATGTGGCGGAGAGGAATTGTAGGTGGTCCAGACCCTTTAGCGAGGTACAGGCTCAGCTGCATAATGTATTAAATGGAGATGTCGATGATGAGGAAGGTCTTTCAGTTGAACCTGGGAGTTTTGCTTCAGCCGCCAGGCACATTGTCTTCAAAGGAACTTTACATGCTACAGATATTAAATAACTTATTTATGTTTTTGTTTCATTTGACAATGCATTTAGAAGCCATTTACCTTATTTACACAGTTTGTTCAAACTAAAAGTCCACAGACAAGTCAGTTTTCACAGGTTTCACAGGTCATTTGTGTTTATTTAAAGGGTTACTTCAGCGATTAGCATTAAGTTTTGTATCAGTAGAAACCCGGGATTATATTCGAATTATTGTACTTTCCCCCCTCATATGACCCTGAGATGAGAGAATTATGTATTTTATTTCTGAAAAAATTCCAAATATCGTCATTTTGCGTCATCTGAGTTTTTGTCCAGAGGCTAAAGACTACAGCCAGCAGGAGGCGCTATTTCCACATGTTTTCAAAATCGCACTCACAGCACTCGGCTCGGGAGCTGCGGAGATTCATGTAAACGGAGCGGTGGAGAGCATAGTGAGTGTTTCAACTTTTCAAATGAACTTTCTATGAAAGTTAAGCTTCCAAAGACATGAACTAAAAATGTGCCAGACTGTTCACGTGCTGTGAATGCAGCCACAGCCGCAAATCCCGCGCTTACCTCAGCTCATGTGAGGAATGTAATCCGACTCCTGCTGTGTTTGTGCCGTGACGGCCCACAACACTCGTTCGGCTCACTCACATTATGTTGAACAGACATGTTCAGTTTTTAATTGTAGTGTCTCCAACTGAACTGATTTTATGAAAATGAACGCAATGGGCAAGTGATCCAGTATACCAGTAGCCGTGCCTAGAGTAGGGCAGTGAAGCAGTGCGTTCTGGGAATTGTACATTAATCCCCATGAGACAAAAATACATTTTCTGTGTTTTCTCAGTCTAGAAGGCACCAAATTCAAAAATAATTTCACATTTCTACTACATTAATGACCCAGTTTAAATACAGATTCATCATCCCAGTGCTGAAGTACCCCTTTAAAACTGTATTTTAAATGTCCGCCATGTGAATGTGTTATTTTGGCATTCAGGAAATGTTTTGGAAGAGATTGTGAACATTAATGCTGTTTTTTGCTGCCTCCTTTTGGCAGTGAAGAAAAGCACACTAACTTAAAATAATTATTTAACCCAAGATGCTTAAAAAATATAAAAATGGTACATTTTATTTTCACACGCACGACCTCATTATTGAAAAAGTGTTCATATTAATTCATACAATTTATTAGCAAATATGATGTCATATACACTACTGTTTAAAAGTTTGAGGTCTTTAAAGAAAATACTTTTATTCAGCAAGAAAATATTAATCAAGTGGCCATTTTTTTTTCTTTTGTAACATTATAAATACATTTACTATTTCAAGTAAAAGCTGTTTTTAACGTGAATCTTTCAATTTTTCTTTTATTAAGCATTATGGTTTTCACAAATACTGAGCAGCAAATCAGCATATTAGAATGATTTCCAAAAGATTGTGTGACACTAAGTAATGATGCAGAAAATTCGGCGTTGCCATCACATGAATACGTTACATTATAAAATGTATTTTACTGTTAAACTTTTTTTTATTAAATTCTATTTACAATAAAATAATAGATGATAATTCAACTAATAGTGATGTACTTAAAAAAAGCCTGAAAACTGAACAATACTAAAAATGTGTATGTTTGTGTCTCCCAAAGAATTGCTTAATAAGGGTGACTGCGAGGGGCAGAGAAGCGCTGGTGACTGATTTTGGTTTGGCTCGAGAGGTGGTTGAACTTCCTGCAAAGGACCGAAAGCTTTCACTTGTGGGCTCCGCCTTCTGGATGGCCCCTGAGATGCTGCGTGGGGAGCCCTACGACCGCAAGGTGACGACTCAAAAATGCCAGAGCAAGATGTGAAATTGTGCTCCTATGAACACAGTGTTCTAAAGTATTGTTTTTTCTCGCCTGCTGATTTTGATTTATGTAATGTTAGGTGGATGTGTTCTCTTTTGGAATTGTTCTGTGTGAAATTCTGGCTAGGATCCCGGCAGACCCAGAAATCCTTCCAAGAACACAGGTGAATATAAATAGCGTTGACGCTATTGAATGCCACATCTAATATCAGAATCCAGTAAGCACATACATTTTTTTAAATAAAATCTACCTTGCCTTTATGAATTTATGATTGTGTGTGTTGCAGGATTATGGCCTGGATGTGTCAGCATTCAGGAAAATGGTCAGTGGGTGTCCTCAGCGTCTTTTGGAGCTGGCAGCCAGCTGCTGTCTGGTAAATGACCTTTTGTGTATATAAAAATGGGCACATTTCCTCTCATTTATACCTAAAAACTAACAAACCCTGTCTACTGGAAAAGGATGTTATGTGTTACCATCTGAAAGTCCGTTCTGTCTCATGCAGATAGAGGCTTTCCGAAGACCATCTTTCACAGAGCTTCAAGATGAGTTTGGTGAAATTGCTGAGACTTTGGAGACTCCTGGCACTGATCTCACCACAGGCTGATCTGTAGCACATCCTCGGGTATCCCATTAGCCCTGCTAATGGACTTTCTGACTTAAGCACAATGACAAATGCAGCAGAACTGCAGATTTCTCTCTGGGCTGTGTGTATTGAAAAAGCAAATCAAGGAAAAGGTCACTATTTGTTATGAACGTTCTGCAAGTATCAGATGGCCTACACTTCAACTCAGCAAAGCTGTACATGGCATAATATAACTATATATTGCACAGAGTATATACTAAGAGAAATGTTGTATCAGGTTCCAGCTAAAGTGTTTAGCTGTTTGCAGTGTATTCATTTACAAAGCTACCAATTTTCAAGAGTTTTGCCTATTTTATATTTAAAACCAACCCTAAATTAGCTTCTGAGGCTTAAGATTACCAATAATAAAAGGACTAATTTGAGGGTCACAAGTTTTAAATAACCAAATAATATTTTCATAGGTTTCAGTAAATCTATACTTGATCAGTTTAAATTAAATTGTACATAAAAAAGTGATTTTATAAGTATTTTGGTACCAGTTGCCCAACAAGGAAAAAAGTGCTTTTGTATTGCTGACTTTTGTATAGCACTCATCAAGCTTCACTCATGGTGTTGCCTCCACTGTGGGCTGAGCTACTGATCTTTATAAATTCTCCATAGAACTCACCAGCCACCACAGGATGAGGCCCATTTCCTACCACCAATGGATTTTGTGTTGCTGCTCTCAATTGTAGTGCTCTCATATTGGCTGAGTGTTTGAGAAACCGTATCTTTTTTTTCTTTGCCACATCCAAGCAAAGCTCATGTTCATTTTAGTTAGCTTATTTTGCCATGTGTTGTGAATTTCAGTATTTGCATGTGTATCAGAAGTGTGAGACGGCACTAAGCCAACCCACAATTAAGTGACACCAAACACTTGACATGTCTTTTATAACATAATTGTCTCTTAACATAACATGGTCATATGGGCTGTAATCAGATAAGTAATGTGTGATTTTGCGCAAATCAGAACTGGTGCACATCGATGAGCAGCAAAAAAAAAGAACACATTTGGAAATCAATATACCTGGCACTGTTTAATTTTTATTGGTATTTTTAATATTTATACATTCTGCTTAGCTGTTATTTCAGTTTATTCATCATGCTTTAGATGCCTGTGATTTGCCTCTTGAACATTGTTCAAGTTAACTTAACAAGATCTCCATTCTGTGCCTCATAGAGGAAGCTTGAGTTCTTGAGAACCATGTCATGCTAACCTCATCTCTGATGTCTGTATAGTCTGAATCTTTCTGTGTTTTGTATTGTTTTTGTAATACGTGATGTATAAAGAGGAAAGACAGCATATGTGAATGGTGTGTATTTTTCAAATAAAGCCATTGAAAATCTACTAATATAGTCATGTTCTTTGAATTGCGAATACAAAACGGATTCATTAAAGGGATAGTTAACCCAGAAAATGAAAATTACATCATTTACTCATCCCTGTATGAGTTTCTTATTGTAGAGAATGATTGTAACCAGGCAGTTAGCTAGCTATTGCTTTCCATTGTAGGAAATACAAATAGGCCTACTATGCAAGTCAGTGGCTACCGTCAAATGTATGGTTATCAACATTCTTTAAAATATATTTTGTGCTCAACAGAAGAAACGAGGAGTAAGTGATGACAGCAGTTTCATTATTGGGTGAACTATCCCTTTTAAAGGACTTCAACACAAGGTTGGACTGTCCCTTTCTCTGCCTGATTGAAGTTGACGTATGATAAGAAACATTTGTGAAACTACTTTGCTTTCATGCCTGGTTACCTGGCAACTTTGTCTACTGTGTGGATTTAAGATACGCAATGCTAATCGGGCTTCTTTGTGGCGCCTGCTATCAAACAACTCAATGCAAATTATTTGAATAATCATGAATGACAATCAGCGTATCAAGGGATTAATCTCTTTTATGTGATGCTGGGCTATTGAATTTAACTCGGTGACAGGTGACAGGATTAAAGCCGCCATGGACTTTATCTACATAAGATTTTACCTGAGAGTTTGAACATTATAATGGAAATGTCGAGTAATTTCCAGAGATCTCAGCAGTCGTGATCTTTCGTTTCTTCATAAATAAAGTGACATATAATCTCTGTTTAAATGTCACGTCATAGCTTTTCACGCAGACATTAATTTAATGCGCATCGCTTGACATGAAAACATAATGGGACAATTTTGGTGTTTATAGAATGGACAGTGTTCCAGCTGTACCAAAACACTAAACAGAATCAATAATAATAATCACTGGATTTACTTCAGGTTTCTGGTGGGGGACTTTTTCTTCATGTTTTATTGATTTGTATACCAGTGACTTAAAATAAATTGACAAGCTGTACACCATTTAGTCGTTTGAAATCGTAGGGTGATTAGAATGTTAATGTTAATATTAACAATATAAAATCAGATTTGGGATATTAGGAAGTTCATTTCTGTTTTCTGGATGTCCGTCCTGTGTTTATTTAACTGTGCCAGTCTGCCTGTTTTTCTGCCAAGCCCATGTGTCAGTTTCTTTTGGCTGAATCTATATTACACACACAATTATCCTAAGGCAACATCAGATACAGAGATACATGCTGTTTCTTCTGTACAGACCACACCACAGTCCCATAATGTATGCCTATGTAGATAATTTCTTATCAGACATTGAGTTTTAGTGAGCAGTGACTTAGGCAGCCGCCGGTGAGACAGATCCGATTTGGGAACTGAGTTTTAATAGCTCTAAATCTAAATGAAATCTCTCCGAATACTGTTTGCATCTTTGTTCATCTTGTCCAAAGAGAGACATCAATAACAATCATAAATCAAAACTAGATAAACTAATTTACAAAAAGGCTCTGCCAACAAGAACGAGAGGTCTCTGCGGAACAAGAGTGGATGTTTCTAAATTAGTGGGTGTTTATAAATCACGCAATGAAAATGATCCCCTTCACCCAACCCCACCCCTAAACCCTACCCACACTGTGACGTAGGCAAATCAGGTGACACAGTTGAAACCGTCCATCTGTTTATGGCCACACCCACTGATGAGGTTACTCCTATTACTAACCTGCAGAGACATATACTTGCCAAGAACGGTAGTGACATAATCTGTCCGTTAGATGGCAGTGTCTTGTCTGATTCACACAGCCTACCGACCACTTTTAAAGCAGAGTAGCAGACTAAAACGCGTTTTTGAGTCATTTAAAAAGTGTGTGTGGGTTTCTACAAAAATATTTATCACTAATAATGTTTCTCCTGAAGAATCATGTGACACTGAAGACTGGAGTAATGGCTGCTGAAAAGATCATCTTTTGTTGCTATGGCACAAATAAATTAGGCTTACATTAAAAATATGTTAAAGGGATAGTTCACCCAAAAATGAAATTTAGCCTATGATTTACTCACCATCAAATCATCTTAGGTGAATATGACATTCTTTCAGACAAATACAATCAGTTATAAAAATGTCTAAGCTTTATAGGCCTACACTAAAAAATGCTGGGTTTAAAATGGACAAACCCAGCAATTGGGTTGTTTTAGCCCAACGGTTGGGTTAAATGTTTGCTTAAAACAACCCAATTGCTGGGTTTGTCCATTTTAATCCCAACTTGGGTTGTTTTAACCCAGCATTTTTTTTTAATGGCAGTGAATGGCTGCTTCTGTTTTGAAGTCCATAAAAGTGCATCTATCCATCATAAAAGTAATCCACATGGCTCCGGGGGTTAAGAAAGGCCTTCTGAAGTGAAGCGATAAAATATCCATATTTAAAACTTTATTAACTGTAATATCTCTATCTTCCACTGGCGAGAGACTGGCGTTCCAACTTATGATGTAGGACGCTCCGGTGAGAATGCCTTCGTTTTGCCCTATCCTCTGCTGTTCCGCGTTCCTCACATAAACTTACGCTACACATACGTCCTACTTAATATGCTGGAACGCATTCTCTCATAAACGTGCGAACAACAGTTATAGCAGTACAACAGTTATAAGTTAGAGATTACAGTTCGTAAAGTTTTAAATATGGATATGTTTCTTAAACAAACAAATTGCTTCTCCCGGAAGGGCGGGCGTACCAGTAAACCATAAACGCGCTTTGCTCAGCTTTAGGAAGGTCTGCTGCACTGCAGTCACAGGACTTCACGAAGTCAACAATGTCACCAAAGAAGTGTGTTTTTGATGGAGCGGTCTCAACGATAAAGGTTCACAGTCGCATGAAAAGCATGCAGTGAGTAAAACTGCTTCAAATGTCTGTGTTATTTGCTATTGTCGCGTAAGTACACATCAGTAAACAACATGATCGTGTATTAATTTATCAATATATCATGCAATGTATGGTGTGTGTTTAATAGTCTGACGTGCAAACCTTTCTGCTTGCTACTGCTAACGTTTAGTTGCATACAATAGTCCATAAACCAAATCATGTCCTCGTAAACCATGAGTAAATACTCACACACATATGTTGACAAGCCACTAAGGAAATACAATTACAGTACATACCAAAAACGTCCTGCTGTTGCTACTCCTCCTGTTCAATTTCAGCCTCCGGATCAGATTCTGGATCATATACTGTATGTTGTAGAGATGAATCTGATTGATAGCCATGGTTTATTTAGGATAACGTTTTCTTTTCCACATTTAAGGATGTCACAGCTTTCAGATGCACTCAACATAGCTGCGTGCTCTTGTGATTCTTTAGCTCCGTCCACACGATACGCCTCCATCTGCTCGGGTTTTATTCGGAAAGACTCTATACAGCGTCTTTTTTATAAATATAATAAAACTAAAGACTTTTCTGAGATATGAAGGATACAATACTACTCTAGCTACTCAAGATTGACATGAGATTTACTGAAACTGAGTGTGTCCGTTTAAAACAGAAAACAGTTATTTTAAATTGTAATATATCACAACAAAATGGTTTTACTGTATTTTTTTAAACAAATGACTTGGTGAGCATAAGAGACTTAATATATATAAAATATATATACAAATATTAATAAAATAACTGAAACTGAACATTTTTTAAACTAACCACACTTTTTTCTTAGTTAAAATACAGTTTCAACGCGTTCCCTCGGAACTGTTTGAAAACACATGGTCTAGCAGATCCTTTTCATCCAAAGTTACAGTACATTAATTTCAGGGAGCTAACATATGCATGGGGCTGAATGTCTTGCTTGATCAGTGTAATGCTTTGCATGAGTTACTCTAGCCTGAAGCCGAAAAACCATAACAAACTGTGTTAACATCCCAGATATTGCACCAATCAAACTACTATTACAAAAACAGTAATAAGAACATGATCGTTTTGAATGGTCATCTATGAATTTGTTCTGTTATTGATAACTGATATTTTTAATATTAATATTCAGTAACAGAATTACCATTAAACATATGCAGTAGAAGGTTTAATGAATTTCACCACTCAGACAACATACAAGTACAAATCTTTCATATGGGACATACTTTCCCAGAAATGTTCTAAGACCTTGAAGAACAAAGGGCAATAAGCAAGCATTTTATGAGACATCTTCCCTTCAGCACCATCAAGTCTGGCTGCTCATCATCTATGGGTTTAATGTTGTGTGTCCACCTGGAGCAATAGCAGCCTGATGTTTGTTTGGCCCTGCTGCCTCTGACCTTCATACAATCCCCCACCCGAACAAACACATCTACAGAACATTGGATCCTCTGTGGGGTTCATGCGCTTCCCACAGCCTGTTATGAGAATGCTGATCGATTGAAACCATTCAAATGTCAGAGCTCCAGCCATAAGGAGCATAATGCAACATAACACACGCTGACATGCAAGCATATGGAATAAATATTATTTTAAGGCAGCACAGAGAATAGTGGATATGAGTAATAGCCTACAGTTTAATATCCTACCGTTAAAGGGTTTATTGTGTTTGGTTTCATGTACCATAGTATTACTGCTTCAGAAGGTTCAACTAACACATTCCCAGCAGAATAAAATGAATTTATATGGCTAATGGAGTATGAAATGTAGAACAGGGGAGTGACTAAAGGACAGGTCACAGATGCACACACACAAACCACTGATATACTAGCCACAGTATGGGTCAAAAGAACTGGAAGTCATATTTTCAGTGCATTTTTGCAAAATATGACTTTGAAGTTCAGATATAAAGTCTCTCATAAAAAGTATAATCCATTAGGCTAATAGGAAAGTGAAATAAAACGACATATGGAACCATTTTTATCACTATGAGACATGTTTACAAGGGCTATATATAAAGAGCGTGTGTTCACTCACTGCATATTAAAATGCATATTTCACAAAAAAAAGGAGAATCTGACAAGCTCTAAACTTATTGGCTGCGTCTTTATGCCACAAAACACAATTTTTTCCATTCTTGGAAACCAAGTCGAATTTAAAAGAGTTGATAGAATACATAAAACAAATCTGCTTTACATGTTAATCAGTCTCTTAAAGGATGAGTTCAAATAAAGTTTTAAATAAACTTTTGCTGATAATTTACTCACCACCATGTCATCCAAGATGTCCATGTCTTTCTTTCTTCAGTCGAAAATAAATTAAGGTTTTTGATGAAAACATTCCAGGATTTTTTGAGTCTATTATAAGGATAAAAATCTTAATTTATTTTCGACTGAAGAAAGAAAGACATGGACATCTTGAATAACATTGGAGTGAGTAAATTATCAGCAAAAGTTTATTTAAAAGTGAACTAATCCTTTAAGACATCATCAGAATAAGCTTCAAATGGATCAGACCTAATTATGTAGTCAAAAGCCTGCTGAGCGAGACTAGCATCAGTATAACCAAGTTTTCATTTCCATTAGCAATACATTTAGATTTTAAATGGGATTCTTTTCAGAAAGCATCATACTTAACAAATTGCACAATTTGAATGCTCAAGCCCCTGGGAAAAGATCAATTTGTTCACTTAAAACTGATCTCTAATTTGCTGACCACATAAAGTGGAGGTCTCGTTGTGTCGCTGGACCTCAGCGAACAGTCATTTGTTTTCTGGGAAGGAATAGGCACTTTGTGTGGGTGTAAATGGGGCTGTGCATTACAGTTGTTTACTGTAATTGAAGTGCTGAAATGACAGAGGATTTACAGATTTGCCAATAGCAGGTGTTGGGAGATAGATCGGCACTGGCAAGCCACAGCAATATTTTCTGTCTCAATGACAGGATCATTTGTTATCTCTTGACTACAGGTAACTGGACAAACGGGTTTGAAATAAAACGTGAACAAAGTGGCTTAGTACTTCAGAATGATTTAGGGAGGAACTATTGTCAGATCTTTAAAATAAATAGCCTAATTCATATACACATAAAAGACCTTTTTAATGACTTCCAAACATGCATAAACACTATACTCAAGCAATGCAACCTTGACCCGAAAAAGCAGTGAACAAGCAGTTATTTGTAGCCCTGCGATCAATATAATCTAACAGTGTGAGGAGAAAGAGAGCAGGAATTTGGGTCAATGATAAGGTAAATGGACAGAGATGCCGGACGGTGCAGGAACAGAGCACTTATGCAAGGAAAACCTGTCAGGTCAAGATGAAGGAGGGTCGGGGGAAGGACGCAGAAATAGATCGGCACAGAATCACGACTCTTAGACTGAATGCTCTTGTTCACAGGGTGAGGATTCAGCAGGCCATAGCTGGTGCTAAAATAACCAGTGGCCTCCAGAGAGAGTGTGCTGAGAAGAGTGGGACAGTAATCTGTCTTAAGCCTCACACAGGAGTGTGCTTGAAGGGGTTCTGATACGACTATTATTGTTGCAATCATGCTTATGCACACCAAAATATTAGTTATAAAAACAGTCCACTTTACATTTATGAGTAACTTTATGTCAACTACCAGTCATTAGAGTATTAATAGAGTAATAATAGTGAGTGATTCAGTTAGTGAGTGAGTGATTCAGTTAGTGAGTGAGTGAGTGATTCAGTGAGTGAGTGAGTGATTCGGTTAGTGAGTGATTCAGTTAGTGAGTGAGTGAGTGATTCAGTTAGTGAGTGAGTGATTCAGTTAGTGAGTGAGTGAGTGAGTGAGTGAGTGAGTGAGTGATTCAGTTAGTGAGTGAGTGAGTGATTCAGTTAGTGAGTGTGCTGAGAGTGGGACAGTAATCTGTCTTAAAATAAGTGAATGAATACTGACCCTGAACATCTGAATAGTAATGTATGGGAACATGTAAGCTATAAGGTACGACTACGAGAGGCTGTGCTGTATGATCAATCTAGCCGTGACTTATTTATGATACAGCACAAGGCTCGAGTACCTTAGAGAAGTTTATAACAATTTCGGGAGGAGTGAACCCATCTAATCTTTCAATTAGCAACGAACACAGATGCAAGTTAGGGAGGCGAGAACCTTTCTAATCTTTCAATGAATAAGTGAATGCATATACTGACCCTACCATCTTAGGCATCAGTTGTTTTGCATCCCTCCACCTCCCCAACTCCACCTACTTACATTCATGTTTACCCGTCTTTTCTTCCTAGCACTATTAGTCCCTGGGGGGTACATCTAAGCTCGAGTACAAGCAGCTTCCTCGAGCCCCTCCACCGCGAACAGCAAGCCACATATGTTAAACCTTATCAGCTAAAGAGTACATGGGTAAACAAACTCGTGAATTGCTTTTATAAAATGGCTACCACACAATACAAATATTGATGCCAGACAAATATGTATCAATGCAAACAGCAACAGAAGTCACACACACACAAACACGCGCACACACATGCAGGCACACACACACACACGCACACACACACACACAATACTCTACATAATGGATCAATAAACAATAAGTGTCAATAAACAATATCAATGTGAAAAACATGTTTATGTTACTAAGAGTGGTTGTTAAGGGTGTTGTGTGATACACAAAACTGTTAGGGGAAGTGGCCATAGCTGTGTTTTACTGTAAATAAAACACAGCTATTCAATCAATCAATCAACTTTATTTATATAGCTCTTTTACAATGACGATTGTTTCAAAGCAGCTTCACAGTGTTAAACAGGACAACATTGCAACAAAATTTGATTTGGCTAGTTTAATTTGGATTGTTTATAGAATTATATATGACCAAATTAATAAATTCTATTTGTATATTTAGTTGAGTAACTTGGATCATAATTTGAGTGTCCCCAACTGAGCAAGCCAAGCCAAAGGCGACAGTGGCAAGGAACCAAAACTCCATCAGGGATGATGGAGAAAAATAAACCTTGGGAGAAACCAGACTCAGTCGGGGTGCCAGTTCTCCTCTGGCCTATTATTAACAGTGTTTAATTATTACTCTGGCAACCTTGCAGGTCATAAATCATATTATATAGGAATATTCAAAATTTTGGGTATCACGCAAGAGACGGGTTCATTTAGGATGGCGCGTCGATTACACAAGAATATGAATACTTGAAAGTTTGGAGTTATTGCGCCGGAGACGGGTTAATTGGGGATGACGTGCCGGTGAGGCAAATTCAGAGGAGACACTAATGGACACGGTCTCAGCAGACACTCCAGGATGAGCTGGTCATGTCCAGATGCAGGTCCACCATCCGATCCGGACACGGCCTGGATCCGCCGACTGCAGTAAACCTCGGGATAAACAGAGAGACTAACATTAGTGTGGATGCCACTCTTTTATGATGTAACGAGTACATCAGGTGTTATGGGAAGTGTTCCCGGTTCCGGCTGACCTAGTTAATGCAGCCTAACAATCAGTCATTTGATTTGAATAAAGAAAGTTAAAAATGTTCTATGTGTATGCCATAGTAAAGAGATGGGTTTTTAGTCTAGATTTAAACTGACAGAGTGTGTCTGCTTCCCAAACAATGCTAGGAAGACTGTTCCAGAGTTTAGGTGCTAAATAGGAAAAAATTGACCGCCTGCAGTTGATTTAGATATTCTAGGTATTTTCAACTGGCCAGAGTTTAGAGACCGCAATAGACGTGATGGAGTATAATGCGTTAAGAGCTCGCTTAAGTACTGGGGAGCTAAACCATTTATTGCTTTATAAGTAATAAGCAAGATTTTAAAATGTATGCGATGTTTAATAGGGAGCCAGTGCAGTGTTGACAGAACTGGACTAATATGATCGTACTTCCTGGTTCTAGTAAGAACTCGAGCTGCTGCGTTCTGGACCAGCTGGAGTTTATTTATTAGGCGAGCAGGGCAACCAACCAGTAGAGCATTACAATAATCTAGCCTTGAGTTCATGAACGCATGTACTAATTGTTCAGAATTTAACGCCATGCTTCCTAATGATATCTCCCAGTGGTAGCATATACAGGGTGAAAAGCAACGGTCCTAACACTGAGCCTTGCGGTACTCCATATTGAACTTGTGATCGGTGTGACATCTCTTCATTTACTGCTACAAACTGATAATGGTCAGATAAGTAAGATTTAAACCATGCCAATGCAGTTCCACTAATGCCAACATAATTTTCGAGTCTATTCAAAAGAATACTGTGATCGATAGTATCGAATGCAGCGCTAAGATCGAGTAACACTAATAGAGAGATACAACCACGATCAGATGATAAGAGTAAATCATTTGTAACTCTAATTAGAGCAGTCTCAGTACTATGATACGGTCTAAATCCTGACTGGAAATCCTCACATATACCATTTCTTTCTAAAAAGGAACATAATTGTGAAGACACGACCTTTTCTAATATTTTTGATAGAAACGGTAGATTCGAGATTGGTCTGTAATTGACTAATTCTTTAGGATCAAGTTGCGGTTTTTTAATAAGTGGTTTAATTACAGCCAACTTAAACGTTTTTGGTACATATCCTAATGTCAAGGATGAATTAATAATATTAAGCAGAGGATCTATGACCTCTGGAAGCATCTCTTTTAATAGCCTAGTCGGTATAGGGTCAAGCATACATGTTGTTGATTTTGATGATTTAACAAGTTTAGCTATTGACCAATCAGAATCAAGAACTGGTTCTAACCTTTTAATAATTTACAATAAGGCTCAAATATTTAACATTATTGCATTAGGATGTTGAAAAAAACACACAAAAACAAGCATTTTTGTCTAAACATTTATTTATAGGTTAATGTTATTTTATTAATATACTATTGATTATTGTTAAATCATGTTAATTTAAATTTACACAACCTGAAATGTTAAAAACAATAACAGTAAAAATATTGTTCATTGTTAGTTGATTAATGCATTAATAGTCCATTTTAAAAGAGAGAGGAAGAAATAAAGAATAAGAGCATTAAGAGGTAGAGAAAATGAACACATCCTGAAGAATTCTCTTCGTATTGTGATTCATCAGTCAATATTGGGTAAGACAATATAAATTAATCACTAAGTAGGTCACCTCTGATGCCTATAAAACGAAGTGATTGTGCCATTTTTATGGATAATTATGCATAATTTTAATTATGTGTTATGCCTAATGATCTGTTGTACAAGCTACATCAAATCCTTATGTTCACCAAAGGTTAAATGAAAAGAAGTGTTTTTGATGATTTGGTTGCAGCATTTTTATACAGTTTCACACCTTCCCATAATATATGATGGTAACGCTATATTTCACATCTCTTTACACAGCTTACATGAAACAAACCTAAACCAAGTCCTAACCCTAAACATAATTATATAGTATTACTCAGAACATAAAAATGGCACCTTAAAATAAAGTGTAACCTATATAATCGTTATTGTGTTTATATTATGTTTTTTTCTTAATGGAACACAGAAAGAATAACAGCCCCAGCCCAATGACAGAGAATGCTGTACTTCTAATATGGCAGTGTTACTCAATACTGAGGACTGTATCTTTATACTACTGTATGTGCCTGTGAGTGATTTTGATGCTTCGAGGTGAGTAGAAAGTAAGCAAGGTGGGAGGATGTATAATAAAAATAGAAGGGAGTGGTGTAAATGATAAAAGCAATGATGAAGAAACTCAACCTCAGGGCAGGAGATTATAATCATAAGAGGAGGGTGATGAAGGCAAATAAGGCTGAGGGAGTGAATGTGAGAATATGAGAACAATGCAAAGAGCAATGAAGTCTTGCAATTAAAGACCAGATTGAGGTAACGTGAGCTATAGGTTCAGTTCACGTGCACACAGACTGAAGAGTAATGAGGTGTATAGAGAGGGAGGTGGCCATATTTCATGAAGAGTGTGAGTGTATAAATGAGCTGTGGAGCAGAACAGATATCAGAACCTTTCATCATCCAGGAAACTTACTGTTAGCATAAAACATAAGCAAAAACATAAACAGAGGCCAAGAGAAAAACAGGGAATATTATGTAGTTTCTGTCTCAAAATAAATTAAATAAAAGGGTATGTGATTTTTATGCCACAAAATCTTGCAATGTAATATAAAGTCAAGTCAGTTGTGAATGTCTTTCTCATTCTTGCAACTTGATATGTTATGTGATTTTTTTTCCAGCTTTGTTCATGTGATTTTTTACCGAGACATGGTTCATACTTTGAATAGAGGGATAAAAAAAACACTGAGCAAGAATGAGAAAGGTCAAAATGGAGTACATGAGCAGACACATAACCATGAAGAATGAACGTGCTCCAATAAACAGCTTCAGTGAACAACGTCGTCAGAAAGTAACTCTGAAATCGACGAGGGATTACCCAGAGTTCCATTACACTTCAAATCAAATGTCTGAAATAAAACGCCAGCTGCCACCAAAACCTCACAGTTCTCCAAGGAACGAAACAACATATCACCACCCGAATGATTCATGAAGCTCAGTCAGCCACTAAAGTGCAGCCATCTTTTAAATGACCTTTCAGCAGAAAACCAGAAGAGTTGTCCGAGAATACCATTAACCTTAACTTTAAAATAACCAGTCAATGTCATGTTTTATTTCTGCATATGCATATATATATATATATATATATATATATATATATATATATATATATATATATATATATATATATATATATATATATATATATATATATATATATATATATATATATATATATATATATATATATATATATATATATATATATATATATATATATATATATATATATATATATATATATATATATGCATATATATATATATGCATATATATATATATATATATATATATATATATATATATATATATATATATATATATATATATATATATATATATATATATATATATATATATATATATATATATATATATATATATATATATATATATATATATATATATATATATATATATATATATATATATATATATATATATATATATATATATATATATATATATATATTTTGTTCCTATCTGCTAATTAAAGTGGCAAGTTTGACAGTTCAGCCTTTTGCAGTCACTTGCGGCAAGAGCTGAAATCTGTGAGCATGCACATGTCTTCTCTCATCTGATGCCTTCGCCCATGAGGATTCATATTAGGTCCCTTGAGCTAGCTAAGAACCATCAAAACCACAAATTATTACACCACAACTCCTTTAATGTAAATGCAAGTCTAAAGCACTTTGAGGTTGATGTCAGTTTACTTTTCATATATGATACTATGAGAAGAAAACTGATGAACTGATGAACAAGCATTCATTAGTGCCGAACAGCTTTGATGGACTAAAATGGATCCTCTTCTAATTCACTAAGAGTCTTATCAAAACCACAGAGGTCCAATGCACAGATTATGGAAAAACCTGTTGATAAGAAATTAAAAACTAGAGAGGGAAGGAGTGTGTGAGGGAATGAGTGACTAGGCCTACCTTTTGAGGGCACATCGGCTGGGTGAATATTGGACTTGTATTCGTAAAGACAGGCACAGACTTTCACCCTTTTTGACAGGGAATGTCTAAATCCAGAACTCCAGGCCACGCTCATCCTGACATTCAGAGGAAAGCCTGCCACTAGAAATCACAACTATGACCAACACGTTCAGACACAAAAGGCAACGTGCATGACGAAAAGCGGCTTGTCACGACCTGAATATTACAATTTAAAATAAGTTTTATATTTATATATATAAGTTTTATTAACTTATATTTAAACTTATATTTAAGTATTAAAATGTAATTTATTATTCCTGTGTGTCAGGAAATACACAGCAGACAGACTTTATCGTATAGATACAGAATGGGCAAGAAGTGAGCAGGTGAGTTACTCAAGGTGTATAATAATTGGAGGTGCAATGGTAACAATAACAGACTTTTTATCTTACGGGTGACCCAGGAAAAGTTGGAAGAGCTGGCTGACAGAGGGCACACATCACAGGCACAGCCAGGTAAGCATTCCAGGTGGATATTAACAAGGAGAGACTAGGGAACACAAGGCTATACTTCGTCGCAGCAGGCACAAACCACTGGATGGATCCGTTTCCCAGACACTGACTGGTGTGTGCTTATACGAGGTGGTGATTGCAGTGAAGATGGAAATCAGGAGTGGATTAAGGTTAACTGAGGGCAGGTGAAGAATGTGAGGGATGATGGGAAATGTAGTGCACTAAGGTGACTGGTGACTGAAGTTTGTGACAATGTGAGGGCAAACCAATGCTGCATCCGAAATCGTGTACTCTCTTAAATAGGTACTTATTTTTAAGTAATTATGTCACTACCGCTAAAAAAGCATTTTCTATATAATAAAAAATGTGTGTAGTATGAATGTAATCCGGACTTACTATGTTCACCACGTGACCAGCGTCAGTTTCTTCGCTTCACTGCTACTCTGATGAAGTTTTGGTTCATTGACTTTGGCTTGGCTTGCCCAGTTGGGGACACACATTTTCAACTATCCAAATTAATCTAATTAGCAAACTAAATTAACTATATAAACTAAATTACTGATCTGTCCACATTGTCATTGTATGATTATTGAAATGAGCTAGATGACATCACTGTTTTCTCCGGCCAAATCAAAATCTGTTGCATTATTTTCCTATTTAACACTGTGAAGCTGCTTTGAAACAATCTGCATTGTAAAAAGCACTATACAAATAAAGTTGACTTGATTCATAAATCCTCTCCTGTGACCTCATGGGATAGCGAAAGTGTCCATTCTATGCACACTTCAGAATGTAAATCTCACCGGAAGAAGTAAATCATCCGGATACTTTTTGCCTACTCTTTTATGAGAATGTGAATTTGGACATACTTCTTTTGTCACATATTTTTTCGCCTACTATATAGTAGGGAAGTATGCAATTTAGGATGCAGCCCTCAACTTTCAGCAGTTATTACTTCAGTCTTCAGTGTCACATGATCTTTCAGAATTCATTCTAATATGCTGATTTGGTGCTCACAAAACATATTATCAATGTTAAAAAAAAGATGTGCTGCTTTTTGTTTTGTTGTTTTTTTATGAAAAAAAAAACTGATAAATGGAAAAAAACTAAATTTTTGTATATTTTTATAAATGTCTTTACGGTCTCTTTTGATGGATTGCTAAATAGAAAGTATGAATTTAAATAAATTAAGTATTTATACAACAGTTTCATATATACACACCATTCCGTTTTAAACTTTAACTGTTGTATTCAGGCGTAATAAAGGCAAAAATACTCCAAGTGTCTAAATATTAGTATATTATGTCATTTATATGAATGACATTCTTCCTAAATAACCAAAGTTTTAATAGTAGCCTAAAGCTATATTGGAACATGTCCAAAGGATATTCAGCCTTCCACCAAAAGCTGGCTAAGCCTGACACTCTTTCAAATGATGAAAGCCATTCTCAGCAATAAAGATGCAAATAAACACTCTCAGCAGTTGCTAAGGCTCTGTCAGGGTCGCTCACACTCGCTCACGGCCTGATGTGGAGAGACACCGCACTCACGCTGAGACAAGACAAGCAGGAGCACGAAGAGATGAGAATAAACCTGAATGCTGTGCTACATGACGTCGGTCAGGACATAACGTCTCCGCTGGTCAAGCCTAGCGTTACAAGTGCTGTCAGGCAGATACACGTGTATTAGCACGGGGCCACATCAAAAACTGTGTTACTCGACATGCTGAATGACTGGGTTTAAAACAAGTACATGCGCTGCGGGAAGGAACACAACACAACATAGTACAGTGTTATTTAGTTCAAATATCGCTTATGTAACGCACCGTGACGATGCCAGAGGTGTTCTTCTATTCAGCAGTTCTCATCCATTAATGACTCACTCCTATAGTCGCTGTCAACATGTGTTTTCACCTCTAGTGAGCAGAAGGTCTTGAAAACACATGGTTAGTGAGCATGTTAAATGTTTTTTAAATGTTAAATGGATTTTTTATGTAACGCACAACAGTTTTACAAAGTGCCCTTTGCTAACAGAAAGCCCTGTTGTGGAGTTTGGTAGACCTACATTTGAAATAGAGGAACACGACGTGCCGAGGACACTTTGTTGAGTATGTTGAGACGGTGTTCACAGATAAATGAGAAGACACCCTCTTGAAATTATGAGCTATTACTGCAGTCTGATTAGGTAAATTAGGCCAATCAGTAGCATGATAGCATCAGCTGGTGCCCGAAAAGAAGTGCATCATGGATAAACGAGCAAACCTTGGGGGTTCTAGAGGATTCTTTTTCTGATTAACATTTACAACTAAGTTAATAACTTAACCACTTGCTGCGTAATCTATATTAGTAAAACAATAACAACAACAAAACCATCATCTATACAAACATCTGAAATGGTGTTTGGGATAAAACACTGAAGTAAAAGCTGTGTTGTAAAATGTCTTTACAACCTAAAAAAAAAAATGTCACTGACAGAGATATCCTGAGAAATAACACTCTGTCTCAGTCAGTAACAGCCTGAAGCTTTTATGTCTGTAAACACCATAAAAGAATCTGACAGCAGCCTGCGCATGATTGTCACTCAAAAAAATATGGTGTGAGTTTGGGGCAGCCTGTGGGGAATCTATCTGGAAACATCACTATTTTTTATTTTTGCTATTTCGTCTGGTGCTGCTAATAGCCAAAATAGTTTACAACAGCATGAAATCAAAATGAGCATTATTTATTTATTTATTTATTTTATTCATGTGCCCTCATAATCTTTAATCAAAATAACTTCCCTTCCCACTTGCAGCGACATCTCATCTCTTCTCTGATGAATGTTTTTTTCCTGTCACTCACATTATGCCTGCTACAGACTGAGATTTCAGCAGTCGTATAAGATCATTACAAATCCCACTGTACGACATGGATCTAATAAACTTTGGCATGTATGTAGAGTTAGTATAGAAGAACAAAACGTCATCAGTATGCGCTAGTGGTAAACAAATGAGCAAGGTGAATCACAGTTTGGCAATTGTGTTTATGTGCGTTGAAAAAAGCAAAAGAGAAAAACAGTCAGTCATGGCTAGGGAAGTTACTTTTTAGCGCCATGTTGCTTTGATCAATTGGCCATTTTTATGTTGCATTTTTATTGGCTAGCCAGTAGACATAGATTGTAGCAGCGAATACACTGAGATGATCATGCTACATTTCTGACACTCGTAGTCTTTATTTGGTCATCAAGACCCAATCTCTCTTTGAATCTCTCTCACTGTAATCGCCACGATTAGTAATCTTTTGTCTGGGACACCCCACAATAGTACAACTGCCCTACACATTTTTTTTTTTTTTGAGAAGCTGCTTTACTCGCTTTATGTCATAATAGGGAGTTTCATGCAGACTTTAAGACTGCAATGATTGCCCCATTTCCCAAAGTTTGCATGATCATATCTGTCAAAAATGTATATTAAAAACCGGTTTGACATACTGTCCAAGAGTAAAGTTTGTTCTTAAATTGAGAACAAGCTTTTAGACCGCCCTCCCAACAGCCCAATGAATGAAGGCCTATAAGTTGGAGAAGATATCGCTTATACACCTGAGAAGGTGACAAGCTCCTCCCAACTTGCTTCATGAATTTCATATAATGCTATTGCAAGTAGCTACTATAAGTTGGAACTGAGGTATGAGTTGACTTCTTTTATGAGCTGACTTCTTTTTTTTTTTGGTAATCAGTTTGTATTATAGTAATTATAATTATGTAATCCATAGACTGGCATATTTAATCTGATGTGAATGAAAACAAGGTGCACAACTTTAGCATAGCATTGTAACTGTCAACTGAATAAGAAAAATAAATATGGATTTGAATCTCAGTATACTAGAGTTAACAACTCAGTTAACTCAGCTATAAAAATTTAATATATGAGTAATAGTTTTCAAAAGCAATGATTATTGTAAGTGAAGCTGAATGACATTTGACTATTGTAGCCCTAGAGGTTTAAAGTATACCAGTTGAGAGGAGACAGCATGCATATGTTCACAGTGGTCTTGCTTCTTTTATGGTTCTTTTTGTTCAATTCATTTATTTTCTTCCTATTTCATTTAGGACACTTGGCTTTTCTTTTCAAACCCTTCAAAATCATGAAAATAGCGGCAACACACTCTCAGCTTCTGGTTTTCTATATATTGGCTTAGCCAAAGATGAAACTGAATTAACTCCGCATCTTCAAGCAACACGCAGTAGTGGCATTCCTAACTGAATCAGTTGGATGAATGATTCAATGAATCACTTATAAAGAAAGTCACTTGTTTACTTCCTGAATCAGTGTTGCTTTTCTGCAGCCTTGATGACATGTGGCCAACAAATGCAACCTTATTTAGACTTATGTTTTGTTACTGAATGAATAAGATCGAGTTTCTTAAAGGGTTAGTTCTCCCAAATATTAAAATTCTGTCACTAATGTCGTTCCAAACCCGTAAGACCTCCGTTGATCTCCGCAGCACAGTTTAAGATATTTTGGATTTAGTCCGAGAGCCTTCTGTCCTTCCATTGAAAGTGTATGCACAGTATGCAGTCCGTGTCCAGAAAGGTAGGAAGTAAGGTATGAAAAACATCATCAAAGTAGTCAATGTGACATCAGTGGGTTAGTTAGACTCTTTTGAAGCATCGACAATACATTTTGGTCCAAAAATAACAAAAACGACGACTTTATTCAGCATTGTCTTCTCTTCTGTGTTTGTTTGAATCCGCGTTTACGAGTCCACAGCGTCTTACTTCAGCAGCGTCACTGTGGATTTGTTAACACGGATTCAAACAAAATATCTTAAACTGTGTTCCGGAGATGAATGGAGGTCTTACGGGTTTGGAACGACATTAGGGTGAGTCATTAATGACAGATTTTTTTGGGTGAACTAACCCTTTAACTAATCGGTTGAATAATTGATTTAAAGACAAATGATTTAAGACAACAACTACTGCTGTAATGATGTTACAGAAAGAGTGACTGAAAAAAACATTGATAAAACCTTAAAAATGACAAATATCAGTAGCAACACTTGAAATGATGCTGAGACAAATTCAACAAAACCAGCTTGGTCTTAATCTTTTTACACTGTAAAATTATAAGAGTATGTTTTACAAGAAAATATTTCAATCTTTTTACGCATATGCCTGATGAAGGTCAAGAGACCTTTTTTTGTTACTTGTTTGTTTCTTTCTCCTACACACCTATCCATTACCTGCAGGTATGCAAGGGTAATTGTTAATTAAAAGTCTTTTTATTTTGAAATGTCAAATGCCAGTTTTCTCTATAAAAGTACAATAAAAAAGCTGCCTCAGCAAGAAACCAAGATAGTTTTATTCTTGAAATATTCATGATACAGTATCATCAGTTTTGTTCATTAACAATATGCACAGACATCACCATGGTTTTACATGGCCATAAAATGTTGAACAAAATGTGAAAACAGCAATACATGGAAAATCTCAGTGGTGCTCTTCTATCTACACACCAGCCTCCACAATCACCTGTGGTATCATGGCATTATTATTATCACTCAGTGAAGCAGAGCGGGGTGGAGCATTCCCTAGCTTCACATAATCATGATGGATGCAGTGGGGCAATGCACCCGATAGCTCCCTTCTCCCATCAGCACACATTCCCTTAATCACTTCAGACACCAAGATGCTCAAGCCAGTCACGCCTAATAACCCAACTAGAAATAGATGATGCAATGCTGCCGCTCTCTCTTCTGTGAGCGAGTGTCAAGAAGTAATTGCTGTATGAGGTTCCTCAGCTTGGATTCGGTCACTTTCTTATGGCAGTCGTTATGGCGCAATAGGTCACAGTCCATTGCAGTGCAGCATGTCATTGCTATAACCCAGCAGAACTCACAGCTGCCCTCCTTGTCTACACTCCACTCCTCTGCAATCATATGAAGCTACCTATGCCTGGATGATTTTTATGGTTTATATCTGAGTTTAATCCAATTAACCTTCTGAAGCTGCATGCAGGCAGGCTAATGACAGCAGACTTTCAGTTAACCCTTCTGATAGTGTGCAGGCATTCAGACAAGAAAAGGTTAATCTAAGCCTCAGGACTGAACCTCATGAAACCAGAGCTTCAAATGGATAGATGATAGTTGATAACAGTGTTTCATTCATCTGAAGTTCACTCTTGCTGACCCATTTTCTTTAGTGTTATCTTTGACCTAACAGTTTGCACAGTCCAGTATTTTTAAACCATTACAGAGATCTAAGACCATTACAGAGATCTGTCAAATTCTGTTTGGGGTCTCAGAGACCCCAAAGAGACCTCCAGTAGCTTGGAAAACAAACATAACATTGCATCAGGTTGGATCAATGTATGAGGATGGCACTTTAGGACATTTCCTAATCTATCTTTTCCTATGTCTTTATCATTATTTATGTATTTAATTTGTAATTATATTAAACATTAAATAAGTTGTTATTATTATTATTATATAAAAGTGTTGTTTTGATTTGAATTTCAACTTGATAACATGCATCAACCATCCATAGAAATGTTACATTATTATATGTATACCCCATTTATACTAATCTAAATTAATCATACATTTGTAATATATATATATATATATATATATATATATATATATATATATATATATATATATATATATATATATATATATATATATATATATATATATATATATATATATTTAATCTGAATGGTTAAGACAATAGGGCTACTATACTTCTGCCATTTTATTGTGTTCTTCTAGAATTTGAAATGGACCCCAACTGAAACAATGTTGCTCTAATAAATACATCAGGTATTCTGTAAAGAGCTTGCCTACACTTTGTGGTAAAACACAAATAATATCTACCTACTGCATTTTAATTAGGCCAGAGGAATTTATAATAATTTCAATGAGAAATAATAGGCTCATTTCAGATAGTCGATGAGAAAATGAGGGTTGATTATTATTGACTTTTTTATTATTGACTTCACCTGGATTTGACTTGCTTTACTTGACATTACAGATTATTGGAGGTGCTTAAAGATAATAGAAGCTCTTACTGCACTGCAATGCATCATCAGATATTTTTCAATTCTATACACTTTTCAGATTTCTTTTCCATCACAATCAATAACTGCATGAAAGCAGTGAGTGGCTGAATATGTTTTAGCAGATGTGATGCATTACAGATTCCTGGTAGATATTTAGGCTTTACACTGTTTTTGTGTGATGGTGAAACAGACACTAAATGGTTTTATGTACTCGGTACATGTGGGGCCGATGCCAGTAAATCCCAGAGAACACATTTGGTTTCTCTCTGGCAGCCTGTACTGTGTTTATGCTGGTCGTAGATAGATTACTCCCCTCTCTTCTTTCTCCACGCTCTCACACAGAATCAAAATGCTTGACCAGCAAAAAACGCTGATCGTTCTCTCTCTCCCTTTCTTTTCATAAGGCTTGTGCTTTATACATGTTGTTAATAATGTTTTTAATTACGTTTCTGTTGATATTTTCCAATTGAATCACATAATGCTTTTGTCTTGCTGATGAGCTTGTCTGACTCATTATTTTTAATGAACCAAAAGTCTCTCGAGACCATCGGTTACTCAACTCCACCGCTGCAGCACCAATTAAACAGTGCAATCTGTGAGTATGTCAAGAGATTGGGCAAAGTGGCCTCCACTGCTTCCGGTCACTATTGGAAACTAAAAAAGAAAAGGAGTGACAAAGAAAAAGAAAGAAAGAGAGAGCGGGAGGTTGTCCTAGATCAATTCATGCTGTAGAGTGGTTTGTCCTGTGTCCAAGCGCATGGCAACCTTTCTGGCGGCTTTGTGTCAGGCTTTCTGCTCTGTACCACAGGGAATCTCACCTCAGTTGTTTTTCTATAACCCACACTCTTACACCAGAGCTTTTCATGAGAAAAAAACTACAATCCCCATGGATTACTTACTGCCAGCCCAGGCTGCTATACCACTCGGAGCATTGTGTGTGATAGTGCAAACTTGTGCGTACGGGTCTATCAATCCATTTTCCAAACCGCGTTAGGGTCGTGGGATGTGTGCACGGTATGGCATATAAACAGCATTTGAAGATCATCTTGGATAGATTGAGAAAACAATGGCAAATCTAAGCAAATGTCACCCATTTTTATTTCTCTCTGGTTGTCTCCTTAATGGCTGGTCACTTGTTTTTATTTAGAAAGATAAATTGTCTTTAAGGTGATGAAAGATTTTTTCTTCTCCATTTCAGTCACCTGATGGAGTTTGGGTTCCTTGCGTCAACTTTGGATTGCTTAGGGGGTTTAAAATTAAAAACTTAAAAACTTAATATTCAGTAATATTATTGATTTGATACTATCAGATGTGAACATAACTTGAACTGAGCTGTATGATGAAACTGTATTTTGCAGAGCTGCTTTATAGATTAATTGAATTTGTTTCATAACTGTTGAATTTTGCAACATTGACACTGCTATTGAACTGAATTGAATCAACAATGAACTGAAGGTAACAATTTTACAGTGTCCTTGTTACATACAGTGGGGCAAAAAAAGTATTGTCAGCTACCAATTGTGCAAGTTCTCCCACTTAAAAAGATGAGAGAGGCCTGTCATTGTACACTTCAACTACGAGAGACAGAATGAGAAAAAAAAATCCAGAAAATCATCTTTGTTCCCCGAGCGGTGTGTTTGCGATCATTGTCATGCTGAAAGACCCAGCCACGTTTCATCTTCAATGCCCTTGCTGATGTTAATAATGATTGCTAATCTTGAATAATGCTGGTTTTTACTCAAAATCTCACGATACATGGCCCCATTCATTCTTTCCTTTACACGGATCAGTCGTCCTGGTCCTGGATCATCCAAATGCTCTTGAGGAAACTTTAGATGGGCCCGGACATGTACTGGCTTAAGCAGGGGTATACAACTGGCACTGCAGGATTTGAGTCACGTTACTGATAGTAGCCTTTGTTACAGCTCTCTGCAGTTCATTCACTAGGCCCCTCCGTGTGTTTCTGGGATTTTTGCTCACCGTTCTTGTGATCATTTTGACCCCACGGAGTGAAATCTTGCGTGGAGCCCCAGATCGAGGGAGATTATCAGTGGTCTTGTATGTCTTCCATTTTCTAATAATTGCTCCCACAGTTGATTTCTTCACACCAAGTTGCTTACCTATTGCAGAGTCAGTCTTCCCAGCCTGGTGCAGGTCTACAATTTTGTTTCTGGTGTGCTTTGACAGCTCTTTGGTCTTGGCCATAGTGGAGTTTGGAGTCTGACTGTTTGAGGTTGTGGACAGGTGTCTTTTAAACTGATAACGAGTTCAAACAGGTGCCATTAATACAGGTAACCAGTGGACAGTTGAGCCTCTTAAAGAAGAGGTTACAGGTCTGTGAAAGCCAGAAATCTTGCTTTTTTGTAGGTGACCAAATACTTTTTCACCATAATTTCCACCATAATTTGCAAATAAAATCTTTTAAAAAATCAGACAATGTGATTTTCTGGATTTTTTCTCTCTCATTCTGTCTCATAGTTGAAGTGTATCTATGATGACAATTACAGGCCTCTCTCATCTTTTTAAGTGGGAGAACTTGCACAATTGGTGACTGACTTAATACTTTTTTTGCCCCACTGTATGTTACATGTAACTAACCCTCAACCAAACCCTAATCCTACCCTAACCCTAGTAAGTACATTACTAAATATTACTCAGTACTTAAATATACAATTACACTGTAACAATGACACCTTAAAATAAAGTGTAAACGAACTGAATAGAGTTGAATAAATTACATTATTTTCCTTTGGTAGAACTACTTATATTTAAATTGAACTTGTTTTTTACAATTGATGAGTTTGAAAACACAGTTATCGAACTGAACTGAATCAATACTGACTTGAGCTGAATGGTTGATTCTGTTATTTCCCTGTGAAGCTGCATTGAAAGTGCTCTCGAATTGATGAAAGAAGACTCAAGACAAAATTCCACTTAAAATGGGCACATTTTTACTGTAAAACAGAATAGGAAACATTTCCAGTGTTCACTGCTGTGAAGAGGTTGTACAATGAAAAAGAAACAGTTTTAGAGCAAACTACCTTCCTGAATACAACGTATCATTGTAAATACTGTGAACACTGACCTAAAAAGATATAAACTATGAGGTTTAAGCTCGGTCATTTAAAGTAGCAAAATAACAAGATGAGCTCATTTGCTTAAGAAATATTGACCATTTATCTGAACTAAACACTATTATATCATATCATGTATTTGGCTATGCAGCCAGACTAAGAAAACCATACATGTATACTGTCAGCACTCTTCAAGAATTTTTAGAAATTGTAATATAGGCTATATTAAAAGTATTATCATTGCTACTAACAATGCTTTAAAGTGATTTGTTTCACCAGCTAGGCTTTGCAGAAATAGACTCTGCAAGACAACAAAAAATAACAACAAAAACTGCAGTTCTCTAAAAACTACCATGAGCCAAAGTGTCTAACGGTGCAATCATGATGTTGTCAATCATTAAGAATTGAACCTAATCAACTACTTCATATCAAACAGCAGGACCAGAGACACAATAATACATTTGAAGCCGTGTAACAGTCCAGACATTTAAAAAAAATTCTTGATGTAATGTTGTTACACTTTATTTTAGGGTGCCCTTGTTACAGTGAATTTATACAATTAAGTATTTAATTAACAACACATGCTTATTATATAATTAGGGTTAGAAGTTGGTTTAGGGTTAGTTGCATGTAACTATGCATCGTTTTCTGTTGTTAGTAACTACATGTAAAATGGGTAACAGGGACACTGTAAAATGAAGTGTTATCGAATATTCATCATATATTAAGTCAAAATCAAGCTCTGGAGGCATTTTCTCTTCCCCAAGCAAGTAGCACATCAAAACCATAGAACCATATGAACATTCTGCAATATTTTTCAAATTCTCTTTAAATCTCAACATATCAGGCTTTCAGGCTTTGCACTACAAAGTCCAAAGGGAAGTAATAGTAATATTGTGTTCTAATTAAACATATAATGCATCGCAGTGCCTGTTAGCATCACAACTAACTATTTAGTTTAATCATGAATCATGAATAATTTGTACAGTCAACAGGGAAAAAACTGCCTGAAGCCTTTAAAAATGATTGCCGAAGCTCAGTAACACCCTATATGCCTCTCTCCATTATGCTGCAAAGCCATTGGCTGTGGTAAAAATAAAACAGATGCTGTTGGAAACATAAACAGCATCCAAAAGATATTCAGACAACAGTGTCCTAGAATCAGCACAGTCTGTCCTAGAAACAATACAGCTCATGTTACAATGTCTATTGCTACTGAAAACAGTTTGGAGAGATGCACAACGATGGATTTATTAGGAATGACACACATGCATGTTTTAAAATGCGTTTTTCCACCGAACTCTCCTATCATTCCCTAAATCCCACCTAACATGACATAATGACTATATGAGCTTTCTGATGCATGATACAATCAACACGAGGCCATACGGCATACACTTATTGCAAGAGTAGGCAGGACTTCACACATCACGTTTCACACCTGACTTGCTCAGATGGCTCCATGATCCTCAGAGCTCTTGCAGAGTCCTTATGGTTCTCATGTGCCATTCGCTTAATCAGTGACAACACACAAGAAATCAAATTCTATGTTCTATTGCACCCACATATCATATATACGTTGTCATATATATTCATAACTATCTATTTTACAGTCTATTATGGTATTATAGCATACAATGACTTTGGTAGAAACAGTGCAGGGAGGATTACATGAGCTTGGAAACCAAAATACAAATCCATATCAAGACATGCAATCGTCTAAACGTATCCTCAGTAAAGAAGCGGTCGGGCTGTTTTGATGTGATCTAATCCAAACACACTCCATTCCCCTGATGGCCCTACGGATACACAGGTTTTGTGCTTTATTTGATTTTCGGGCCGTCTGCATGAGTAGCCAGAGATGAAAAGAGACGTGATGGATCAACACAAGGAAAACAGATATGCATCTTCAGATGACACCTCAGTGGTCTGTCCACATCTTTAAAGCTAAAACTCACTCACAAACACAGACATGGATATACGTGTAATTCTGCACATACACTCTTCTTGGCTTTATGCTCTAAATATAGCGATATTAGGGATGTTTTCCCTGTTCGCGTCCATTGGATATTGCAATGCATTCTTATCTTCACATTATTACACCAGTAAGACTAACCACATTGCACTTTTTTTTTTTATCTGGCAGCTTTTGATGAAATGCTTTGGACTGTCTATTGCACCAGCTGCTGCTGTTTTGCACTTGAGCATCCACTCTTGATGATTAAAGATTACAACTATCTACTGTTTTATCTGTTTGGTGCATCCAAAACACACCCACACACCAACTACAGAGATTCGAGAACATTTTTCTCCACAGAAAACCACTTTAAAGGCTAAATGTACTATCCTGTATACTATGAAAAAAGTAACATTCAGTACCACTAACTACTGAAAAGAGAAACACTGCAGATACAATTGCACTTTGACTTGTCAGAAACAGTAAATGATAAGTTATCCTTCACCTACAAAGAAAACACCACAAAACAGAGTGTGACATCACGTCAAATACACACAGACGCTTATGACAAACAAAGAGACGGAGAAATACACAAATATGTCGCGATTTGCGCGTAAATGTACTAACTGTCTAACACGGACTATATTTTTTCAAATGTAATCAATTTTAAAATGGTATTCAATGTTTTCTTAAGATGCTAGAAATTTTTGAAAAACGTTGAAGCTATAATGAGCTTTATCTACACATGCCTTAATGTTACATTTTATGGAATTTAAGACAATGAATCTGTAAGTCTATATAAATCTAAACGTCTAAATGCACACAAAGCCCCTGATACAGATTTCAAGTGTTATTTCAACCCTACTCAGGTAGCTCAATCCCTTGGACTGAACAACTTCCTATTGGATGTTTTATTTATTTTATTTTTTTATAAAAGTTTCTCTTTCATCTCCTCTCTCTATCTATCTAAAGATGGTACAGTACAGAGGGAGGTCAGTTAAATGAATAAAACCTGAGTTATATTCCCTCTCATGAATCCTAAACAAAAAACACCATACTTTAACAACCAAAACAGTGCAATATTATGCTGAAAGATAAATTACAGTAGTTATTTTAGAGTTAGAGTGAATATGTACATACAACATTAATGTAGTTCCACAGTTTATCCTGCACCTGTAGATAGTAAATAACATAAGAACCTCTAGTTCTGTTTAGTAAATGGCCTTGTTTCACTGTCCCTGCTAGTTCACCACAAAAACAGCTACTCAAATACTAAAAAATCTAATCTGTTCTTATTTTTCCTTCTTATCACAGCTTTTTCAATTCTCAGAGAAATTGAACATTATTTTCTAGACCTCACACAGGCTAAAAGATAAGACCTGCTGATATCTACTGAATTCTTCTCTTTCAGGCTGATAGCTCAAATGGATGGGGTGAACACAAAGCACCTACAGTAACAGTAATGGCTGCTTCCCATCTTGTTACATCTGAGGGCAGAGAATTCGAACGTCTTCTCAATGTCATCCATCCTCATCCTCAACCTCCTCCTCCTCCTCCACCTCAGGGCTTTTCCGCCCAGGCTCTCTCTCTCTCTCTCAGGAGGGGATGTTGCCACGTGGGCCCTAAAGTAAGCTACCTGCCTCTTGGGCTGCTTAAACCAATGGCACAATGTCACAGAAGGTCATCGTAGTCAAGAAGTTTGGAGTGCTGGCGGCTCTTCCACAAGCGGTAGAGGCGGAAGTCGAAGTACATTTCGATCATCTCCTTACCTAAAAGTGGAGAGAGCACAACATTTTTAGCTCTCTTTAAATATCAGACCGTAAAATCACAGGGAGCACGTCACACATCTACTGTACCATCCGCTGTGTAAAATCGGTCTACATTAGAAAGCCTTTATAGGCATTTGTGGGTGTTTTAAATACAGTTCTCTATTTAAAACAGTGGTAATTATCCTCAACAGTGCAAATCAAGCTGTGTAGAGTCCATAGGGGACAAAGGGAGACAGAAGAGGAGGGAGGGGAGCAAGTGGGCCTCCTGAGTCCAGGGAAGAGAAAGAAACAGTAGGATAAGATAATGAGGATTTAATTAGGGAATAATTAGTGTCAAATGTCAAATCAATAGCTGTGGCATGGATGAGAGATGGGGTCAGTTCATTTGTCACATAGAACTGTATGTGATCAAGTGTTTATTTCACAGACCACCGGAGCCAGATGTACAGATAAAATTTCCATTATTATACTTTTTTTTCAAATGCATGTTTCATAGTTTGTTTACAGCATATGTGTCAGGATATGTGAGTGGTCATCTCTGTTGCGTGTGTGTGTGTGTGTGTGTGTAGTACACTCACCCTGAGCTGACAGCTCCAGAGGAGACTTAAACTCAATAGTATGAGGTTTCATCAGTCTCTTGAGGTTTTGAAAAAGCTGAGGATGAAAGAAAAAATTGCTGTTTCACTACTTTTCACAGTTGTTAAAGGGTTAGTTCACCCCCAAATTGTTGTCATCATTTGCTCACTCTCAAGTTGTTCCAAACCTGTATGAGTTTCTTTCTTCTGTTAAACACAAAAGAAGATATTTTAAAAAAAATTGGTAACCAGACAGTTGACGGTAGTCACTGACTTTTTTTTCTTCTATGGACAGGTTACCAACATTCCTCATAATATCTTATTTTGTGTTTAACAGAAGAAAGAAACTCGTAAAGGTTTGGAAAAACATGAGGGTGAGTAAGTGATGACACATTTTTTAAATACTCAAATTTGTCAAAAGACCTTCGGTATTACTCACAATATTCCCAATAAAGACTATTACAGATATATTTTTCATTGTTGATGTAATATTCAGGGAGCAGAGAGGTTGATTACAATATAATGCAGATATAAAATAGAAATAATATATTTGATAAATATAATTTAATGAATGATAATGAGAGATGCACAGTATTGTTATATAATATTGTATTAATACAGTTTTTGTTACAAAAATTTAAAATAATACAGTTATATTAAAGTAATACATTATTATTATTAATATTACCCATGTACTCAAACCTTTAAAAAATGTAAAAAAAGAAATATAGTTTTAACTGTACATTTCAAAATGTCCAGTCAATAACTACTAAAAGCTAACCAAAATCTTAATCCAAACCTTTACTCTGGTCAGTGCACAGGCTGCTAATAGGAGCCACACAGCAATGTGTGTGCATCATAAACAAGAGGTAGCTGAACAGGGCAACTAGTGGAGTGTTAAACTGTGTGTTCTGCCGCGCTGTGATCGACTTCCGCTGGAGGCGGTCTGGTAGTGTCAATGAGAATCCTTCATATCAGGACAAAGCCTGTCAGAGTGCATTAATTGCCTCCTGCTATTCTCCTCCCAATCCTTCGAAACTTCTGTTTCTCTGCTTGCTGTCAGTATAATCTCTCATCTGGGCATCTTTTCTGAGAGCTATTCCTCACATCTCTAATCGATCATGAAAGCCACAGAAAGCCTCATGAATCCAGGCTCAGCTAATCAATCTCTCTCCATTGTAGTGAAGGCCAGGCCATTTCTATGACATTACTAAACCACAGTGCTCACATTAAGAATCCACTTTCATCAGCATATACAAATATGACTCATATCATTAAAAGCAATAATAGCAGCTCAAAATTAAACAACAACAGCAAAAACGAGACACAAGAGGAACTGGCTCAAAGCTCATGGTTATAATGATGCTGCGCAAATAAAGCCCTTCCTTTATTCAGTGTAACATTGCATGTGCTCAGGCAGTCGTTACAACCTTATTAGCTTTCTGGTATTGAACACTGAAGACATATGGCCGGCTGCTGCTGCCTTGGCATGGCTAATAGAAAACAAATCACAGAGACAGTGTATATTATCTGATGCTAACACTACAACAAAAGCACAAAGGTAGGAGTTTAAAGGCACAGTTCACCCAAAAATGAAAATTCTCTCATCATCATGCTGTTCCAAACCTGTATGAGTTTCTTCTGTGAATCACAAAAGCAGATATTTAATAACACGCTAGTTGCTTTTTTCCATGGAATTATTTCCAAGGCTCAAAAGGGACACAAATGCTACAAAGTATCTTTAAACAGTCCATATTCCTTGTGCATGATATTCCAGATCACTCTTTAGAAATGGATCTCTTAAATGAATTTGATATGGTTCATTAAGCATATCTGAATGATTTGTTCATGGATAAGACTGATCTGGTTCTCATTGACTCATAACCCATATGGCCTACTATATGACACTTTTAAGGAACTTTTTCTTCTTTTTTGATTAACTACAATTGCATGGAAAAGAGCAATGCATAAAACAATACAATTTCATACAAGTTTGGAATAATATGAGAGTGAGTAAACGATGACGGCATTTTAATTTGTGCGGGACTATTCCCTTAAAAACAGAGAGAAGGCATAGCGCTGTTGGGCTGCTTTCTGCACCTGGTCAGAATCTATATATAGCAAGTTCACTGAAGCTCTTTCTTTCCCCTTCAGAAGAAGCAGTGCACTGCTGAGAGGACCATGGGGGAAAATTGCTAAATGCAGCGAAAAAGCCTCCATGTTTCTTTTTTTTTCTCTTTACTTCAGCTATATTCTCTCAGTAGACCTGCGTCAGAAACCGACTGGATGAAATGCTCATGAGGCAGAAATTTTAGTGAGACTTTAGTTTCGTGCATGGTTATGTGCACTTCAATCAGGGACTGTGTGTACTTCAATCAGGAGACTGCATCCACATTTGTTTACCAAGAGTCTGTCATTCAGGTGCACCATGGCGTTGTCAAATCTCAGCTTAAACTATGAGCACTAACTATGTGATTTGCAGGAATACTTTGCATATAGGTATATATATATTGCTATCTGAAAAAATAGGACAAAAAAACAAAAAAACATTTGCCTCACAGCATCTCTCTGTGGTTTAAAACTCATCAGCACATCAGACAACATGCGTGTCAGAGACCATTACACTTATAAATATGCATATGCATATGCATTCATTCACCATTACAACATTTAAACATTTGTTTGTACACCTGTCATTTATTTATCTCAGTTAGTCATGCAGCATCCCAAATTACAATAGTGACATAAAATCTGATCTGACACTTCAGACTTCATATTTCAAAAAACAGATTTTAATCTAATCTCAAACGATTTACAGATGCATTTTAGATCAGGTTTTTTTTTTTTTTTTTTGTATTTTTGACATTTAGTGTGATAATAACACTGTACCATTTTGAAGAACCATGAAGTACGACGTAAATACTAGGGGTGTAAATCAGCCTGATAAATTTGCCAATACCTCAATAAAATTCAGTGATTACGATCCGATTTGATTCAGGATATTTTCAATAGCACAAATGAATACAATAAGACAAAGACACAAATTAAATAATCAGCACTTTTCAGGTTTTTTAGGTAGGTTTAAGAAGTTTTCAGGCACAGAAATAAAATAAAAAAGTACACTGCATAGTCTTTACTATATAAATTAAATATAGATTTATAAAATTAAAGTTATAAAAGTTATTTTGTTAAGAGAAGTGAGAGATTTTCTCCTTGTCTTTTGTTGTTTGATTAATGACACGGACAGTAGTGGATTTATTAGGGTGCTGTCACTTTAAAAGCGAATGCACTAATCCATTAATATACTGATACACATGTGTTTTCTTCGAGTCCAGGTGAGTTTACCTGCGCTAATGCGTGCAGTCTCATTTAACGCATAAATGGACAAATATGTGGAGAGTGTCGAAATAACGGTCTTTAAAAAAATGTCTAATGTTTTTTACATGTTGCATTGATACATCGTATTGTTAGTCATTGTATCAATATATCGATGTATTGTTACACCCCTAGTAAATGCCATGGTAATTATTCAGTGCCATCTGATACTGTGGTTTCACCACAGCACTTTTCTGAAAGCGTGTATCATTATAAACCCACATCCAGCATAACTGAATTCATGTCCAGAGCTGTGGTGGCCAGAGGCAACTGTCAGTGTGCCACTGCTAGACTGCGTGTGTGTACATGTTGGAGTGTGTGTGTACGTGAGAGTATATGAGGCAGAGAAGTGCGAGGGTGGAGGGGTGACAGACTGTCTATCTGTCAGTCACAAAGCAGTTTGTTTGTCAATCTGGCACCCTCATCTCCTGCCATCATATCCCTGCCTCACCCTGAACACACTTCCAAATGTCTTTCCTATTTCTCATGCACACACTTGCCACTTAATTTAAGTACATGGAAGTATGAGGCTGTACAGTAGCAGTAGTTCTGCAAGGGTGCTAAAACTCATAAATTAGTATGAATATAAAGAGTATGACTGTATATACAGACAATGAACGCAGTCTTTCTATCTATACACTGAATATTCATCTCATTTCCCCCATCTTTCCCTTATCATTTCCTGTGTTATCTTTATGACAAAAATTCTTTGACATGAAACAGTGGTTAAAACAAACAGGGAGGTGAGAAGATATTATCTACCTTTTCTCCATTAGCATTGCCGAGCACATAGCAGCCCATAATGTGGATGAGGTTGGGCTCAGGATTTAATAAACTCATGAATCTGCCGAGTCTCTTCCAGAACCTGCACACAAAAGGCTCAGAATGTTTACAAATTATGGTTACACACTTCACAGTTGATTATTTATCTTGATATTGTTATCCCAGTGATCAATTTCATTTCAGTGCATTCACATTAAAAGGTATTTATTGCAGGGAAACAGAATGTCATCTTCAGGTAAGCCACACATACAAAATGAACTGAGCTGTGATCTTGAATTATTAATCAGTAAATAATGAGGTCCTCTGTGCAGCATTAAAAACAATCATTCATATTTTGAAATTAATTACACACAGTGTCATTGCACGTTTACACAGCTTCACGAAAACTTTTAGCACAAGCTCATAGACAGTCACTGAGCATTATATTTAATGAATTGGTCTTCAGTGAACAATAAATCCTGTATTTACACCATCTTGTGGCTTGTTGATTATAATGGGAGCATTCTAGTTTTGTCGCACACTGTAAATAGAAAATTGACGGTAGTTTTAGCGTTTATCTTATATATTTTATTTCACTTTATTTGAATGCCCTCCCAACATTCTACTGACTATAAAGCCCTTTTCACACAGAGATTACAGAAAATACATACATTTTGGTCCATTCACACTGCCAGTGATTTTCTGGAATCTATGCATGGATTCACAGTAGGGCTGTCAATCTGGGTTTTTTTTAATGTTTTATTTAACATCTCATTAAACACATTAATTTTGTCATAATTTGCTATATCCAGCAAAGTAAACAATCGAATAACTGTATTTTCTGCAAGCTTCAAGGATCATTGGAGAATCCAAAAGGACACCAAATAACCAAATATAAGGAATCCATATAATTATATTATATGATAAATTTATACACACCTAAGCACCCATGAAAAAAAAAAAACATTACAGAATTCACAGTGTATAGTGTGTGTACAGAGCAACAACAACGACATTGTTTTCATTTTAGCCGAGTCAAGCTGCGATACTGAACAGGAGCACACGGAGACGCCAAAAAAACCTAAATCAACTGCTTTGACTGCACAAACCTACAATTACTAAACACAACAACGTACACATGACAAAATCAAACATTATTCTTCCCGAGTGAAACAACCTGAATGTGCTGTGTGTCTGTATCTGTGATCTACATGGTTTGTTCTTTGTGCATTAATAGAACAGACTCATGCCCTTACTGTACGACACCAAAATTGAGATCTTCAGAAATAATAGCGGAATACGACAGAGCTCGTGTTTTAAAGCAAAGCACCACCTGGAATGAATAATTCACTAAAAACGCAATGTCAATTATTCTATCTATTCTCTCTGATATGTCTGATGTGATCAGCCTGGCCTTTTTTTTAGCTGTTTTGGACTGTTTGAATGAATTTGATTCCTGGATGACTGAAAACCTTCCCAAATTTAACGGCTTAAAATGGCCTGACCACAAACAGAGAAGCAGAATCGGGTTAAAGAGATAGAATGGAAATGTCCTCAGGGTTACAGGTGCTAGTAGATAGATGCTCAGTGTGATTGTGATAAACACCCCACTTCTAAGACCATCTAACTGCGTGACGAAAATAACGTTAATGACGCAGCTTCACGTACTTCTGTTAATTTATTTGCGTTAAATTATTTAAACGCATTAAGGAATTTAAATTAATCAAATGCGTTAACGCATTAGCGGTGACAGCCCTAGTTCACGCACTTCCCGTAAAGACACATGACATCGATGTGATGTGTAATGTCTCTGCAGCGTCTTAATATTGCTTATGATCTATGACCTAAACCACATTCCTGCATAGTTTTTCCGATTCGATCATAAACTAGTTCATCACGTATCATTTCAAGCTGGTGAATGATCTCAGCTTCAGCATCATCACTACGGCACAGCCCTTTATGACATTGATCCTGCCTTTTGAATACACAGAGCGCATTCCATGACTGGTCATCTGACCAGAATCAATCCTCGGGATGTGCTTGCGTTCACACAGAAGGCATTCATGCAATTTAATGGCAATTTTCTGGGATCAATGCGTTGTCTGAAAGGGGCTTAAGTAACTTTGCAACTACATGTCAACTTATTCTACTAACCTGAACCCTAACACTTCACCCTAACCTAATAGTCTACTACAGTCTACTAATAGTTAGTTGATATGTAGTTGTAAAGTTAACTACATGTCAGTTGTATAGTTAATAGAGTGTCTGAAGTGTACAAATGAAAAAATGTAACCAAATATATTACTTCTTATACTAAAAAATATACTGAAACTTATTTTCATGTTTCGCCTTTTATATTAAAACCCACCCAAAAAAATGTTTTGTGGTGAAAATACTGAAGAGAGACTTTTTTGTTTTGTTTTTGTCGACAATAGGTTTGGGAAATCTGCTGATTGCATATGTTGCATTTTCAAATTTTAAGCTTAACTCATAGCGCTCGCAGAGATAAAGTTCATGTGGAGTAGCATTTACTGCGAACTGAGTAAAAGCTTGCTTGTAAAAGCTCATTGGATCTACATAACTCACATAAATGACCTGCAGTATTTTGGATTCAATTTGGCGATTTTTGCATCCCTGAATTCTTTGCGGGAGCCACCGTTGTAATCTCAGTTTTATGTTTTGTTTATTAATTGTGCAGGATTATTACAAATAGAACAAAATGATACAGGACAGTTTTGTGTATGCAAACACTCACTGTATCATGTCCTCCTCCTTCTCTACTTTAGCAAATGTGGCCACTTTGTTCTTCAGTAGGTAGAGATGACCTGGACCTCCCTGGAGAATGCAGAGAGCCAATTACGCAAATGAAAAATAGCATGCACATAAATACTCCACAAGCACACTTGTGAAAAAGCAAGATATGCAAATAATCACACACATATTTTTCAAACCTGACAGAAGATGAGCATGTTCCAGATTTTGCAGCCTTTTCTGTAGGCGGTGAGTTTCTTTTCAATCTCCTCTGAAGAAGAGAGAGATGAGAGAAGACAGATAGCAGAGAGGTGGAGAGGGAGGCAACAAGGGAATCATATGAAATTACAGCCCAGATTTTTCATAGTAAACAAACAGCAGGAGTAAACATTAGTCAATCAAAAAAAAAAAAAACTTGTTTGGCCAATTAACATGTACCTAGTATATCATCGAAGGTGGCGTGTTCATGATCCTGCGGGCAGAAAACAGGGCAAGCATAAACAACAACAACAAAAGCTGCATAAATGTAAGATAGAAATTATCAGCTGCTAAATATTACGAGCCGGTTTTCTTTTAACATAATTTAAGCATAATATATGCACTAAATGACTAGCTTGGCATTACAAAGCAGTTATCAGCAATCTCGAACAATGATGATTTGCATTACTAAAACTTGCACGCGAGAGCTGACTAGCAGACATCATTAGTGGTGCTTAACACAAGGGGCTTTATACTGATGATCAAAACTTTGATTCTCTTTGATCCGGTGTATGACTGCATCATTAAACTATACTCACATAGAGAATGGGGATTATGGAGGGGTCATCCCGGCGGATGATGTTGGGAACGTACTCTGCCTTTGGTACTTTAGATGAAATTAGCTGTTCAAAAACAAGGATGAATAAAACACACTCGTGTTAATGAGCCCATTGATGATCAAAAAGCTGTATTTAATGTATTTAATGAGAAATTTATGACGACTTCATAAGAAGGCAGTTGGCCTGTGTCAAAATGGATGTGGGTGATGCACGTACCATGACTTTTGGTGGGATGAAGTCATCGTCCTCGCAGGCTGCTCTTTCTGACTCTCTCTCTTCCTCCCAGTCGACATCATCACAGTCTTCTTCATCCAGATTGCCAGACGACGCCTGGAGGTCTCCACCTGGGGAAAAGGTAAAATGCAAATACACAGAAACACAACACAAGCACATAAACGACAGATGAAATGACAGGTCCTATCAACAAGCATTCTGTTGTACATGTCGGAGAGAGTTGGCTTTTCTAACATGACCTCTCCTGCTTGTTTGTGAGGGGAAGGTCTTACAAAGCAAGGTATTCCGTGCCATATAGGACACATATAGACTGCAGAGTATATCTGTGGTAAACGGATATGCACAGAAGCTGATGTGTGTGAGTGATGAATAGCACGAATTAGGAATTTTGCTCAATGCCCAAATGAAGCCTCTGAAGAACATGTCCATTTCATATTTAAGATATCTTCTTTCATTTTTTTCATTTAAGACATTGAATTCTGCTACCATATATATATATATATATATTTACTGTATATAAAAAATCTACTGTAAATGTAATAAATAAATAAAATACACTACAAAAGTTTGGGGTTAGTAAGATTTTTGCTAAATCAATATTTTATTCAGCAAGGATTCATTTAAGAGTAACTACATTGCAACTGTTATAAAAGATTTCTATTTTAAATAAATGCTGTTCATTTGAAATCTTTCTATTCATTAAAGTATACAAAAAATAAATAATTCATCCTAAAAAAGAAATATAATTTAGTTTGCACCAAAACATTAAGCAGCACAAATATTTTCAACATTGATGATAATAATAAATGTTTCTTGCAGCAGAAAATGCATATTAGAATGATTTCTGGAGGATCGTGTGACATGGATAAATTATGCTGAAAATTCAGCTTTGCCATCACAGAAATAAATTACATTTTAAATAGAAATAGAAAACAGTTATTTTAAATTATAATAATATTTCATAATATTACTGTTGTTACTGTATTCTCGATCAAATAAATGTAGTATTGTTTTGGTGAGCATCATGAGAAAAAAAAAAAAAAAAAAACTTGCATTTTAGTGTATTTAAAAACATAATCATGATAGTAGGTGTTGTACTTCCTTTTATCAAAGTTACTTTAAAGGCAAGTCATTCCAACTCCTATTCACTTCAGTTGGCACAGACAGAAATCTCAAACACGGTTAAATAAGACTGGGACATGATCTTGACAGACATCATAAGTTTCGATGTATGAATATTTTGTGTGGGTGACAAATCATGTACTACAAGTACTGAAATCAGAAAAATAGACAACATGGCTGTGTGTGTGTGTGTGTCTGTGTGTGTGTGTGTGTGTGTGTGTGTGTGTGTGTGTGTGTGTGTGTGTGTGTGTGTGTGTGTGTGTGTGTGTGGACTCACTGTCTCTGGAGTCATGGAGAGAGTCAGGCTTGACGGGTGTGGGGTCACTCCAGGAGCGGCTGAAACTCTTTGCTTTGCGATCAGCAAATGCTAATAACGAAGCGTAGGAGGAAAGCATCACACACACTGCTTTTCAACACACACACACACACACACACACACACGGCTCTTGTCTGAGGTTGGGATGTGACATGTTTGAGGATTTGTCTGCTTTAGGCTGACTACCTCCAAATATTAGAATCAATTTCACTTCGTATACTGTAATGTTTATTAATGAGAGAGAGGCAAGGTGTTCAGAAACTAAGTCACATTGTTGTATATCAGACAGATGCTTGAAACATCTGTAATCCCTGAAAATAATTCATCTGACACCATGAATTATTGTCAAGCATGTTCACATATCTGCATTGAAAAATTGCACAAATATACAGATGACATCAGACAAACATACTGACAACATACACACAACCGTACAAAAGCAGTTACAAACTCACACAAACACACATGGATGTCAACAAACAACTCACTCTGTGTCTTCACCCTCCTGCTGCCCACCATCCTCAAATGTTTCCGGAAGTTTCTGAGATAGAAAGGATTTGCAAAGGCACAGTGGATTGGAAAAAGGTATAAGACAAGGGGGGAAATAACAAGAAGAATGGGAGATGGAGGAAGAGAAGACAAAAATGGAAATGTTAAACACACTCTCAAACGATCCATTTATACATGGTTGCATTAGCATGGCAGATTATGGACATGGATGAGTGTTTGAAGTTATACAACAAGCTCAAAGCACTCCAAACAAATCTCCAGTCCTCATAGTTCCTCTGCAAAACAAACAAACAAAAAAAACATTATATATATATATATATATATATATATATATATATATATATATATATATATATATATATATATATATATATATATATATATATATATATATATATATATATATATATATATATATATATATATATATATATATATATATATATATATATATATATAGGCAAGAATAAACAGTTTGTCCCAGTTTGAAACTGAGGTTTCAAAAACACATTTACTCATCTATGTGTCTGTATTTTTTCGGATATTTTAGCACACGGTTCAAAATTTTAGCTTAAAGTCTAAAATCTAAATGTACATTTCTTATATTTTATGGAATATCACAGTGTTTATTATATCAGATTATTTATCTGTGGACATTTAAAATTTGCAACAACTCTTCTCTGACTCTTCAGGACAATAATTCCTTCATTTCATCAAACTGTCACTCACATGAGATTACGGCAATTAGCAAACAACAACAATCCACTGAACCAATTAATTCCCAATGGACAAAATCAAGTCCCGTCCAATATATTTTCTGTTTAACCGCTTCACTCGGATATATGCCACAATAGGGAAGATCGCAACATCAGTTTCATAAAGACTAGAATAGATAACTGAAATGTTCGAACTGAAATGTGCTATCAGCCTTTTTTCCACTAAAGTGTTTTACAACTCCATAAATAAATAGTACTTTTAAATATATTCAAAATTATGAATATAAACAGGAAATTAAATGTATTAAAAGGAGAAATTACTCTAATATCAGTGGCCAGTTCTATTCTACTTAAGACAGGTGGCTTTCTCATGGAGGCTGACATTTTGTGAGATTACATGATCTGTCAAATACTACTCTACTTTATGGGTGAAAATAAGGGTATGGGTAAATAAGGTATTTGTACAACAGCATTGGTAACCAAAAACATTTGATTTTGTGTGATGTTACATCCACACATGGAATGATTTTCATGCATACGTTGTGACATAATGGAAACACAAATGTGTGATTTGCATTTGGATTTTATTTTCCGTGTATGTAACATATCTGCCAAATTTCAAACACATTTCTTATTTGTATGTCTTACGAGTTATGACCCAGCCATTTTGGAACAGCAATAAAAAATCACCTATTTGCTATTTCACCTCCTCCGTGTTCTTCCACAACCCTCACAGAATTCAAATGGAATCGCAATCTGCACTTGCATTTCCAATGTCTAACACTGTCACTTGACAATAGGTCTTAAGGGAGGAGTTTATTGATATAGTATGCCACGCCCTCGAGTGGTGGAAAATAATATATATATATATATTTTTTTTCCCCTTGTAAATTCAAACAAAGTCAGCAATCCAGAACTGACTGTTAGTTCACCAGTCGACCAGAGAGAAAAGCAAATAACAAAACTGACTTCATTCTGTAGGCCTATGTATCAGACGAATATCATAATCATAGTTCAAATCAGAGAATCTGTAGAAATCTGACATGATGTGAGTGGTGTGCTGTTCATATGACTGTGCTCATGATCCAAGTGATCAAAAAAAAGAAAAAAAGAACATTCAATCATAGTTCATCTTCTTTTCGTAGGAGGATAATCTGAATTCTTCTTCATTTCAGCATTTTATTCAACAGCATTTTTTTAAACGTATTCAAATTCTTTCAACTCTATTTATATCTTTATTTTGATGTTATTTTGAGACATACACATGCTGCTTAGTTCCACTGATGTATCTTATTTCTTCTCAACCTGAGCGGACTTAGTTACAGGGTTTTGGCTTTGATTGACGTGCATAAAACTACACAGCAGTTGTTTTTTTCCTCCCGTTTTCCTTATAGGAATGAATAACGATGAACGGTGCTTTGTTTTCCACCACTCAAGCATACTTTCTGACTATATCAATAAATCCCACTCTCAAGACTGATTGACAGTTGACAGTGTCAGACATCGGAAATGCAAATGCAAAGGGGATTGCAATTACAATTTAATTTTTTTGAGGGTTGTGGCAGAACATGGAGCAAGTGAAATAGCAAATGGGTGATTTTCTATTGCTATTCCAAAATGGCAGGGTCATAACTCATAAGACATTTGAAATGCAACTGCAAATGGACTTTGGGTTTCCATTTGAAATTTGGCAGATATGTTACATACAGGGAAAAGAATATCCAAACGCAATGCAAATCACACATGTGTGTTTCTATTATGTCACAACGTATGCATGCACAAATTGAAAATGTAATTGCAAATACAATTTGTAATTGCTTTGGAAAATTGTCCAGAATATCATTCCATACACACAGATAGATGTCAGTATAAACACTGTATTGGCCTGTGAAACAAATTACCTACTTTCACACTATATAGTAAGCGAGTAGTACATCTGAATTCAAAGTATTCATAAAATTGTAGGTAAAAGTAGCCAGATGACCTACTGTACTACCTCCGGTGAGATTCTAAAGTGCGCATCTGATGGACACTTTACTATCCAATGAGGCCACGGGAGAGTATGTGAGTGACAGTGAAGCAACCCAACTAACGGCGTAGATCACAAGACAGTGATAACATGGCAGATATATAAATGTGTGTCTGAATTTCATTCGTACTACACACATTCATACTATATAGAACATACTTTTTTAACAGTACCTTCTAGTATGTGATTTCGGACGCAACCTTAAATTGGGCTGTGTGTATGTGTTACTGCAGTAAATCTTGCAAACAATATGAATAACTTGATAGAAAGTGCAACATTTCTGGTGACTCTCAAACCAGAAAATCGCTCACAGAAAATTGACTACTACAAACTGCCTCATCAGAGAATGAAAGCAAGTTCAGTTGACCCACTCGTTCAACTGACAGCCTCCCTCCTCTCGTTAGCACTCTACACTTGTTCTCCATGCATCATGTCACCATGGTTACACCGTAGCATAGTATTGTAGAGTGTGGAGAGGTAGGTGGTCTTCCCTCATTTGCCAACAAATAATAGAGCAGCTCACACACTCAATGTGGAGCCTTTAAAATAAAGGAGAGCTGGGCCAGGGATGAAATAATGAGGCAATTTGGCTTGTACAAAAAACAGGATCAAAACCGATGGCCACATTGTAGAGTAAGCATTTTGTTACTGCAGGCATGATGCAGTTGCACAACACCACAATATTAGAGAGAAGCACTGCGGCCTAAACCAGAAAAATATACTGTGGGAAAACTAATATTCCTGCAGTACAGTGAGTGATGCATAGCAGAGGACATTTTTACAGCATGTACCGTAGCTGTGCCACTATGAGCCTCTAATCAAATCCACCAACGTGAACATTTTACAAAAAAGAAAAGGGCTTTTTTTAATATCGCTGTTAAATCTGAGATGGCTACAAAGAGTGCTGTGACAATGCATCTGTATAGTTGTCAGATCTGCTTTTCTCCTTATGTCCATCTTGCTGACAACCTTCTAAACTGCTGTCATAGTCAATGTGCTGGCTGACAGGAAAAGAGCGCAGATCTTCATCAAGTTTCAAAAATAGTAGCGCATATTAAGAGAGTTATGTCTTTTCGGCAGCATTTGAATTAGACGCTCTAATGATCTTAATCCTCATTTGTGAGCGTGCTGAAAATAGAGTGATCAGTCAGATTGCCCAAGTGTGACATGTTGATCCTCACAGATATATATACAGGTCCTTCTCAAAAAATTAGCATATTGTGATAAAAGTTCATTATTTTCCATAATTTAATGATACAAATTAAACTTATATTTAATATTCATTGCACACCAACTGAAATATTTCAGGTCTTTTATTGTTTTAATACTGATGATTTTGGCATACAGCTCATGAAAACCCAAAATTCCCCATCTCTCAACTTTCTCTTCACAATATCCCACAGATTCTCCATGGGGTTCAGGTCAGGAGAGTTGGCAGGCCAATTGAGCACAGTAATACCATGGTCAGTAAACCATTTACCAGTGGTTTTGGCACTGTGAGCAAGTGCCAGGTCATGCTGAAAAACCAAATCTTCATCTCCATAAAGCTTTTCAGCAGATGGAAGCATGAAGTGATCGGTCCTTCTCCACAATCTTCCTCAGGGTCCGGTCACCTCTTCTCGTTGTGCGGCGTTTTTTGCCACACTTTTTCCTTCCCACAGACTTCCCACTGAGGTGCCTTGATACAGCACTCTGGGAACAGCCTATTAGTTCAGAAATTTCTTTCTGTGTCTTACCCTCTCGCTTGAGGGTGTCAATGATGGCCTTCTGGACAGCGGTCAGGTCGGCAGTCTTACCCATGATTGCGGTTTTGAGTAATGAACCAGGCTGGGAGTTTTTAAAAGCCTCAGGAATCTTTTGCAGGTGTTTAGAGTTAATTAGTTGATTCAGATGATTAGGTTAATAGCTCATTTAGAGAACCTTTTCATGATATGCTAATTTTTTTAGATTTTTTGAGAATTTTGGGTTTTCATGAGCTGAATGCCAAAATCATCAGTATTAAAACAATAAAAGACCTGAAATATTTCAGTTGGTGTGCAATAATTCTAAAATATATGAAAGTTAAATTTTTATCATTACATTATGGAAAATAATGAACTTTTATCACAATATGCTATTTTTTTAGAAGGACCTGTGTATATATATATATATATATATATATATATATATATATATATATATATATATATATATATATATATATATATATATATATATATATATATATATATCCATTGCTTTTCATGCATAGAATATAACATCACACATTTCTTAAAAAGCACAGTCATTCAAATGGAAACAACAGAAACAGCTCAAAGTTTAAACAACTCAACTGTGCTAGAAGATTTAGTGCATGTTCTACTTTTTTATCAGATAAAGATTTCAGCACAATTAAAAATACTATAAGCTTCAAGGGATAGTTCACACAAAAAAGCACTCCCCCTAATGTCTAAGGAACATATAAAAGTGCTTTTTAAGAAAATATTGGCCACTTATTTAAAATGAAAAAAGGCCTGCCCTACCTCTCTATGATGTGTTAATGAGAAGTAGATATCGGATTTGTGAATGAATTGATCAACTGAATCAGCTGATGCAGTTCACACACCAGAATGTGTTCACTAACTGAACTAGTTCAATTCAATTGAGAAGTCAACTCACTGACACAGTTATTAGGTTACAGTGGGTTAAGAGAAATAATATTAGTTATTATCAGCTTAAATGTTGGTCTGTTCATCACACAAAGCTGCTGTATTAATCATCACCATTGATCGTGATTGCATGGAAACAAAAGACCAAGTTATCATTATAATTAAACTGTTCATTTTGTGTTTGATGGAAGAAAGACACTCAAGGGTTTTGAAAGACATAAAAGTGAGTAAATGATGGCAGAAATTTCCTTTTTGAGTGAACTAAACCTTTCATGTTCAGTTGTTTTGTAATCCTAATGGATGCAACCAATTATCTGCAACCTTCCAGTCAGAGGACAGAGACAGGCGTCTACAGTAATGTTGCTGAGCAGCGTCATGGGATCTCTGGAGAACACTAAAAGCTACAGTCACAATCTGCTCTCTTTTTTGTTACACCTTTGCTGGGAAGATGAGAACCAAATATGTATTTTAAATATTCCTTCAGTGCACTGCATATTAGTTCTCTCTAGCAATTCTGCATCATGCTGGAAGACTTTTTGATGATCTGCCAGCAGGCCAATTAGGTTTTACTGGTGAACAAATGTTTTTAAATATGTAAGCCAATTTGGCCAGGTGGAATGAGATTTGCTGTTGTTAGTGTGATGCGTGACACTAGACTGATAAGTGATACTCTGAAAGTGTTCAGTTGTCAGCTGTATCGATTGACACACTCTGACCTATTGATCCAAGCAGCCAAACATAGACAGACACACACAAATACCCAGGTGCTTTGTGTGTGTGTCAGGCTTTGCTTTCATTCACAGAGCAGTAAATGTGAAATCACTTATATTGTGTGGACCAGCAAATAGCTTAATAAACATCAAAATTACATTTATTACAATTTAAAATAAAAAGCTGTGCTGCTTAATATTTCTGTGGAAACCATGATAAGTCTTTTCTTGGATTCTTAGATTAATTGAAAGTTTAAAAGAACAGCATTTATTTGAAATAGAATTATCTTTTGTAACAAAGAAGTACAGTAAAAGTCTTCACTGTCATTTTTTTTAACCAATTTAATGCTTCCTGGCAAAATATGAATTTCTTAAAATAATAAAATTGTACTGACTCCAAATTTCTATATATCTAACCATTATGATTTTATTTCTTATTTTAAACTTGACCTCACAATAACTGTTTTTTTTTTTTTTACTGTAACGTGGAAACAGGCTACTGCAGAAATCTCTGGGTTTAGATCAATAAACTGCTGTTGGCTTTCTGCTTGGTAAGCCTAGCATCACAACTCCACAGGGAAGTGTGCAACAGTTCTTCATCTGTAGTATTCAGGATGGGAGTGTGGACTTTGATCTGAGGCGATACACACACACCATAATACTACTGTAACACAGTACAACACAAAACACCATCTCTCCACTGTCTCACTCGACGTGTGTGTGTTTTGGGAAAGCCACATGAAATTAGGGGCAGTAGACAGTACCTCTCCATCAGTGCGGTGGCCTCTTGCTCTCTTTTCCTCCTCTTTCTCTCTGCAATTCCACGGAACGCCCTGCTGGGACCGGTCACAGTGTTATAGGCTGTGGGTGTAGGTGTGTGTACAGGGAGCAGTGCAAAGGGAAAATTCTAGAGTGGCCACAGGAAGGTTCAAACCACAACAGGTGCTGATCACCACCCACAGGTCAACAGGACACGGCTACACGCACGTACACAAACTAAGCACTACGACCACATTAAAGTCAAGTGTAACAGACACTCAGTCACCAACCAGCACAGAGGATAAATTCACAGAAAACTGTAACATCTTTGTGGGAGTGGTTATCATATCTAGCATGCTTCTATTGTTTTTGACAGGGTGACAGAAGATATAACCATCATCATTTACAGCTTATGTTAAATCAAACTCCTGTCCTCAGCAGATGAGGTTAATGACAGCCCAGAAGCTATTTTCTGACATTGTGTGTGTGCGTTTATTGCATGTGGATGTATCCTGAAATCCTTCAGAGCCTTGACAGACTGGCGACAGCCTTGGAACTCTGCGTGGAAATCTTGAGATGAGTGACTTTTCTGGGGTATACTTGGGTTTTATTTATATATTCTGTGTGCAATATTCAACAGTGATGGCAGAAATCACCATATTGCTCCTAACAGGGACAGTCCACCATTTTGTCAAAATCTTTCAAATTTACCACGGATTATAGTCAAAATAAAAGCTTTGTTCCAAAATCTAGTCGACTGTCTACCTAGACCTTATTTTAGGACACCGTAGACAGGCTCCTTACACGAAGGTTATTCCTAAAGGTTGGTAGGTACATTATCCCACTCTAATTCTATGTTCTATAAGTGTTTAAAACATTACAGTATCGCTTTGTTAAAGGTACACTATGTAACTTTGTGTTCAAAACACAGTCCATACATCATCAATCCCTCTTTCAGACGTGCTTTTGTCTTACCCTGATTCACTATGGTAAGCCTATGGTAAGAGTTTATAATTTAGACCTAGCCAAATTTTCATGGGAAATTGCACATATTCGTCACTCACGTGTGCATGTGCATGTCACGTCATAATCCGTAAAAAGAGAAAAGTTGCTCCAGCTATTTGACGTATGTATAGTGTGGGAGTGGCATAGGTTAGTTCGAATAGGTTAAATCTCAGTTAAATCATCAATTTTAAAGAAAAAAAAGAAGCTCAACAGAGCAGAGTCTGCAGGCAAAAAGAGAACATGACAGAGCTCATTATACAATGAGAATTAACATTGGCTTAGCTTTTCAGAGATGTTAAGAACTGAGGGATTTGAAATGTAAAAGCATCCGTTTTTTATTACTGAATGAGTGATTAAGGTATTTTATTGAACAGATACATTGTTGTATGTAGCTATATTACAGAGTTCATTTTGAAGCAATATCTATTGTGAAGGGTCTTCTCATTATGGTTGTTGTAGCGCTTTGCTGGAATTTATTTTAAGGGAAGTAGTGTGTCTATTAGGGCGTATAGCTACAGTAATGTCTTCAGCCAGTCAGCTTGAGTGCCTTTCCATCTACACTGGTTATAGTTAATGTTTTAAGAGCAGTAGGATAACACTGTTGTCATCCGCAAAGTCACGCAGAGACAAAATACAACCAAATAATGTTCTTCCACAAAATTTGACCATTTAAAAAAAAAAACCTTTTAACAGCTAGAGGGCTAAAAGTTATATAGTGTACCTTTAACATCCTTTAAAAAGCATGTTAACATCAAACAATGTTTTATATGTTATGTTATGGTGCATTGGTTGCCTTGACACATTTAGAAAACACCTGAGTTAGGCTGAATTAGTAGTATTTTAGTATGCTATTTTTTCATACTAAAGCCTTAGTCAAGTTCAACCGTAGTAGAGCAAAAGCATATTAACATATTTCCGTTGAATTGCTGCACTTTTATCCAGAGCAGTCACGTATGAGTTTCCATTTCTGTTAGAATGGTAGGAATGCACAGCAAAGCAGCTCACTAGGGTTTGGAACAGAGCTTCAGTAACTAATTTGTGGTTAAAACAGGAAAAAAAGTGGTTAAAAAGTTCAAAGGTCAGGCCACCATAGTAGTACAACAAACAAGGTCTTTCTCTTACACAGCAGCTGAAAGGTGAGTAGGGATACCGACCTGGATGACTCACTATTGGTAGAGCAGTATGCGTGGTGTATGAGATAGAGTTCCTCCATAACTTCAAACACTCTGTCCAATGCTGGTGGAGTGAGAGTTAACACAGGACAGGAGAGGCAACAGCACAGAGGAGCAGAGGGTGGGGATGGAGTGGAGTGTTGACTTTTTAAAACAAAGGGCAAATGAGAAAGGAATACTCACGATATTCTTTACAGCCAAGGAAAGATGCATAATATAAAAAAGTTAAAAAGACAAAAGAGAGAACAGAGCTTTAACTATCACAAGAAAACACATGAAAAGAAAAAAAGGTAAGGTACACAGGAAATAGAGTACCTTTCAAATATAAACACTGGGCCAGGTCTTATGAAAAAATCACCAAGTGCTTTATCACTACCTATTATAATAGTTAATTGCAAAATGACAGCTCTACAGCCAACCACAAAGGACAGGGGAAAAAAACACTGGCATTTCACACAAACTCAAAAGATTCTAAAGTAAAAGTGTCAATTAAAACCCCACAAAAGGAGGGAATGAATCAGTCAGAAAAGAACATGAATTAAGTATAGTTGCAGAGATAGCTGGTTATTCGTAGACAGGAAGTGGGATAGAGTGGAGGATAGCATGATGAGGTGGGAAGGCATAGTAAGGTTGAGGGGGAGACAACATGCATGTCGGTTGGAGGGAGGTGGACGGCACCCCAGTGGGGGAGGAGGTGGGCTCTGTGATTAAGACTTCTGCCCGACAGGTGATAATTAAGCAGTCAAGCTGAGCGAAAGTGTCTGTGCACAGAGAAAAATGAAGCCTGAATTCACTCGACTAAAAAGTTGAAGAATAAACAAAAGAGAAAGGAGAGTGGAAACAGGAATGGAATGAACAGAAAAATGGAAGAGGAAAAAGAGGAACAGAAATAAAAAAGAAAGTATGAGAAAGAGATCAGAGAGAGGAAAAGACAGAAGAAATGAAACAAGAAAAGTAAAAGGAAGAGAAAAAGAAGGCAAAGAGGAAGGGGAAGCGAAATGGAAAGAAAAATTAAAGATAAAGAGAAAGATGCAGAATAAAAAGGAAGAGAATGAAGAAGGTAAAGAGAAAGTAGAAAGGAAACTAAAATGGAAAAAAAGGTGAAGAGACAATGGTATAGAAAGAGGATGTAAAGAAGAAGAGGAAAGGAAGAGGAATGGGAGGAGAACAAAATGCAAAGGGAAAAGGGATGGAAACAGTAATGGAAAGAACCGGAAAGGGCAAAGAAGAAGGGAAAGAATAAAAGAAAGAGGAAGGAGAAAGAGAAAGAATACCTCTTGTCCTCCCACATGCATGAGTCAGGATAGCTTAAATTACATGTCTGCTTCAGAGACCAACCCTACTCCAAAGGAAGCCACAGGGATGAAGGGAAAGATTGAGGAAATGCAATCTCATGTGTACTCACGCTTGCATGGTGGTGGTCGCAGTCTGAAAGCTGAACATGTTCTCTTTAGGGAACCAGCTGTTCCCGTGATCCTCTGCAAGCAAAAAGAGCAAAGTTAGCAGGTATTGTGTAAATCTCAAAATCAATTAACAGTCATTCAGTGATCATGATGTTCTCCTTACCTCTTTCTTCAGAGGACACACGGTCCTCACTGTACATTCTCTCCAGCTTTTTGTGCTGTTTGCCACCACCGTGAGGTGACGTCTCAAGGTCCAGAGAGCGTTGGCTCTGGCAGTGTGGTCGAATACAGGCAACACAATCTGGCGTGCAGTCCTCTCTAGACCTGCTTCGTCTCGACCCCCAGTCACGGATGTTATGGGCACTTCCTGAGCTCTGCAAAGGTTGGGTCAGAGGTGCATGGCCATAGTGATGCTGGTGGGTGGGGCCACTAAATCCACGATGGTGGCTGCCACGTAAACTGGAGGGAGCATTGGTTCTTGGTGGATCTGTGGTCCTCTTCAGCACCTCTAGCTCCAGGCTCTCCTCGCTTCCCTGGCCCCTGAGCATATCTCGCTCCTTGGTAATGGTGTAGACACGTGCTGGCTTCAAAGAGCTCTCTGCACGTTTTTGCCGCTGCTGGTCCTCAGTAGAAAGGCTGCGTTCTATGGAGAGACGACGCTTGGAACTGGTATGGAGGGGCGCAGACTGGCTGCCAGGCTGAATCTCTTCTGGACTGGGCTTGACTATGAGAGTGTGTTGGGAATATGGCTGGAGGCTGTTATTGTTGTTCAGTCGGCTGATGTCAGGGGAGTCTGTGTCTTGACCAATGTAGGTGTCAGACAGCAAATGATCTGAAGAGAGAGACACCAAGAAACCAAGAAAAACAGAGATGTTTCATCTTGTCTTGGCAAAGCAACAGGTGCAAATAAAGCTCTTCTATAATGATCAATTGAAAGATGACTGGTAGAGTGGTCAGAGTGGCATTAATGTTAATCCTAAAGGATGATTCTTTGCCTAATGGAAGTATTAATACATTCAAGTACACAAACTGTAAAACAGGTGATTGGAATGAGAGACAAGACGTGAGAGCAAATGGAGGTAGGGAATGAGGTGGAATGAACCTAACCTGCTCCGTTGCGGTTCTCAGGGTGTGTGTGAGAAAGATACTCTCCAAATGCTCGAGCTGCTCTGCAGAGAGACAAACAGAAGACCAAATCAAAGCATGGAGATAAAACTCTCTGTCTTGACTTTCGCACGCTGATGCTTTCAGATCTCAGTACAAATTCATAATCCGTTTGTTAAATGTTGAGCCCAGAGAATGTGGTGGACTACTAATGAACAAATGGCTAGATGGCTGTTGAGACAGTATTCTCACTTGAAATAGAGGACCCGGAAAAAGTATTTGATACGCCACGACCTGCAAGCAGATGGTTTTTCACTATAATATTACAAGAAGCTCCTACATTTCATATCCATTTCAATGGACCTGTTGACTCTATAGGAGTTACACAGACATTTACAGACCCCTAACTTTATCAAGCAATTTTAGCTTCTCCTATTGGCCACCAATGTTCTCGAGTGATTTATAGCTTGGCTTCCCATTTAAATATAATGTCTGCTTTATTATTCATATTTCTCACCTGAACACTGTGCAGTCAAGACTTAATACTGGTTTTCCCACAAAGCAAAGCAAATTGGAAATAATGGCAGATGCTACAAGATATGCCTCTAATTTAAACTAAGCCACCACAGATGGCAGGAAAATGCTGAAAAACTCCACATCCCATAACTTCTCTGGGCAATAAGGTGTAAAGCAGTGAATGAAATATAGATGCATACCCTACAGCTTCCAGTTTTAGGGGCCACTCAGCTGCTGTAGTACAAGAACATGGTCTCTAATATGACTTGCTGTATGAAGGGAGGGAGCAATAGCTCTGAAGTCAGGAAGCATAGTCAGGAACAGAGGTTGTTTGTCACTTTGATGGACAGTGGTGTTAAAATTACGTCATAATCTATTTTTAACCGTCATATTAATTTTCATATTTTAATGATAATAATACTTTTAATAGCTCTTGTTTTCATTCAGTTTTCCATTTTTAATCATGAACTTACAGGATGAGCATATAGGCTAAATTATGCATTTATTTATTTAAGAAGCGAACGGATGAACAGAGACTGTACGCCACTTCAACTTAAGCTTTGTATCAGTAGAAACGCGGGATTATATTCGAATTATCGCATTCCCCCATATGACCCTGAGATGAGAGAATTATTATGTATTTTATTTCGTCATCGGAGGAGTTTTTGGCCAGAGGCTAAAGACTACAGCCAGCAGGAGGCACTATTTACACATGTTTTCAACATCGCACTCACAGCACTCGGTTCGGGAGCTGCGGAGATTCATGTAAACGGAGCGGTGGAGAGCAAAGTGAGTGTTTCAACTTTTCCAATGAACTTCCTATGAAAGTTAAGCTTCCAAAGACATGAACTGAAAATGCGCCAGACTGATCACGCGCTGTGATTGCAGCCGCAGCCGCGAATCTCGCTATTACCTCAGCTCATGTGAGGAATGTAATCTCAATCTCATTTAGACTCCTGCTGCGTTTGTGCTGTGACGGCGGTGACACTCAGGCTCACTCACATTATGTTGAACAGACACGTTCAGTTTTTAATTGTAGTGTCTCTAACTGAACTGATTTTATGAAAATGAACGCAATGGGCAAGTGATCCAGCAAGTAGCCATGCCTAGAATAGGGCAGCGAAGCAGTGCATTCTGGGAATTGTTGTCTTTCATCCCCATGAGACAAAAATGCATTTTCTGTGTTTTCTCAGTCTAGAAGGCACCAAATTAAAAAATTATTTCACATTTCTACTACATTAATGACCCAGTTAAGTACAGATTCATCTTCCCAGCGCTGAAGTACCCCTTTAAAGGGATAGTTCAGCCAAAAATGAAAATTATCCCATGATTTACTCACCCTCAAGTCGTCCTATAGGCATATATATATGACATTGTTCTTTCAGACGAATGCAATCAGAGTTATATAAAAAAAATGTCCTGGGTCTTCCAAGCATTATAATGGTAGTGAATTGTTGTTTTTGATGTCCATAAAAGGGCATCTATCCATCATATAGCTGCTCCGCACGGCTGCGGGGAATTAATAAAGGCCTTCTGAAGCAAAGTGGTGTGTTTGTGTAAAAAAAATTATAATCTATAATTAAAACTTAATTGACTAAAATATCTAAATTCCGGCGGACTGCCGTATATATATTGATTTACAGCAAAAGAGTAACCCTTGACCCTTGAATCGATGCATATTGACGAACACGGAGGAGGATAGAGAAAAACAACTAACCGGCCATGAATCTAAAACGAGAATCTTTAAAGAGAAATGGTGGAGGATATCGATATAAAAGAACAGAGGCTATAGTTTGTTTTTTTAACGGAGAGGCGTCAAAGCTTGCAATGCTTCTATACATCGCGTCAGGCGTAACTCTTTTGTATTAGTCGACTTGCGTACCTCTGACTGCTGAAAGTCTATAAAGTTTTAAATCGCTTCAGAAGGCCTTTATTAACCCCCCGGAGCTGTGTAGAGTAAGTTATATGATGGATAGATGCACTTTTATGGACTTCAAAAACAAAGTAACAAGTCACTGCCATTACAAAGCTTGGAAGAGCCAGAAAATTTTTATATAACTCTGATTGTTTTCGCCTGAAAGAAGAATGTCATATACACCTATGATGACTTGAGGGTGAGTAAATCATGGGATAATTTAAATTTTTGGGTGAACTAACCCTTTAAGATGGATGATCGCCATCAAACTAAATGCTGTTTTACTAAACAAGGTTCAGGAGGAACATGTCAGATAATTGACACAGGTGGAGATTACTCAGCCAATCAACAAAAGAGGTATATATACGAAGCAGTCTTACCTCCATTTTTTTTTGACAGTTTTTCCAGCATCCCTCCACCACCCCTTCTCCACATTTTGCTCTTTTTTTCCTTTTTAAGTTCTAAACTACTTACATACGGGGGGTACTCTGGGTTCGGGCCAAAGTCTGAGCTCGAAGCCCTCCCCCCGGACAGCACGCCACATACGCAATTAAATTTACTCTATAAATTATATGTAAGTGTGAACTAGTGAATCATGGGAGACTGATGCAGAGGCAACTGTCATTCGATTTTTCGTCTATGCCTCGGACAGGCGACTTCTCAAGGCAGTTTTAATTTTGTTCTGGAGGCTAAACCCATGCTCTGCTGCCCCACGAGCACTCGCCACCAACTCGACAGGGGTGGGAATAACAGTTACAAGTTACAATAGAATAGATCACTTTCAGTGTAATCTGTCAAATTGACAAACGGCCTTCAGATTTTTCCGTCACTGCTATAAAAAAAAATCTGTCAGTTACAGAAAATATTCTGCTAACGTGACCTCTAGTCAGAAAGATGAGTTTGTTATAAAAAAAACAGCTTTATGAGTAGAACCATGTGTTCTTCTTAGCAATAAAAGACAGGATTCAATGAACTCTGCCTTCTATATTTCCATACCTTTCTCTCATTTAACCAGAAGGATGATCTTTATGCAATGTTTTCACTGCGTGTGGTGGGGTTATGCCACTGAATATGGCTTCCGCAATTCTTGTACAGTGAAGTACATTCAAAACAAACCAAAAAATGTATGCATTTGCACTCCCGATGGCACTTACAATCAGCATAGATGATTTATACAAATCCTTTATGCATTCGAACAGCTGCCAGATTCGATTATCAAATGCATCTCTCCACTTCTTAGGCATGGAAAAGATTTAGACAGTATTCCCCTCCTGTGTGGCCCATCGAGAACACTACTAATGCAGCCTAATCGCTCGCATATGCTGGGGGAGTACACCAACTAGCATGCACAAATAAATAAAAGCACCCAACCCATTTCACGCACCTTATTTTTAATTTAGTTCTAATGATGCCTTCCCACACAAATGTTTCTCCTGCACAAGCTCACTATTTATGTAGATTCTGTCGTGCATAAATAGACTCTTTGAGGCCAACCTCCATCCCTGCACTTTGAGAAACGTGCATGCTACACAAATTCACACAGACGAACGCTGTGAACTGACAAGCACCTCTGCAAGCACAAAAACCATTAATTAGCACACTAAGCAAATTGTGCAGTCTCTGAACCTATCTAGGGATGCTGGGAAATGGGATGGCGCTGTTGTTGGAGTAGCCATGCTTTCTTGCAATGACACTTTGAATAATTAAATACTAGCCAGTATATGCATTTCTCTTTCCTCACTCTACAAACTCTTCTAACAGATGGGAAGAATAGAGTAGAGTGCAATCTCTTTCTCATCATTCTTCTCACTGTCTCACTCCGCAGTGCCTGGAGTAGGTACAAGCTAAGTGTTTTAAAGTGTGATGGGCCAATCAAAAAACATTAGAGGGCAGGGGTGGACTAGAACTAAGAGTGGACCTGTGCCGACACATCAAAACCCACAGCGTTTGTGTTATGATTGTACAGACATGGTTAACTTGAAATGTACTCTGTGGTGGTTCTAAAATAACACATTCAGCTTCTAGTCGGTGAGGAAAGGTGTGTGCAGGCAGAAAGCAGGATAAATGGGATGGGACGCTCGCCGGCAGAGAAGGAAGTACAGTGCAGGGGGCTGCAGGGAAAAAAAGTTCCCTGCTAGGACACAAATCATTTTCAATACGATTAGAAGGCGGAACTCCGAGTGGGAGCAATCCCGTAAAACTGCTGTAAATGTGTGATAGATAAGTGGAGTGGGTGTCTGAGGGCAGAACGGCAGGATTCGAAGCTTAAATGGGATGGCCTAGTGTAAATTACTCTCCCCATCTTGTAAAAAACAGCCAGTGTCAGGAGAAATCAGGTCCTGCCTTGAAATCGGGTCTCCTCTGCAAATAGTTAATGGGTTTATCAAATACAATAGTACACAAAAACAATATTATTTCAAAATATGTATATAATTGCTTAATATGTGATCCTGGACCACAAAACCAGATAAAATCTGGTCATTTTGACCAATACAATGAGTTGGCTATTGCCACAAATATATCCGTGCAACTTTTGACTGGTTTTGTGGTCCAGGGTCATACACTCACCTAAAGGATTATTAGGAACACCATATTAATACTGTATTTGACCCCTTTTTGCCTTCAGAACTGCCTTAATTCTACATGGCATTGATTCAAAAAGGTGCTGAAAGCATTCTTTAGAAATGTTGGCCCATATTGATAGGATAGCATCTTGCAGTTGATGGAGATTTGTGGGATGCACATCCAGGGCACGAAGCTCCCGTTCCACCACATCCCAAAGATGCTCTATTGGGTTGAGATCTTGTGACTGTGGGGGCCACTTTAGTACAGTGAACTCATTGTCATGTTCAAGAAACCAATTTGTAATGATTCGAGCTTTGTGACATGGTGCATTATCCTGCTGGAAGTAGCCATCAGAGGATTGGCACTAAGGGGCCTAAAGTGTGCCAAGAAAACATCCCCCACACCATTACACCACCACCACCAGCCTGCACAGTGGTAACAAGGCATGATGGATACATGTTCTCATTATGTTTATGCCAAATTCTGACTCCAGAAGAGAAGTCGAGACTCATCAGACCAGGCAACATTTTTCCAGTCTTCAACTGTCCAATTTTGGTGAGCTTGTGCAAATTGTAGCCTCTTTTTGCTATTGATGTTTTTCCCTTTTTACACCATTCTTTGTAAACCCAAATGGTTGTGCGTGAAAATCCCAGTAACTGAGCAGATTGTGAAATACTCAGACTGGCCAGTCTGGCACCAACAACCATGCCACGCTCAAAATTGCTTAAATCACCTTTCTTTCCCATTCTGACATTCAGTTTGGAGTTCAGGAGATTGTCTTGACCAGGACCACACCCCTAAATGCATTGAAGCAACTGCCATGTGATTGGTTGATTAGATAATTGCATTAATGAGAAATTGAACAGGTGTTCCTAATAATCCTTTAGGTGAGTGTATGTAGTAGATAATACATTGGACATAATGCAATTTCTTTTACTTGACAAACTGTTCATAAATAATAATGATAATAATAATAATAATAATAAAACATGCGTATAAATACAAATGCGTAGTGTATAAGCTAAGCTATCAGGCCAATCTGATATCTTTATGCTATGCAATACGCAAGCTTACTAAAACAGACATTAATTGTCACTATAATAGTTTAAATTACATATTTCATAACATAATTTTGTAGTAATTATAATCAGGCAATAAAGAGAGTACCATTATGAGTTTTTAGAGCCAGTGGGATAGCTTGCAGTCCTATGAAAACCTGATTTCTCTTGACACTGACCCACAAATCAACTGGTGCACTGGAAAAAGTCGAATCCTGTAAGAGGGTTGGAGAGGACAAACTGAGAACACATGACTGTAATAGACAAGGACGGATTACGGACCATCCGTATGATGGGTAATAGTCGTTATGTCTAAATGACAAGAAATTGCATTGCAGTTGTAGGCTATATGAGAAATAAAATTGCAGTTGTGGGAATAAACATGCTGTGAAGGAAAACACCGCAAAATGGATGCCCCACAACAAATATTCAACATCAAATCTGCAATAAGGTGTTCAAAATGAACTTGCGGAGCTAAGAATGGACCAGGAAAAGATAACATTCCTCATTTCTTCATTTATTTTGTTATATATACACATGCAACTGGCACATATTCAAGAGCTGATCATTTCTATGAGTTTTACATTGGCAGTGGCTTGTATCCTGGTGTCAGGCCACCGGGCACATCTCAGCTGGAGGTCCCTGACACACTCAGAGGCCCCCAGCACTGGCCCCATTGGCTTGTTTTATAATCTATCCTTTTTAAAGATGCAAGGAGTGAGGCAGGGAAAGTGATACCTCACCCCTCACCTACATTGCTGAACCGCTGGACCTCAAAACTGTCTGCTTATCCATTCTGCGATTCAATCCAATTGTTCTGCATGCGTTCTGCCTAAGAGCAAGGAACAAGCAATTACCGTATTAGTTTGAGGATAGTTTACTGTTCTTTTTTAAATCAAAAATCTCTGATTAAAAACAGCAAAGCTACTCAGTTGGAGAGAATGATATGATGAATAATAAATATTGAGAAGTACTGTAGGGTTTCAAAGAGCCAAATTACTCACAAACATATTTCTCTTCTCTCTTTCGCACAAAGGCTAGCCTTCATGCCACTTTGTCTGAGGGTGTAGTAGTGTTTTCATCTGGAAGCATCTCTCATGTTTTCAGCCATGTGACAGTAAAGGGGGAAGGGGAGGAAGCAAAGAGGGAACACAGAGAGAAGCGTTTTAACCATATTAACTAAAGCAGATGCTTTAACCAGGACTGCTAGACGAAAGCCCTGTGGTGCTCCAGGAGAAGAGGCGGATGACTAGTCAGATGAACAACATGAAGATACAAGATGTAAAAACAATAACTGCCCAATGTGGACACAAATACACACTGGCATATAGATTGAAAGCATGAGGCTAAAAGTGCATGAAGGCAACATGGGTAAAGGAGAGCAGAGATAGCACACCCTGGAGCTGCTCACTGCTGTTTTCATGCGTCCGTTCACACACAGAGCCAGAAATGAGTGCTTTTGCCCTGGGTGACTATGACTTCAGCAGACCGCTTTGGTACACTAATTTAGTAAAAAGCAAGTACAATTTGTTCTTGAGTGCCTCAGAAGCATTAACCAGAACATCCGTGTGTGACATGAGCACTTTCTTTCATAAGTCCTCATTGTTCACTCGTATTGAACAGACAAATTTTGGGTTCTCTTTGCCAATTTGATTTGTAACGTTCAGATCCTCATCTCACACTGTGCTCACTGCCAGGTGTCAACTAGGAGTTTTTGTCATTGACAGCTACAATTTATGTAAGCTTGCAGTGTGAACTAAACACTGAGTCATATTCGTCTCTGAAAATGCTCAACATCTGCCATTGGCATGCAGATTTTAAAATCTCCTCATTAGAAATTCATTAACACTTAATGAGAAGGTCTCTAAATTAGTTGCACTAGTAAACTTTGCGGTTCCAAATGGCAACCGACCAAAATGTCCCAGCTGATCCATTCCAGTTTTCCGAGACCTTTCAGAACTCAAAACTCTCCCTGCAATACAAAAAAGCCATTTATTGGAACTAAGCCTGCCCAGTCAGTAAAATAGCAGGAGAATGGAGGATTGTATTATTTCTATCCACAAAAAAAAGCTATTGCACATTATCCCAGATTATATGACTAACTTGGTAAAGAATGACTGAAGTTTCTTTTAAAAAGTACCTAATTCTATCAGTCTGACCTTTATAGATTGTGCTGCACATTTCATTATTTGGCAAACAGTCAATGAAATGCAGGCTTTCTACAGAGACAGATATTCAACGACGAGATATGACCAACTATATTAGACCCAACAGAAATCCTAAATCTGCAAATAAACCGCTTTTTAAATAATTTCACAAATGCATTGATTTAAAAAGGCATCTCAGTACTCAGTGCTACTTTGACTAACTTTATAGGAGGAAATACACAATAAATAAAAGTCTTTCATTTGTTTCCTAACTCAATAACTCTACAAAACATCTAGTAAAAATTACAGGAAAATGCCATGTGTGCCAGCCTTACCCAAAGCATCATCACACACATATAAACATATGAGTTTTCATATAATCTGGGCCTCCCTCCAGTATGACTGCATGTGGTCTCAAGCTCTAATTAGACATTTACATGTTAGCCTGTGAGACTATGGGGAGGCTTATATATCTACAGCCCTTTCCTGCACAACTCTAATTGGCATTGGGCTGTCATTTCAGCATGGTTCTTACTTTCTTTGGATGCGGGAGAAATTTTAAAGTGCTGAAACATGTGGCACAACATATTTACTAAAGTCATCCATCCATCCATCCAAACATCCATCCATCTATCCATCTATTCATCCATCCATAAAGATTGCAAATGTGTTTAAACAAGTGAATCTTTTGTCATCTATTTAAGGTTAATTTTATCCAGAACAGACGCTGGATTGCACTCCACCATGATGATTGTTCTGACATCCAACTTTACAGTATAAGGAAATAGGAAGAACATCTCACAAACAAGAAATAGCCATCAGGCTCCCCAAAGGCCTGTGTAGTGCAGTTCAGTGTACAGTATATCCAGTCTGTACATGCATCTTAAACAACAATATTCCATCTGAGAAAACTGGTTTGAAGCAGCAGCAGTAATAGAAATGCAATGGTATTGAAATATTTAAAATATAATAAATAAAAAAGATAAATAATAATAATAATAATAATAATAATAATTATACAATATTAAGTAAAATTATTGGCTGCATTAGTTAACATTAACTAATAATGAACTGCACTTCTATATTTATTAATGTTTGTTAATGTTAATTTCAGCATTTACTAATACATTTATAGTAATAATAATAATAATAATATTATATTTATTATATATATATATATATATATATATATATATATATATATATATATATATATATATATATATATATATATATATATATATATATATATATATATATATATATATATATATATATATATATATATATATATATATATATATATGCTCTCTTAATAATTTAACATTATTAAAATCCAAAGTTTTATTTGTTAACATTAGTTAATGTGCTGTGAACTAACATGAACACAATGAACAGCTGGATTTGTACTAATTAACATAAACAAAGATTAATAAATACAGCAAAGGATGTATTTCTCATGGTTAGTTCATGTTAGTTAATACATATATTATACGTTAACAAATGAATTATTGTAAAGTGTTACCAAATCATTTGTTATTTATTTTTATACAATATTATTGTTTGTTTAGAGCCTATAATCATCAGGCTACTGTAAAGTGCCGAATTCAGAAAATAGCCCTAATAATAATAATAATAATTTTAGCATAATCATCCCCGACAGTTAACGTCACAACAACAATCATCAACAACAACAACAATGCAACAGCAAAAACTAATAGTAATACTTATAATAACAATAAATGTGGTCACAGTTCAACGCAACTGTAAATATTTTCTATAGTAGCCTAAATAAATAATAATATAGGCCATATATGGTAAATATAAAGTATAATAAATAAATAAATATAATATATAGGCTAGTATAAATATGTCTGATAGTTACTCAAAAATTGATCGATGCTGTCACGACAAATCCACCACAAATTATTTCAATTTAAAAAGACTTGAAAAAGTAAGCAAATTTAAGTCGAACTCAAATATTTTGATACAAAGTTACTAGCGCGCAGTTTAGGTAGCCTAACAGTTATACAAACTGTCTTCAACACGATTACAGCACCAGGAGCTGTCACTGGTGCATTTATGACTCGTTTTATCAGTGTTTGACAGCCGTCAAAACAAGGAAACATGTGTTATGATATGAGGTGTGATGAGATGTGTTCATCCACGAGACGCGTTGCTCGCGCGCCTGTGCTGCTGCAGAGACTCACCTAACTTTTGCGGCAACAGAAGATATCGCATCATTTCTTAAATTCTTCTTCTTGGATACGGCAGTTCCCATGCTGCAGTGAAACGACCAGTGTGTAAAAACAGATCATTCCACTCGTCACATCTGTAATATGGAGGAAAGAACTGTACAATGCAAAGAAATCCTCCGCAGAGTGGAGATACGATCGCCTCCTCTCCTTCTCCTTGATTCAAACTGCCTCTCAGGGTCTCTCTGTCAGACGTTCCGTTTGTTCCTCATGTTTAGGAACGCGACGTCCAGCTGAATTTCACAACGTGAAGTTAATGGTCTCTAGTTAGGGGAGTTTGAGTTAGTACAAAAATGTGAAGGGTGACCTGGTGCCAGTACGACAGAATGTGCTCGCGCGCCACTCGCTTACAAACGCTCGCTCTCTCTCTCTCTCTCTCTCTCTCTCTCTCTCTCTCTCTCTCTCTCTCTCTCTCTCTGATCCAGATAAAAGGAGTGACATTACGGAAACTAGTGCCATATAAGGGAGAAAGTGGCTCAGCTTGTCCTTTGTCGTCAGCTTAAAGGTGGACAATGAATTAAGAACGAACCTCTTGTTTGTCTGCAGTATTGAACATTTTCTATCAGCAACCTATTTTATAAAAAAAAGAAGAAAAAAAAGAGAAAAGATGCAGTTTATCAGAACACGTTGAGCCCAATAGTGAGCCGTGTCACACTTCATCAGAATTTAAACAGACAGCTGATTGTCAATAATAAAATGTGTAAAATTTAAAACAACATTTAAAACATATATATATATATATATATATATATATATATATATATATATATATATATATATATATATATATATATATATATATATATATATATTCAAAGTTTTTAACTATATGGGTGTTGAAACCAGCATACAAAACCACTCCTAGAGAAAACAGTTTCTAACCCTTTCTTACCCAGATTCTATACTTTGCCTTTCACAGCAGTGATAAATGTGCTGAGTGGTTAATGGAAACATTCTTAACCTCCCAAGACCCAGGGAAAAAAATTATTTGTCATTACATTGTTTACTTTAGAGCATAAGAAACAAATTGATTTTTTTAAGTCAAATTTTGATTAGAAAACCTATAACATTTTCCTGAGATATTTATTTTATAGCCTTGTACGTGTACTGCAAATAGCAGAAGATATTCTTATAGCTTGCTGTTACAGAAATATTTTATTAATTTATGATATTGATATAGTCTCAGGAAGTGAAAGTAACATCTGAAGGCTAAGTATGGTAACCCATACTCAGAATTTGCCGTCTGCATTTAACCCATCCAAGTTAGGAGTAGTGAGTAGTACAAACACACCCGGAGCAGTGGGCTGCCATTTTGCTGTGGCACCCTGGGAGCGATTAGGGTTAGGTGCCTTGCTCAAGGGCACCTCAGACATTTCCTGCGGTTACTCTCTCTATCCATTAGGCCTTGATCACAAAATTGTGGTCTTGTGGGGAGACATTAAGATTATGAATTTGAATAAACGAGTATGCAAATGTATGAAAAAATAATAATAATTGTGCAGTTATAAATTATTTAGAATTTTGTCAGTCTGGCCATATAAGGCTGTGCATGAATGTGTTGTTTGTAGAGGTGTAATTAGCATTTCTTTCTTCCTTCAACATCTGTTTTTAATGCATTATAGTAAGCTGATTTGCCATTGCATTTGATGTATGCATCAGCTCTGTATGCTACTGTATGCGCTGCATGCTAGTTGTGGTTAATGCTGCATGTCTGACTGACCTCAAGCACAGATAAACACATCCCCTGGTAGCAGCTAGTAGGCTATGTGTATGCACCCCCACACTTTCTGGAAAAATAATTTCAACCAGAAAAGGCAAGAAACTAGAGATGCACAAGATATCAGGTCCATATAGGTATAGCGACTGAGACAGATATATCCGATTTTCCCATCTCATGATTTTCCTTTTATAGGGTTTGGCCTATTAATTCAAACTCTTTCCGGGGCAGGGTTTATGTAAATTTTAGGGTTAGTCATGTCACTAACCCGTGAATAAGCTCCTTAGTCCCTACCAGCCATTTTTTGTAGTCCTTAAAAAAGATTAAAAAGATAAAAGAAAAGAAAGAAAAGAAAATCTCCCTTTGCTTTGAACTTTGAGCATCATAACTTTGCAGATGTTGCTTAAGCTCAAACAGCAACATTAATACGAACTAAATATAAAGTTCAGTCATGAAACTCTATTAATTGCTGATTGGTTCTTTCAGTTCTACGACACCAACCAACCAGAGGTTCTTCCTCATTTACGTGGCTTTATTTATACCGTATCCTAGCTGCTATCAGCACACCGCACATTATGAGAACTCCCATAATCCCACCTCCTCCCCAACGCCACCTGTAGAGATCTGCTACGGGGGTTATATCATTCTGCAGCAGCCTTTCCTTGTTGTTATCTTGACTAAGCTGAACTTATGTATTTGCTCAGCAGCAGCAGCAGGGTAGCATATCTCGTCCGCCAAAATCAAAACCTATGCACATTCCATACTCTAAAAAATAAAATGCTGTTTTAATCTATTTCACTCCAAGAGTTGTCATGATTGAACTAGAGTTAAAAAAAAGTGAACTCATAATCAACCAGCCCTTTAAGTACCCCTACCCCTTTTAAAGAAGTGTGATGGTTTGCTCAAGGCTGTTGATCTGCTAAATTTCAAACAATGCTATAACCAAATATTTATAATTAATTTTAACAAGTTATAACTATATTTCCTTTGCACTCATTTACTTGGCCATCGTTAGTGCTTAGTGTTGGTTAATACAGAGAATTGGGGACTATCTATTGTAGCAGAAATTCATTTGACTTTATGTATATGTGCTTGCATGACAAGAAACAACTGATCTTGGTGGAAAATTACTGTGTGCTATTCCAAATGTCAGCTGAAACAAGCTGAAAGTTTCTTTGCAGTGTACTAGACACCCTGCTATTTCTTAGAAGTGGTTCCTCTTGCTTGGACCTGGGGTGAGAGATGTTTTTCTCTCCTTGTATGGTATAGATCTTTAATTAAACACAACAGGGTGATATGAGTTCAAGTTCAAGTTTCAAGTGTATTTATCATGCATACAAATGTCAGTGACAATTTTACCATTGAAATGCTTAAGTTGAAGCTCAGGCATTCTACAGTAGGCTATATAATACTATAAGTGAAATATAATACAATACATTATCTGAAGTCTGCATTACAGTGTGTTTAGAGTTCTTATGGCCTGCCGGATTGAATACTCCTATACTGCCTGAGCCTTCCTCGGACATCGCGTGTGGAAGATGCTGTAATGTGGGTAGTTTGTGACTACAGTGGTTCAAACTTCATTTTATGAAGCAACGAGACGAGTTTGAGACTAGACAAAAGTGCTGAGCTGTGTTTACTATGTCAACAGTATAGGAGACTGACACAGACAAGAAGAGATTGTTGAATAAAGTTGTTATATTTGTAATATTTGTTGTCGTTTTTGCACACAAAAAGTATTCTCATTGCTTCATAAAATTAAAGTTGAACAAATTAAGGTTTTAACAATATCTTTACTACATTTCTGGGCAATTGAAAGTGGTAATCTGCTGTAAATAGCTGTCTATGGAGGGGTCAGAAAGCGCTCGGATTTGATGAATTAAGGTCTTATACGGGTTTGGAACGACATGAGGGTGAGTAATTAATGACAGACTTTAAGAGAACAAACTCTTTAAAAAAAAAAGAGTTGAATCTTGTATAACTTTTAAAATGGAAAAATTGCTTAAACGGGAGCTCCAGCGTAAGTTCTGCCAGGAAGACTCAATGTTATGTCACTTAATACATCAGACCTAACCAATCATGTCCTTATTCACAGAGTATAAAAAATGATCACTTACTCATGTCTGAGTTCGCAGATGCTGACGCTGACATATACCACCATCCTTCCCACCACCACCAGTCCCCGCCTATAACTCCCAGGGGGTCATCATCTTCAGGCAGGAAATGCAGAGTCCGTTACCCTCGAGACGAGAGCTACAGATGGGGCATATGCCAAATAAACTTAATTATAACGCTTGCTGCATGGTCTGCTAATAAACTTGCTATTCTATTGCACTTCAACTGGCCTCCCGAGTCTTTCTGGTAGCACTTATTTTGTGTTATGTTAAATATACAAATATGAAATAGTCTTAAAACATATTTTGTCATAATTTTCTGATCATATAATTTGTTAAAGTGTATGTGAATGACCTTCTTGCAAGAATAAAGTACTTCAAAGACAAGTGTGTTTGGTTTTCTTTGCAGTGTTACCACTAAATAGATATTTTCCGCAGCACTATCTTTATGATATACAGTATTTTTTTATATTCTGTTGGTTACTGGAAAAATAGTTATAACATACTTTTTCTTATTTTAAGAAATATTGTATAGATGTTCAGACATGAGTCAACGCATCTGACTCGATGAATAAACTTGTCAACAAAAGCAAAGGCAATTTCAACAAAAGGCAACTTTTTTTCTTTTTCAGTGACCCTCAACATAATGTAAGCCTTATTTCTAAATGGCACACATGTTTATAATTCAGGCGTTGTGGATAAAAACGGTAGTAAGTTAAATTCTTTACCTCTGGATGGGTTCTGCTTTGAGGTCAGTGCACTGTTAAGATATATTTTTATCTCCCTTGTTGTGTTTCCTGCATCATGCATGTTTATTCTATACATCATGCTAATATATCTGTCCAGAGGGATGATGCTGTGATCTGATAGTTCCCTCCAGGTTCCACAAAACAGAAAAATAAATAATAGCTTAAAATAACTGATTGTAATAATGTTTTGTAGGAAAGAAACCATATAGTTTATTGAATTAAATTCAGTTATGTGGTATTTTGTGAGTTGTTTTTGACTGACATTATCACTGTTTGGTGTAGTATTGTGTGTGCCTGCGTGTGTTTAACTGATTAATAATACACATTTAAAACAATTGGTGCATAAAATGTTTGTATGATGCCTGATTGGCAGGTGTTTTATTTTATTTACCAAGTATTTTATTTACCACCAAAAAACGTTAGGAAACACTGGGGCCTATTTACCAAAACTAGGATAAGGGATTAAGCCGGGATACCTTGGTGATCCTGGCTCAATTTATCCGCTAATATACAGTTATCTTTCATTATCGTTATCTTTCTCGTTGTGAGTGTGCCTTCAGGGTAAGTTTACACGACAGCGGTGTACAAAATTTTGCATACAGATGACAAGATCATCAAGATATCTCGGCTTAATCCCTTAGTTTTGTGCAATAGGCCCCTGGTTTATACCTGAAGTCTAAACAGTTCTGAAAATATATTTCTGAATATTTTATTTTGACACTTTTTTGAAAACAAAAGCAGTCCATCCTTTTCGTCATCTGCTTCCTGTTTAGATTCTTCATTGCAAAATCCGTTTGGCCATTTTTAGACTTTGATGCAAAAACTCCACTTGACTTTAACTTGCAGGCTATACTAGACTTGATAAACAGCCTCCAGCAAGGCAAGTGGACATGTTATGATTACTCACGCGGCTTGTTGGGACAGAGTAATTAGATTTTGCTTTGGAATTGAGACCATTTTAAATTGAGGCCTTTGTTTCAGCAAACATTATACATTCGATGCAGCAGGTTGCAACAAAACACACACAGAATGAGACAGACACGGTAAACAAACAGAATAAATTGCCGCCTGAGAGAGATGAGGTGTGGTTAGATTTCTCTGCAATAATGCAAAATTAATTTTCACTGTGCCAGTGATGTCTCTGGTTTACCGTTTGCTGAATTGATACGGGCGAAACCAAAGATAACTTAGTTATGATGAGAGACCTGTTCCTAAATCCGATTATAGTGCATACTTGTCTAATTTCATAAACAGAATGGAGTGTGACTTTTACCATGACCTTCAAGGGCAGAGCATATACACTGAAGGAGGTTTTCAGATGCAATATATCTTGGCATGTCAACTTAAAGACTTTCTTATTGAGCAAACACAATTGATTGATATGCACATCAATAACCATTTGAAGGGTGATCTGTTTGTTGGCATGACCATAAGGATTGCTCTCAAGTGATTGGACGGTGAGAACCACGAGGTAGGGAGTAAGGCAGAGAAGGAGTGGAACAGATATAAAGACACAAGATGGAAATAGGACAGACAAGAAATAAACAGATGGACATGGAGAGAGGTGAAAAGAGAGACTGATGAGACAGGTGGGGGATTGATGAGGAGATAATAAGGAGAAGGCAGCAAATAACGAGTATAGCCCGTAACAGTTAACTGAATCAGCCTTCTGTCATGTTGTGGAAATACTGACAGATCGATGTCAGCATACATGTATCAGTCAAAGGTTTGGACACACCTGACTGAATCTTGTTCATGATTTTAGGTCCTTTTGTACTAAAGGCTTATCCTTAAATGCTTGAAATCAGTTTGTAGACACATTTCAGTATTGTTTAAAAAGTATCCCAGACTGTAATGATTACTCCCATGTGAAGTTGGTTGAGAAAATGCCTGTAATAGACAACAGGTGACTACTTTAATTTTTCATTTTTGATTTATCTATATTTTATATGTACTCATTTATTATGTATTACTAGTTCAAAATAATACATATTTTTTTTCAGCATGATACGGAAGTTGCGCTCATTGATACATGATACGGAAGTTATTTTGACTTCAGACAAACAGCCCAATCAAGTACAATGAGCATGCTTGAGGAATGAGAATCATCACAGTCCTACTATCTACCACATTTAGAAAATCAAATCATCTAGAACATTTTTCAATCAACAGTAAACAAGCACCTCATTTTATCTCCCCCAAGATCATGTTAAAAATATCCTCACTCCAGTTTTCACACTCTTTCAGTCGTGACGTGACACACTTGATCCTATCAGTTTCCTCTGAGTCATTGAACAGAAATCCCATGGTAGCTGAGTGACCTAAATATCTCCAGGAGAGGAAAAAGCCATATGAATGAGATTAAAGCTAGCTGGCAGGGTCTCAGACCTTAAGGCCATCTTGGCTGTTTCATTTGGCCTGTGTACCAGGTGGTTATGTCAAGAAGGCAGAGCTGAAATTGAAACGTCTTGTGCACTCAACAAGTTTTTGTTTAGAAGTAGACTGTAAAAAATGTCAGGCCTCTCCAACTGAAAAATTTCCAGTGACTGGTCACATCTGAATTTTTCAGTTGCCCAAGCTGAATTTCTGTAAATTGATACAATTTAATTCACAGAAATTCAATGTGGCCAACTAAACATTTTTGATGTGACCAGTCACTAGAAAATGTTCAATTGGAGAGGCCTGACATTTTTTACAGTGTAAGGAATAAATACCTGGTGCCCTGTTTTCTGTCCCATTGGTACTTATACTGACAGGCATGGACGCATTGCGCCCGTTTACCTGTTGCCATTTCACACAAAGCTGTTTATCTGTTGTTTTGTTCATTTTCATCTGAAGACGTCCAATGCAAACGCCTTTAAAAGCCACCTAATAAGATAATGATACTGAGTGAATGCTCTCTGCACGTAGTATTCATTTATCAAATATTTCATTTCAAACCTGTTAAATCCCAGCCTCAGCCCATTCAGAAGTACCGGTATTAATAGGGGCCTGACAAAAATTCTAATTTAAAGAAAAACATCAGATGGACTTTTGCATCTGAAGTCTTCATCTGTATCTTCTACATGCATACTTACTTATTGGAAATTCTTGGACTCATATTTGGTAAAAACATATTTGGTTGCTGTTGGTACTCCACTAACAAACTTAAGTAATCAAAAGTAATTAAAATTTGCTCCACACACAAATCTACTTCCGAATGGCTTCAGAAGATTTGGATTATTAGGCTACACAATATGTGGCACAATAAATATTTAATGAAATTAAGGGCTCTATTTTAACGATCTAAGCGCACGGGGCAGGTGACTTAGGACGTGTCCGAATCCATTTTTGCTAGTTTAACGACAGAAAAAAAAGAGTCTAAAGAGTGGGCCTAAAGGGCTGTTACATAGTCTTGCGCCGGGTGTATCATATGGCCCTGAATGTTATGTAATGTCTAATACACTGTAAATTCAAATCAGTTGGCAAAGTAGGTAGTCTGTTACATCAGATCTTTTAAGTTAAGAAATTCAGTTTAAGTAAGCAAAACTGGCAGATTTCTAATTCAGCAAATGCCAACTGGTAACACATTGCTTTGATAACATTAGCATAGCATTGCAATTGCTGATTGAGCAAAGCAATATAGAACATTTTATACCTGTTCTCAAATCAAGCTCAATTATCCACGTCACCATAATAGTAAACATTATATCTATTTATATGGAATTTACTCCTCTCGTTTAAATGCCATGGCAAAGCATGGTGGGAATTAGCCCAGTTTCAGGTTAATTTAAGTTAGTCTAAATGAAAAGAAACAATTAAAAATTTCAGATTTCTTAAAAATTGTCATTTCCGTGAACTCAAAAGAAAAAGAAAGTTCGAAATACTTATGTACTCAGTTTGTCCTACTCAAACCAATTTACGCCGAAACGAACCATCATCTCCGCGTGTATGTCTACGCCGCGTGATATCTACGGCGAAACTAACCATTATGTGTATGTGTCCACAATGTAAATGGATTTATAATCATATTTTTAATATGTAAAAATGCTAAATGTTTCTTATGATGGGTAGGTTTAGGGCTAGGGGCAGTGTAGGGGATAGAATGAAACGGCGTTGATAAACACGCTAAAAAAGCGATTATGGCGTCTTGATTGCACGCCAAAATGGCATGCGAATTGGTGTGTCATACATACACCATTCATGAGATCAGTCTGAAGTGATGACAGAATTTTGAGTTCCTATTCGTTTTAGAGGACAAGCAGACAATCTGAATGTGGTAAAAAAAAAAAAAAACCAGTGAGAAAGGACCACAGAGATTCTCGAACTTCGTCAACTTCACATCCCCCACATATTCATCACAGTTCACACACAGACCTCTTGTTAGGATCACACGTCTCAGAAATGCTGATGAGAAACAACCAGGACCCTGAGAGGTGTTTTAACACCTCCCACTTGTAGGGTCATCGCACTTGCAGAAGTGGGCTGTGTCTTAACTTGTGAGGCAGTTCTAGTCACGTCTCAGTACAAAAAAAGCATCATGTGATCGTTTTGAATTCCCAACTCGAGAGATGCGCATTAGTGATGGCAGTTTTAAATACATCCTCATTCTTCATGATGGACCTTGAATAGAGTCTTTAGACTGTATCTGTCATCATGTTCAAAATAATAATAGCAAGCTGAGCTTTTTGCAATCTATCAACAGTGAATTCAATTTTGTTTTCTAGTTCTTTTGGTCACCCTCAGGCCAAACCTCCAGCTTTGACTCATCCTTTGAGAGGAAGCTGCTGTTTTGTCATAACAACACTATTAGCTCAGGTCTAGGCACCGTAGGATGACTTTAAGGCTGGTGTCATGTGGATTTTCACATTTTCTGAGCTGTTTTTAGAGGTCTAGGTACTTGGTGACGCACATCGTGAGATTAATCCTCGTCTGCCCACCTTCGCACCAAAACATCAGTGCATATAAATAGCAAGCTTGTCTAGGTGCTATTATTACCTGCAACCTCTTCCCAGAGCTGGAAATGTGGATTGATCCAGCTGTCTCCCCCTGAGAAGCAATAGGAGGGCTGCAAGAGGTCAGGCCACTCTTTTTAATTGCATACTGCTCAGGTTAGATAGGATACTGATGTAAACGATCAGTTTAAAAGGAATGCAGATCTTATTTAGAAATTGTTTATTTCTATATTATATTTTACATATATTTTCATAAATGGTGGGATATCAAGAAACATTTAGAAGTTTAAAATAAAAGTATTAATTTAAAAATAAAATCTTGCCATATTATTTGTATATTGTATAACCTATTGTACAAATATACAAAGTTATATATAACAGTATATTTTGTTACTAAAGCAAGGATATTAAGTTAATTTGTTTAGAAAGGGGTGTGACTTTTTATTTTCTTGGGTGTTTATGGATAATTTGTGTCATAACATAAACTATATACACTCACCTAAAGGATTATTAGGAACACCATACTAATACTGTATTTGACCCCCTTTCGCCTTCAGGACTGCTTTAATTGCACGGCATTGATTCAACAAGGTGCTGAAAGCATTCTTTAGAAATGTTGGCCCATATTGATAGGATAGCATCTTGCAGTTGATGGAGATTTGAGCATCAATAGAGCATCCCAAAGATGCTCTATTGGGTTGAGATCTGGTGACTGTGGGGGCCATTTTAGTACAGTGAACTCATTGTCATGTTCAAGAAACCAATTTGAAATTATTTGAGCTTTGTGACATGGTGCATTATCCTGCTGGAAGTAGCCATCAGAGGATGGGTACATGGTGGTCATAAAGGGATGGACATGGTCAGAAACAATGCTCAGGTAGGCCGTGGCATTTAAACGATGCCCAATTGGCACTAAGGGGCCTAAAGTGTGCCAAGAAAACATCCCCCACACCATTACACCACCACCACCAGCCTGCACAGTGGTAACAAGGCATGATGGATCCATGTTCTCATTCTGTTTATGCCAAATTCTGACTCTACCATCTGCATGTCTCAACAGAAATCGAGACTCATCAGACCAGGCAACATTTTTACAGTCTTCAACTGTCCAATTTTGGTGAGCTTGTGCAAATTGTAGCCTCTTTTTCTATTTGTAGTGGAGATGAGTGGTACCCGGTGGGGTCTTCTGCTGTTGTAGCCCATCCACCTCAAGGTTGTGCGTGTTGTGGCTTCACAAATGCTTTGCTGCATACCTCGGTTGTAGCGAGTGGTTATTTCAGTCAAAGTTGCTCTTCTATCAGCTTGAATCAGTCGGCCCATTCTCCTCGGACCTCTAGCATCAACAAGACACTTTCGCCCACAGGACTGCTGCATACTGGATGTTTTTCCCTTTTCACACCATTCTTTGTAAACCCTAGAAATGGTTGTGCGTGAAAATCCCAGTAACTGAGCAGATTGTGAAATACTCAGACTGGCCCATCTGGCACCAACATCTATGCCACGCTCAAAATTGCTTAAATTTGAAAGATATAGATATATAGAAGATTGACAAAATTAACAGAACTTTTAAACCTTTTTAAAAATTTAAATGGTAGAACATGAATTATAAAGCATTTTTATCTTTTTATGAATCAGTTAGGATGTTCTGAACCTTTCTAAAAAAAGTGAAATCATAATAGGTACTGTACGGTATCATATCTGAAAGTTATTACTCAGTGTTTAAATTATTTATCTGTGGCAATGATTCACTCTTTCCTTCCTTGAGGCTTCACCCACAATAACCTTGGTTGGTTTAATTCCACAATTTCTCACACCAAAACCACATTCACGTGTTTACACTTACAAATAAGTCAGATAGAATAAATGGTTTATGTATTTGGCGTGCTGTCCAAGGAGAGGGCTTCGAGCTCTGTATTTGGCCCAAACCCAGAGTACTCCCCCCGTATCTCTGGTTAGGAAAGTAACCAGGTGTGGAAGGATGCTGAAAACCTGTCAAGGAACAAGGAACATCATTAAATGTAATTGTTCAATTTATCTTTTACATTCCAGTCATCTATTCATACAACCAATAATCACTTTTCTTAAATATAATCTCAGTGCCCAGCTAACACAATTACGTTGTGAAGACGTAACCGGACCGGACCATATTCGTTGTAGCGAAGTACCAGATAACGTTCCAGTGACGTAACTTTGTGATTCCCATAATCGTCGTGGCGACGTTATAGTGGTACGTTGCTATAACGTGACAAGCAAGTCTCAACGACCAAACTGGCATGTTGTGAACTTGTGAGGATTTAACCTTAAAGGACCATATTAGTCGCAGCGACGTACCAGACGACGTTCCAGGGACTTAACTTTGTGATTCCTGTATTCGTCGTGGCGACGTTATTATGATCTGTCGATGGAACGTGGCAGGTACGTCCCAACGACCAAAATACCAATGAAGGAATGAAGATGTGCTTGGTCCATTACCTTCGAAATCCCCATAGAACTAATACACTCAAACATTTCATTCTCTGCTGTAAAACCTAAATAAATTTGTTTTGTTTTTAGTTAATACATTTAGGGATGTGTACTTGTATATAATAAAAAAAACTATACAAAACCCTATTAAATTCAAATAGAACATGGCTGAAAAACCACACTGCATTCATTTAATAATTAGCATTTATTCAGTGTTACTTTGTACAAGTATTAAGCCAGCACATTTTAAACAGTGTTAAATGTTAACAAATTATGAGTACAGAAATGTAACATCAATTCATTAATCAAACAACATAATCAATGAACAATGTAACCAATTCTTAAAATATTTTATTGTCTTATTATTAGGGATGGGTGTAGTTTATAATGATTTTATCAATCTCTCTCTATAATTTAGCACAAAAAGACATAAAAATTGATTAATCAGTTTCTTTATTATTACTTTTATTTGCAGAAGTTTCCTGTGAGGCACCTGCTACACATGACTGTGTTACACGAATCTACTGAGGCAAGTTGTTAGAACCCAAGTGCAGTTTTATTTACAAAATCAAAATCCAAAACGTAAAACAAAGACTTGGAAAACCAATAAAGAAACAAAAGACTTGGCTAAACAATAAACGTGACTTGACTAAACTAAACTAAACAATGCACCAAAAGACTTAACTCTTACCGACAGCGGGTTACACATTCAATCACAGAAAAAGACACATGGCAAACATGAGGGCTTAAATACACAGACTGAGGACAAGACAAGACACACCTGTGAACAATAATCAACCAATGAACCAATGACAACATGACACCAGAACCTACAACTACTGCCCCTCATCGTCGTCGCATTATCACCTCATCTACTGTTGAAGATTTTATTGCTTCATTTTCCGCTTCTGACTTTGCTTCTGTTGAGTTAGCATCACCTTTTTGCCCGGACCATTTCATTTCTTCCTTCAACACCATCTGCTCCCAGATTATGGACTCTGTTGCACCCTTTAAGGTGAAGTTGACTAATGGTCCTCTGGACCCGTGGCTCAATGATACAACTAGGTCCCTTAGGCGCCGATGCAGACAGTTCGAGCGAAAATGGAAGAAGGATAGATTGGAGGTGTCATTGGAGATGTTTAGAGACAGTCTGGCCACATATCAGAAAGCACTGAAAGAAGCTAAAGGACAATACCTCTCTCATCTCATCAACAGCAATAGCCACCGCCCTGGAATCTTATTCAATACTATTAATTCTGTTATTAATCCGGTGTCTGTATCCTTGATTGATGTATCTGAAAGAACATGTAATGCATTCAAGCAATATTTTGTGGACAAGGTCTTGGCTGTTAGGCAATCCATTATTCAAGACTATACTGTTGTCATGCCGTCTCTGCGTGCGCAATGTGTGCTAGAGAACTTTGAGGCAGTTACTCTTGGGGAGCTCAAAAAGCTGTCCTTGAGTTGAAACCTACCACCTGCCCTTTAGACATTGTTCCTGCAAGGACTCTGAAGGAGGCTGTTGACACCACTGGTCCCTGCCTTGTCTCCTTCATAAACAGCTGTCTTACTTTGGGTACTGTTCCTACAGTTCTCAAACATGCCATCATTAGACCGTTGCTTAAGAAACCCAACCTTGACCCCTCCATTCTATCAAACTTCCGACCTATTTCTCACCTATCATTTCTGTCAAAGTTGATGGAGAAGCTTGTTTACTCCCAGCTCCAGGCTCATCTGCAATTACACAGCATTGGGGATACATTCCAATCTGGTTTCAGGACCAGGCATAGTACTGAATCTGCGTTACTGAGGGTACATAATGACATTCTTGAAACACTTGACAGAAAACTCTATGGTTCTAGTTTTACTGGACCTTACCGCTGCATTTGACACTGTGGATCATGCAATTCTCATTTCTCGTCTACAACATGTTGCTGGTCTGCAGAAAGTGGTGCTGAATTGGTTCTCATCATACCTCACTAATAGAACCTTTTCAGTAATGCTCAATGACTTTGCCTCCTCAGTTGCCCCTATGTCATCTGGAGTACCGCAGGGTTCCATTCTCGGTCCTATTCTGTTTTCACTCTACATATTGCCACTTGGGCAACTCATCTCCAGACACAACGTTAATTTTCATTTCTATGCCGACCTCCAGATTTACCTCCCTGTGATTCTGAGTAATCGTTCATCACTGGATCCTCTCTATAACTGTCTTCAGGACATCAAACAGTGGCTTTCCCAGAATTTCCTTCATTTAAACGAGGAAAAGACTGAGTACATCCTGTTCAGCCCGGATTCATCTAATAGTGCTTGTAGCTTTGGTCCTATGACACCTCAGCTTGCTCCGTTTATGCGTAACCTGGGTGTTATTTTGGACAAAAACATGCAGTATGATAAACAGATTGGTGCAGTAGTGAAGGCGAGTTTTTACCAGCTACGACTTCTTAGTAAGGTCAAATATTTTTTGTCCAGAGCCGACCTTGAAAAAGCAATTCACGCCTTCATCAGCTCAAGGATCGACTACTGTAATGCCCTCTATACTGGACTAAATACATCACTCATCAGTCGCTTCAACTGGTACAAAAACGCAGCCGCACGTCTTCTCTCTAATACATCAAACGGTCACACATCACCCGGTCCTCCGCCGCTTCACTGGCTTCCAGTGCAGTTTAGGTGGAGTATAAAATTCTGTTGTTTGTGTTTAAGGCCATCCATGGTTTGGCCCCAGTATACCTCACTGAACTAGTAAAACATATCAGCCAGCCAGAACACTCCGTTCCTCTGATCATATTTCTCTGGTTACCCCAACATACAGGTATAAAAAGTTTGGAGGCCGGTCATTTAGTGTTCAAGGACCAAAGTTGTGGAATGCACTCCTGTGCACCTCCGAAACATCACGGTGCTGAGTGTTTTCAAAACACATCTGAAAACACTTTTTTAATCAAGCCTTTGACTCTTAGTGCTGGTCTTGATTGGTTGGACTTGTTTTTATGTTGTCGTTTGATGCTTGTTTTGGAAAGCGCCTTGTGCACCTTTTGGCTGCTGTAAGGCGCTATATAAATAAAAATTGATTGATTGATTGATTGACACAACAGAACACAAGACCAGGGAGCACATGGCAGGATCACATGACAAACCAGGAAGTGCATGACAACACATGACTGTGAACATGATAAACTAAAAACATGAAACATGAACCAACACCTAAACACCCTGTGACAGTCTGGTGGTTATGTGCTTTATTGCTAACTACATGTAGCTAAACCTGAACAATGTGACAATTACAAAATATATATAGTCCATGAGCTTATCTGAAGCTAATAAATAAAGAAAATAACGTTCATTAAGAGATATGTAAAAAAAAACAATAAAAAAAACAATATATATTTCTAGTATCTCTTCTGTATTATTAGGCCAAAATATACATTTCTTTTTACAGTACAAATAGGTTTTTAAATGAAGAAATTTTATATTTATTTATTTATTTATTTATTTATATATATATATATAGAAAATCAAGAGGATGGTCTCTATATATTCACTTTGGATCTTTGCAAACTGAAAGCTGAAATTAAAAAAAAAAAAAATTGGCATAATATTGTAGTCAGGTATATTGCTTTTTTTTAGAAAGCTATAAGAAAATAATTGTTTAACTCACGTGTTCCTCCTCCTCTTCCTTATCCTGAACTACACTATCACATCTTCATCCTTTTCTGGCAGCTGAAACAGAAGATAACCTTTTTGCTAATCTATGTTTTTCTTTTATGCTTTTGAAAGAGTCTCTTTTGCTCACCAGTCACCAAGGCTGCATTTATATGATCAAAAATACAGTACAAAGAAACTGTAATATTGTGAATATCATTATAATGTATAATAGCTGTTTTCTATATTTAAAGTGATAGTTCACCCAAAAATGTCAATATTAGTTTTTACTGTATTTTTTAATCAAGCAAATGCCGTCTTGGTGAGCATTAAATACTTTTTTCAAAGAATTGTGCCAACACCAAACATTTGAACATTAGTGTAAGTTTGAGGTTTTACTTACTAGTCACATGGTTCATAGAGCCTTAAAGGGATAGTTCACCCAAAAATGAAAATGATCCCATGATTTACTCACCCTCAAGCTGTCCCTAGTAGTTTATGGCATTCTTCCTTCAGACGAATACAATCAGAGTTATATTAAAAAATGTGGCTAATCCAAGCTTTATAATGGCAGTGAATGTTGCTTCGTTTTTAAAGTCCATAAAAGTGCATCTATTTATCATATAATTGCTCCACACGTCTCTGGTAGGTTAATAAAGGCTTTCTCAAGTTAAATGGCATGTTTGTGTAAGAAAAATATCTATATTTAAAACTTTATAGACTAAAAAAACTATCTTCCGGTGGTCAGCGGTACGTGAGTCGACTTGCACTGAAAGAGTAACCCTTGACTCTTGACGTATACGTATTGAGGAACGCAGAAGCGTAGAAAATAACACAAAACAAAACATAGCATTGAGGATCACCCTTTTTAACGCAAGTCAACTTGCGTATACACTGATTGCCAGAAAACGATTGCAACATTCACCGGCATTATAAAGCTTGGAAGAGCCAGGACATTTTTTTATATAACTCTGAAAGAAAAATGTCATATACACCTAGGATGGCTTGCAGGTGAGTAAATACATTTCCATTTTTGGGTGAACTAACCCTTTAAGAGATGTCCGACAGGAGATCTGCTCCAACTCTGCTACAGTGCATGGAAGCATCAACATAAACAATTTATCAGATCCAAAAATATAAATTATACAGTGCCAGGTTTATTAAAAGGAAAAAAGCTACAGTATAGGTGACATGCAGAAAAGAGAAAGAAGAATAACGTTCTGAAAACGGTCGATGTGCTAACCGATTTTTTCCGAAGACACTACATTCGAATTTGTACGTTTTGTCAAAACTCTAGTGATTGGTACGTTTAGGGGCAGGGTTTGAGGTAGGTAATTCTTACTAATTCATACGAATTTGCCAACTCGTCAAATATGTACGATTTAGCAAAAATCTGAGTGAGGTCTTACAAATTAGCCTCCTTGTAAAATATGTACGAATTGCCAGGTTGGAATAATATATACTGACATTTTTTTCTCAAATCAATGCAGCCTTTTTCAAAACTCTACCCCAGACAAATTGGCCTTGCAGGTCCAAGCACAATAGTGATGATGATTCTTTGAAAATATTTACTTTAGGTTTCATCTGATAACTGGCCTGTCAGGGTTAATCTAGATTCTAAGACTTTATTTAACTTCAATTCTAGAGACAACCAATCAGGTCAGAACTGTTTGGCTTGGTTTCAGAGCTCAGTTGGAGGACCAGCTCCTGTTCCCTTGGAGGAAAAGGGGAGGATGGGGAAAGATCCATAAGGAAAACTCAATTTAGCTCCTCATTTTCCTTTTATCCGCCCTCTGTGCCACCTGTACGTCAGAAGGGGGCCCAGCGGTGGGTAAACACGTCAGGCCCAGCTGTCATTTACCCAAGCCTGTCTGCTGTGATCCTCCATGGGCCACTTTAATTACACGTCACCTCCTCCTCTGTCCCTGTGCTGCTTTTTCCTCCAATCGGTCTGGTGAGATGGGTCACACAGCAGGTGCTGGTAATTACTCATCCAGAATCCTTCAGTGTGTCCAACAGCATGAGAAAAAAGTGGCCTTTTTTCCATTTAGTGCAGGGCCTGTCAGGGCCCAGGTGACCTGCTTGTTCAACACTGTTGAGATATCATTCCTATTATTAGCTAGAACTTTCATTCGATTTATGTATATTATGAAGTACAAAGAACCATAAGTGCGAGACATTTACATCCACATTTCAATAAATAGCACATCCCTAGAATGGCTAGAGGTTTATAAAGAGGAGCTTTAAAAACAAGAAGTAGGCCTACCGTATACATCCTTTCTTGTGGGATGAAATGAATTTACAGCAGAAGTTAGATTGCTTTTGGCAGGTGCTTTGTTTGGGTCTATATTTACATTAAGACGCAGAACTTTGCATCAGCACTGTAAATAAAAGTTTCCAGTTTCTCAAACAGTTACACCCATAATGTAAATGTGGTTGCTTCTGATGCTAATTAAGAATAACAAAACTTGGTTTCGATGGTTAAAGATATGGATAAAGAGGTTTGGACACTGAAAAAGAAAAATAGTAATAAAAATGTAAATAAAACAAAGCAAAATACATTTCCCAGATGTATTTATAATACTCATTTTTTACAGTACAAATAGGTCTTTAAATGAAGAAATTTATATTTATTTATTTATTTATTTATTTATTATATATATATAGAAAATCAAAGACATCTCGATAGATTACTATCCCAGAATGTGAACTATGTTAAAGAATTTACCCTTTTCAGTATGGACATGACAAAAATCAATACGTTTTAATTTCCTTTTTATTGAATCACTTGTTCCATTGATCCTACATTGAGCAGAGGCTGGAGATGATTTAACTTTATCCGGGCACTGACCGAATTATGCTTGTATTATTTTAAAAAAGCACAGGATGCAGAAGGAATAGCATATGACTGATCGGATACTGAAGAAGCACTATTCAAATGCCCTTGGCTGTGTGCAATTAACTCAGTTTGCCTTTTTTGTCCCATTTATTCTTTTATACAAGTGCAGTTCAGTTCGTATTGGTCTAAGGGCCAATATGCCATGCCCCCTTTTTCCCCAGTGTTTAAGAAAATCATTTGGGTATATGGTGTCATCTGTCATTGATCTGGTTCATGTCACGCTTGTGGAATATATTGATCTGTATCATGACCTGGTTTTCTCTAAGTGCCCCCTTAATCAAGGGTGAACTGCATCAACCTGAAGGATTTCAGTCCTGTTGCACTCAATTCACAGCCAAAGACAGCAACTAGACCCATCTTTCGCTGGAACTGTGCCAAATTGAATCCCCTTCACAATTATATTCCGGCTTAAATTTATCAAATAGAATTACACCAAGTGTCTTTCTTTCCGTTTCCCTTTCTGGTGTTTTTTCTCATCCAAGGTTTTTTTTTTTTTGATTGGTGGACATCAATATAGCTCCATGCCAAAATGCTTCTTGGAAAAAAGAAAGCTGTCCCTCCTGACTACAGGACTGAAAGATGTATTTGGATAATAAGTGGAAGGAGATGGAAAGACATATGGACTTACAAGTCATCAATGGAGAGAAATGAAATCTCAATAGAGAATTGCATGTGTTGAGAAGAGACCATTCCCGAGTGGAAAATGGTCACAGAGGAAAACTTCCTCTATCACACACTTAATGATTGAGGATCACAATAGCAGACTTTTAAGCTATTGCTGTGATCTGATCTCTCATCTCATGTGAGTGGCAGGTTGTAAACACGTCATCAGAGAAGAGATGTCGCTGCAAGTGGGAGGGAAAGTTATTTTGATTTAAGATAATGAGGGCATATGAATTTAAAAAAGAATGATAAGCACAGACAAGCCATTATAATAAATATTGCATTATTCCATAAAAAATGTCCATTTTGATTTCATGGTGACTTTTAAAGCACTGTGATCAGTGTAAGAACGCCTGGTTCCACTGTATTTTTATTTATGGGATTTTATGTTCTCTCCAGCTCTTCAAAAATAGTACTTGGTTTGAGGAAGTAAGGCACAGATCTTTTCTACCAACAAACCGGGAATGTGTGCAACAGATTTATTTGCCTTTCAATGCCTCACACTTTTGTTGCCAGACAGCTCTCGGAAAAAAATCTTCAGGCTCTCGTCTCATTGGCTGCAGATTGGCTGTTCTTGTGCCAACTCCAACTCTTCTTTCTAAAGCTTCAGCCTTTCAGTCCACACACAGATCTCTGAGACCTATACAGTCTTCCTGCACTGTTTAAGAACCCTTTTAAAAGAGCTATAAACCATCGCCCTAAACCCTACCAAATGATGTCTTTAGGGGCATTATTTAAAATGTCCCATTATAACTAAACCCATGGCTTCTCTCCCCACTTCAGCATAACTGCTGAACTGTTATTCTCTCTGTTAAAAGGCTTTTGTGGGCTGGCCAGGGTCTCGTATCTGATTTGATTATGACTTTAAGTGGAGCTCTGGGCTGTGACTTTGAATATGTTGCTAGCAGGTAGTTAATCTTGAAGAAAGCTGGAGGTGAAAGGGACAAAGGAAGGAGAGGCGCCCCAATACTAATCAGCTCAAAAGTCAATCATCACTGAAGACTCAGCCACGGGCCAAATTTCACAGTGATGTGAGGCAGATTTTAGAGGATGTGTCCTCAGGCCTTTAGAGAACCAGCCACTCATGCCAAACAGAAACAAAATAAATATAGATTAATAAAATAGATTTGTTTGTAAATATTGATTTAAAAAGAAAACAGATATGTTCCTTATTAGGAGTATGTTAATTGTTGCGTAGTCCACTGGTGGTGTACAGAGTAATTTATTTAAAAATCTTAACTCTTTCCCCACCACTGCAATTGACAGAAATTTTTCGGCAATCCATATTTTCACTGTTATACTGTAGGGGCGCCATTACGCATCTTCTGAAAGAGTGCAGAATGTCTGGTTCAAAACACAGCCAAAGAAGAAGCAGAAATGAAACAGCATATAAATCAAAACTGCCAAAACGTTACCGAATGTCGATCCAGGAAGAGAAAAAGACTGTGAAGCGTTGGGTGTTGATGGACGCAATCTACTAATGATGGGCGCTTTCAAAACACTGCTTCATGAAGCTTCCAAACAAATCTTTTGTGGTTTGGAGTGCATATCAAACTATATTTCAGAAGCATTTCAGTATGCCCTTATAGTATGTACTGTTTTTGTAAAGAAAAAGTCCTTTTGAGTGTGTAGTAGGCAAGCTTTGGGACATAGCCTACTACTTCATCATAATGTGTCTGATCTCAGTAACTGAGATTTTGAAGCCCGAAAAAGCATGTCCATCATAAAAGTAACCGTATAGCTCCAGGGGGTTAATAAAGGCCTTCTGAAGGAAGGTGAAGCGATGGGGTTTTGAAAGAACTTTATAAAGTAGAATCACTGCCTTTCGGTAACGGCCGTATGCGAGTCTAGTTCCGGCCAAATAATGATCTCTGACCCGATGCATTACGTATTGACGAACACGGAACCGCAGAGGTTAGAGCAAAACAAAACACCAGTCACAAGTTAAAAGTCTAAAACGAGAATTTAGAAAGAGAAATGTCGGAGGAGCTTGAGTTTGTTGCTGTAACGCTGATCCGAAGAAGACGAAGATTATTATAAAATAAGATTTATTAAAAATAGGTAGGCAAATAACAATCTAAACAAAGCGAGACAGTGTGCTATGCACAAATAATACAAGGCCATTACAGGAAGCCAGTAATTATAGTTTATAAAATTTCTTCGTTTCAGAAGGATGCACATTTTATGGGTTTCAAAATCTTTTTGCTTTTGCTATTTAGTTGCTATTCACTCCCATTATAAAGCTTGGAAGAGCCAGAATATTAATATAACTCCAATTGTGCTTGGCTGAAAGAAGAATGTTATGTACACCTAGGATGGCTTGAGGGTGAGTAAATTATGGGATAATTTCATTTTTGGTTGAAATTATATATAGAGAGAGATGGGTTAGTTGAAGAAACAAAGAAAGAAAGAACAGCTGTATCATTGGATATAAATGAGTCGATAAAAAGTCTCAAATAAGTGTGTGGTCAAGGGCAGACAGGGTTTTATTTAAGTGCAGATGGTCTAACACTCTGAGGTAAGTGTTTTGGATTGTCTCTACCTTTGTGATCTTGATATCCATTTGCCCTACATATTCTCCAGCTGCTGCTCAGTCTGGAACAGGTAAACACACCAAAACACCAAAATTACAACTGTAATGATTACTGAAATCCTCACGAAAACAGAACATAAGTAGTTCCAGTTCAGTTTGTTTAAGAATGCTGTTGGAGAAGGAAAATAGCTATTTACCATAGTTTATTACCTAACAAACATTAACAAAGGACCATTTCAAAATACTTTACTGCTTGTTGGGGTTCTTGTCCAAGGTCCTGAAAATCAACAAATCCTGACTGGACTGTCTATGGTGCTGCATTTTGAATAAGCCCTACAATTATTTTGTTTTGACATTCTTTATCTGATTATTATGTTCTTTTTAGTGGTCATGCAGTAGCCTTTTACATTTCATTCCACACATTCGCCACAATTAATAGAAAGAGGCTGATTGAGCTAGAGCACATTTTCTTAATGGTGTTATGCAATAATCTCTTGTAAGCATTTCGATTTTTGTACTGTTAATTCTATGCACATATTCTACAAGTAAAAGGAACAAGAACACTGAATATTTAAAATATGTGCATCTAAAATTTTCACAACTTCCCTATTTGGTCATACACGGTCAAGATGTCATAATCGTTTATTATTTTGAATGATTACATACTGTTTAATTATATAAAATTAGTAATATGTTTGTGTGAATATTTGCTTTATTGGATCATTGTTATACAGTAAATAAGTAATTTATAATAAGTAATAATTTATACCTACTATAAATTAGCTGCATTGTAAAAAAAGAAAGAAAAGTGTAATCGTGCAACCAATTACTTATTTATATAAATTACATTAAGTATTCATTATTTTTAATCAATTATTTTATCTATACTAACTTGAATACATTTTGTAGGTTACCAAATACAATATTTTTTACAGTGTGGATACAATTTCAGCTGTTTTTCTAGATATCGAAACTTCTGAAAACCTGGTTCTCTTCTAGAACAGGAACTGCAGGTGTCACAGTTTGTCCTTGTAGTAAAAAAATGTCAATAAAGAAATAGTTTTCTTGGCATTAGGTTTAAAAACACTCAATTTTTGCTGATGTAACTGTATATAGTCAGATGCATATTTTTGCATGTGCATGAAAAACAACATCATCAGCATACATTTGACAGACTTCAGGGATGACATTAACATATATGCTGAACAGCAATACAGAGACCCAAGATTGACTTTTTGTGGGACATCATGATCTAAATATCATGTAAAGTTACACTTCTCACACTGTTCATTGCTTCTTAAATGCAATTTTTAATGGTGAATGAAAAAATCATGTGACATCTTAATTACAATATTGTCATTGTTTTTTTGTTTTGTTTTTTTTTCCCAGTAAGGAATATAGTGCCAAACAGTGTCTTGCATTCTCCAAATTGAAGCAGTTGGCATTTTGGATAGTACATTGTTTTGTTTCACTTTTCACATTAATATGTAGACGTCTGTACTGGTTTTCAGACCTAAAGGCGAGTGAAGGGCAGGAATAAATGCAGTATGTGAATGTGGGTGTATGCTAAATAAAGTGCTCATTCCTCACTTTCCACGACAGCCTGCATCACTGGCTCTAATTTTGGACACTACTTTGGTCAGGTCATTAGAAGATGCATTGAGACAGGAAAAATAATAAGGGAATTAGGTCTTTGCCATGGGCTCCAAAGAAGGTTGAGAAGTTGTATGTTACTGATTTTAACTCACATAAGAAGTTTTGGAGAATTGGCCCTTTTTCAGCGCTGCGCTCGTTGTGTTCTGTCTTCCGGTTGTTATTTACATATCATGAAGGTAAGATTTATGAATGAATTGCTCATTTTAAAAACTTCCCGGTCTACTGACTTTTGTAATGACATTCGCTTCAAACATTATAATGCTTGCGATAACTTTTGTTAACTCTGAAATAAATCCATGGCCTAATGGGATAGTGCCCATTGAATCCGCACTTCAGAATTTCACCGGAAGTAGAGGGTCATCCAGGGACTTTTCACTTACTGTTTTTCGAATACTAACCCCTCCTGTTCAAACCGGCCACTCCAAGCGGGACTCGGGGCATGAGAGTCAGATGCTTTAACAAGGAGGCTAAAGGCTGCAACCTCGAGCATCAGTCGCTAGAGCCTCTTTAGATCAGAGGAGTGAGGTTTACTCACACACCGACTACTAGCTGGCCTCCGTTATACTCACCCCCCTAAACCTCACTCCCATCCGGGTCACAGCACCAGTGTAACCCCTCCTGTTCAAACCTGCCCACTCTAAGCGGGACTCGAACCTGGGTCCGCCAGTATAAGAGTGGGACGCTCTAACAAGGAGGCTAAACACTGCAACCTCCAGCGTCAGTCGCTAGAGATCAGAGGAGTGACGTTTACTCGCACAGCGACTACTAGCTGGCCTCCGTTACACTGGCTGAATCCAAAAACCTAGCCTCGCTGCCTTAAAGGTGCCACCAAGGTAATGGGTAATTTCGGACAGTCTTTAGAGCATAACAGTTTAATGATCTACAGCAAAATAATGCAAGCTTTGGTGAGAACTAAACTATCATTTAGTAATTTCTCACTAGAAATGACATAACAAGTGGAAAACATTGATCAAAAATGTACATTTACACTCAAATTGACCAACTGCAACTTCCAGACGCCATCTTACTTTTTCTTGCTCAACTGTCACCAAATGGAGCGCATAGGATTGTGGGATATCAAAGGCAGCGAAGGATACATCTATTCTCTCAGGAGACAGGAAGCAAGGCTAATATTGAATTCGGACGTGCCTTGATGCCTTCCTCCAAAGGCGGCATTTTCCAGTTTTCAGACGCAGCCACTACTCTGTTAACAAACTGTTTATTTATTTATGTTTTGCATACTTTATAATAGGGAAGTATTTGATTTCGGACACAGCTCAAAGGTACAGAGCTACCACAAAATTCTAAAGATTGCTGCGTGCTTGTTTCTCTGGCGGATAAGGTGCATGATGCCATTACAGAACGAGTAATATTGAAAAAATAATGGCAACAAACATGCATCTATCGAGTTGTCCTTGGGAACTCCACGAAAACCATGCAAACTGGGATGCAGCAAAAACACACAATGCTGTGTGGTCCAATTCACAAACAAATGACTCCTATGGGCCGGTTCTTTTTAGTGAATCAAAAACATATAACAAGAACAGCGTAGACAGACCCACGAACAGATGACTCTTATTATGAGCTTATGCACTAAACCTGAAACAAAACTCTCATAAGTTGATTCTTTTAATGAAGAGTCCACAAAGACGGCCTGAAACCCTGTTGTGTATCATTTACGTTAGCAGAGAGAATGTAGTTCATTTGTGAGAAAAAAATGGATATTGTACCTTATTTAGTTCAAAGAATTGTGATCGAATCGGCAAATCTGCATTAATTGATACACCAAGGAAAAAGGCTTTTTTTTTGGTCTGTGCACCCTGCTGTACCACACATCAAACATACAGGTAGCCAGCTTCCTAGTCAGCATAGAAAGGCCATTTATACGACTGAAAGCCAAGAAAACTAGAAGCAATAAGAAGATGAAAGGACGCTCACAGCAATCGAATCAAATTTGCCAATCTCCAATGAGCCAATTGAGATCTTTTATACTGACAGTAGTGGCTGTCCTTTAAGATGCATGATCATACAGATCTCAATTTCCAGACCTAGAGGACGGCAAGTCAAAAAAGAGATATTCACCTGTCTTATTTATAATTCTGTGCAAGACTTATTAAAATCATCTTATTGCTGCAGGGGAGTGTGTCTGAGTGGTTATTATCCAGAGACAAAAATATTTTGCAGGCAGGATTTGTTTTGAAGCCAAGTCTTGGGTAATGATCATTAATCAATGTACATATACTATTTTATGTTTACACCTTCATCCACATAATCAGCATATATTTATAAATGTCACAGGTCAATATGAGTTGAGCAACTAACAGCTTGAAAGTAAGATTAGAGCTTGCATAACCCTGCATTATTAATTTCATATTCAGTCATCAGTATTTCCTTACCTTCACTCTCTCTGCCAGTGTTTCCATAGCAGCCACCCAGACAAAAAATTCTCCATAGTAGGTAAGATCTACGCCATTCTGGCTTCTTAGAATCAACATAATCACCACCCATCGAGAGCAGCCGCAGACAGTCTTGAGAGGGGATTTAAATTCCAGATTTAATTAGCTGAATTTAGTCTGCATAACTGCATATCATAATTAAGAAATTATGAAAGAGTTTGTGTCCGTATGACTTTATTTAAAGAAAGAAGTACAAGGGTTAGTTCACCTCAAAAATGAAAATAATGTAATTTATTACTCACCCGTTTGCCGTTCCAGATTTTAATACAGTCTATGTTCCAGACCCGTAAGACCTCCGTTCATCTTCGGAACACAAATAAAGATATTTTTGTTGAAATCCAATGGCTCAGAAAGGCCTCCATTGGCAGCAAATACATTTCCTCTCTCAAGACCATATAAACTGCAAAAAGAAAAGAGCCTTAAAAGGTACTAAAGACGTCGTTACAAAGTCCATCTCACTACAGTAGTTATACAATAATTTTATGAAGTGACGAGAATAGTTTTTGTGCGCAAAAATAAATAAATAACGAATTATAGTGATGGCCAATTTCAAAACACTGCTTCCTGAAGCGTTGGAGCGCGGTTAAGAGCGCCAAAGTCACGTGATATCAGCAGTAAATGGGTTTGACTCGCGATCCGAACGGCTGATTCGATGCTGCCACATTACCTTTTTTTACATTAAAGCTACACTGTGTGATATTTTCCCCCATCTAGCGGTGAAAAGGTATATGACTATCCAGCGAATAAATTTTTCTGTTCCTCTCAATTCCAATTTCGTTTTAACTCCTACGGTGGCCGATTTACATGGCTTCCAGTTCGACCTCGTCCATGAGTGTTCCTTCAGGTGATGAGGTTACTTTAGAAAACTATTATAATAAGTATGGAGTCAATATAATGCCACATAGTTTTGCAAAAGAATAAAGTATTGCAAAAGGAAAAAAAGTTTTGCAAACAAAAATAAAGTATTGCACAGAAAAAAAAAGTATTGAGAGAAAAAAAAAAGTTTTGCAAACAAAAGTAAAATATTGCACAAGAATAATAAAGTATTGAGAGAGAAAAAAAAGACTGTTTTGCAAACAAAAATAAAGTATTGCAAAAAAATAAAGTATTGAGAGAGAAAAAAAAGTCTTGCAAAAGGAAAATAAAGTTGTTTAATTTGCAAAGCAACTTTTATTCTGCGCAGCGTTTCCCCTGTGCGCTTCACTTTTCTGTGCGTGTCTTTGTGGCACTGTTTTGACATGGGGGGTGGAGTCAAGAAACTGGGGCGTGTTCAGCTGACATAGTCACGCCTCCCTCCGTGTGACATCATCTCCTCCAGACGCAGATCAGAACAGATGAAGACACCATGGCTGAGCTCATGCGGGTGGAGCGTTTCCTTGTACTCACACTTTTACTAGCACTAAAATGGGCATGATTTTGTTTTGTTATGAATAAATGTGTATTAAAAGCGTTTGCTTAAGTTAGAAGTGGTGTTTATTATTAGCTTTGGACTACTGGCTAATGCAAACTGTGTGAAAATAGCCAGCACTGTTTATTTCTCTCAGTGTGCACACATTTATAGCATTTAAATGTTTATAGTTTTATTTTGTTAACTAAATGTGTATTAGAAGCATTAACCTGTTGACGTCAAAGTTACTGCTAGTTTTAAGTTGTAAATAGAATGTAATTAACTTGACAGACTTTTATCATTAAAAATATCTTAGACTCATGCTTAAATTGTTTCTTCTACTGGAGAAAATATAGTAGGCTACCTGACCATTACTCCATTAGATGGCGGCAGAGACTGTTTTAATGAGAGAGTCACTCAATAGAAACTTTTATATTGAATTTGTGAATGCAGAACAAGACGCAAATGACAAATGCTTGGACTAGCGCCGTCGGGCACGGGAAAACCAATAACGGTTTAAATGACAAAATATCGCAGCGGACATTCAAATAGATGTTTTATTATGAACATAGGACTGACCAGAAAACCTAACAGTAAGCTTCAATGAACTATCAATGAGAACAAACATGTTTACGTTGCTAAGCTATAAAGATTTGCACGCATTCTGAGTGAAATGAACAGCTATGGCTTTTTCAGACAGTTCTAAACTATACACTAAACACCACATTAACTGATCTCTAACTACTTTAACTTAAGCGCTGCTAATACACATTTAATTAACAAAACCAACCATTCAAATGCTAAAAATGTGTGCACACTGAGATAAATAAACAGCAGATATTGGCTATTTTCACACAGTTTGCATCAGCCAGTAACGTTAATCCACAGCTAATAATAAACACCACTTCTAACTTAAGCAAACGCTTTTAATACACATTTATTCATAACAAAACAAAATCATGCCCATTTTAGTGCTAGTAAAAGTGTGAGTACAAGGAAACGCTCCACCCGCATGAGCTCAGCCATGGTGTCTTCATCTGTTCTGATCTGCGTCTGGAGGAGATGATGTCACACGGAGGGAGGCGTGACTATGTCAGCTGAACACGCCCCAGTTTCTTGACTCCACCCCCCATGTCAAAACAGTGCCACAAAGACACGCACAGAAAAGTGAAGCGCACAGGGGAAACGCTGCGCAGAATAAAAGTTGTGTTGCAAATGAAACAACTTTATTTTCCTTTTCCTTTTTTTTCTCTCTCAATACTTTATTTTATTTTGTAATACTTTATTTTTGTTTGCAAAACTTTTTTTTTCTCTCAATACTTAATTTTTCGTGTGCAATACTTTATTTTTGTTTGCATAATATTTTGCAAAACTATGTGGCATTATATTGACTCCATACAATCCCCCTCTTCACATTCGTCACGGTGCCATCGAGTGTTAAAACGCGAAAGACGAAGCTTGAATTTAGGGGTATGTCCCTCTTTGGTTCATGTACTTTCAAGATGTAGGGGCAACGTGGTGACGCGCATTCGAACCCCTCACCCGTATGTATTTTTAATGGCATATTATAAACTTACGAAAATACTTTATTACTTGAAAGAAGTAAATATACATTAATGAGCACATATATTTTTGAAAGAACTAATTGTTTTTAGCTAAGAATAAACTAAAAAGTTACACAGTGTAGCTTTAACTTTTTTCAGTACCTTTCTGAGCCATCTGGATTTCAACAAAAATATCTTAATTTGTGTTCCAAAGATAAATGAAGGTCTTACGGGTCTGGAACGGCACGAGGATGAGTAATAAATTAAATTATTTTCATTTTGGGGTGAACTAACCTTTTAACACTTTTAGCATTGATACATTACATTGGTAAAAAAAAACACTAAAATATTTCAATTTCATATAAATGCTGTTTCACTAAATCTTGAGGAGCATAAGAGACTTGCTTCAAAAATGCTGGGTGTTTTTATTTTAACAGTGTAGATAGCTTGCAAAACTGCTTTAACAAAAACAGATTATGCCTGACAATAAATAGTGTCTTCTCTACCCCCATGTGGAGATTGCAATGCTTAAAATAACACAAAATTAGTTTTTAGAGAATTAATGCTACTTGAGAAAAAAATTGTGAGGATGAACATTCCACTAGCATCTACGTACAGTATACATCACATCATTGCAGCAGGCGTCTTATTATGGATTATGGCGGGGAACGCAGGGCTGTAAATACCCCCACCTTGCAGCAATGACGTCAGCCATTAAGTCCCAAACCAGCTGTGAGTCGTGAGTGTGCTGGAGCAGGGATTTGTAACTGAGAAAGGGACTTTGGTTGAAGAACAGTTTACAAGTCTGGTATCTGTGATATTGTTTGTAGACTTAGAAACTAGATAATCTTTTCTTATGCACATCCAAAGTGCAATAAAAGCAGACTCAGATTCAAAATCTTAACATTTGCATCGATATCATAGCACTTTCTCACAAGTAACTGTGTTCTAATGGATATTTTTGTAATATCATACTACCAAACAACATTTGTGGCAGTATATTAGTATGCATATTGTAAACATTTGCCATAATGAGCAGTACACAACAGAACTTTTGCTTAAGTGAAATCAGCCAAGAGGTTTCACAACTCTTTCCTGACTTAGCATTTGACTGGACTGCCGAATGTTAAGACGTTTAATTCAAATAATAATTTTTATTTAACTTGAGTTGTGCCAACTAATAACATAAACAAAGGCGGCATTTTAGTTATTTTTTCGCAAATGACTCCCTTAAATTGTTGCCATTGCCCGTTTGACGGAAGCATAATTTGCTGAGTGTCTCATAAAATTGAAATTGGTATAGTTCTGCTTATTTAATTTAGTCTAAGTTCATCTCTCCAACAGTGAGCTCTGGTTCCCCAAACTTAACATGATGACAGTCCTCCTGTCTGATGCAGTGCTGGGTCCAGGGAGCAAGAGAACAGCCTGAGGATATATCGGATGCCATCGGATTAATGCCACTGAATCTCACCTGTCTAAAATTTCCACACCTGATGCTGTCTAATGTTGTCACTAGATGTCGTCAAAGTGTGGCTAGATACGGCAGCTAAGAGAATATGCTGTATAGGTTTGGATGGTCAGCACGACCCAAATAGCCTCTGCTTGTTGATGCTATAACTACACCACCTTTCTCCACTAAACATGTGGTTTTGAGGTTTTTTTTCATCTTTAGTTATTGATAACTGTAACATCTCAATGACTGTCTGCAGTCCTCAGTCTCTACTTGGTTATAGGTGTGAGGAGCACATGAGACATGGGGTCTGTAAATAGATTTTTCTTTATAACTTCATTATAATACTAAAACTAAAAAAATATATTTAGGTCTTAAATTTCACTATTTATTTAATAAAGTTTAACTTGGAGGTAAGTTTCTTGGCACTCACTTTAATAAGGCAGACTGTATGTGGCCATTGCGCCCCCTAGTGTCTGAACAATGGAACAGCAAGCTCCAAGGAACATAAAATTAAAGGGATAATTCACCCAAAAATGTAAATAACCCCATGATTTACCAACCCTCAAACCATACTAGGTGTATATGACATTCTTCTATTAGACGAATACAATCAGAGTTATATTAAAAAATGTCCCGGATCTTCCAAGCTTTATAATGGCAGCCTAAAAATTAAAGCCCAAAAAAGTGTATCCATCCTTTTTTATCCATACTTTTATAATGGTTCCATTTGAGCATCTGTGGGATGTGCTGAACAAACAAGTCCGATCCATGGAGAGCCCACCTGGCAACTTAAAGGATCTGCTGCTAACATCTTGCTGCCAGATACTACAGCACATCTTCAGGGGTCTAGCGAAATCCATGCCTCGACGGGTCAGGGCTGTATTTTGGCAGCAAAATGGGGACCAACACGATATTAGGACATAATGTTATAATGTTATGCCTGATGATCGGTGTGTAAAATCCAAAAGTTAGAAGCTGATGGGTCAATTTCTAATGAAGTACCTGCACAAACACTTCAGCTTTCTGCCTAGAGTTGAGCATTTCATGCTCAGAGCAGTGTTATTATAGCATTATTTATATACTTTTATAGTATTTTAATTTCAGTTTTAGTGATTTTGTCTTTTTTGATTAGTTTTTAATATTTATATTTCACTTTGATTTATATTTAATTCAGTATTTTTTGTGCTGTCATGGAAACATTTCTCATTTTACTTGTTAAGAGTGCAATTAAGAAAGCAAAAATCCTTATGATTCTTATTTAATATTTTTATTTGTGTGTATGAAATCAACTAAGCAAAGTCTAGATCTCAGACTGATTATTTTCACAGCAATAATTGGTGTGCTGCCACCCAATGGTGAAACACAAGACAGCTGACAGCGTTAAAGGTCTTTTGAAATTGTTATAAAATCAAAAAAAACAATCTATTATTCCAGTGGTTTTCAAACCTGTCCTGGAGGACCACCAGCCCTGCACATTTTGTGTGTCTCCCTCATCTATCACACCTGCTTCAACTCATCAGCTCATTACTAGAGACTGCAAGACCTGAATTGGGTGTGTCTGATATAGCGAGACATACAAAATGTGCAGGGGGTGGTCCTCCAGGACCTCCAGTTATTAGTATTTTTTAACTTTAAAATCCTCTTATAAATTTCATGTTATCACAGTTTGAGTATTAGTCAGCATTGAGGCACAGACACACTCCCTGCAGTACCCAGTGAGAAATGTGCTTGGTGGTGAAAAGATCAGCCTCAAACACCAGTCCAACACCCATAGCATTTCTCCTCATTGAGGTGGTGTAGACTGGAGTCCTCAGGGTGTTCTACAAAACAAGCCAAAGACACTCTTTACTTACAGATCACATAGATTTCCAGACAGATATTCTAAGATGTCATGAACTGAACACCTGATATAAAAAAAAGCATCTTGCCTGGAGTTTAAGGCGGCGTGCTTCAGTGGGAATGATTTTGAGAATGGGTAGTTGAGACACTAGAACTCTGGGTTTGCTGCGTACCAGACAGCCCTGTTCAATGTCCCAGTCTGCCCCCTCCAGATAAAGCCCTGATACATAACATCCTGACAAAAAACAACAACAAAGAACAACATGTGTTTGAGTCTCAATGTCCTCATGTTCATTTTTTATGTGCAGGGTGTTGTGTGCTCTTACCCTGTCCTGGTCTCTCTTTGACCTCGTCCTCACTCCTGTAGTGTGTAACCTGGGTGTAGAGAGTGGAGTGATCCAGAGGCCAGCTGTTCTTCCTGCAGGTGGCCTGGACCAGTGCTGTCAGGTACGATTCTGGGATATGCAAGCCTGACAACCACATCACGCAGGGCTCTCCCTCATTCACCTACATAAAAGAAAAACAATACAAAACAAAATGTATTTATTTGTTTAGTAGCTCATTTGATAAATTCAATTAGAAGGTGATTCTACAGTAGCTGCGATAGTAGACATACTTGAACATTTAAGTAACCCCATAATGGGGTTAAAAAATCCACATTGAAAATGTCTGTGTCCTGGTTCAAATTGCTTATTTCTCTGGATTTAAACAATCTTGGAAATATTTGGGATAATGCAAGTACATAAGTCAACAAAATATATAACACCGTTTTAGTAGTTTTTGGATATTTGAATCCAAAAATCTTACATATTGTGCCTTTAAGGTAGCCTTGGTGAGCATGAGACTTCAGTTTATATATGGTGTGATATTTGATTCTCACCCATGAGCTGTACTGTTCATGTCGTCTCTTGAAGTGGATCATCCAGTTCCCTAGAGATTTAAGAGTATCTGGTGCCAGTTTCCTCCAGATAACAGGAATCTGCCCATTGAACAGAGCTCTCGCCACCTCGTCTAACTCACTGCTCATTCCCACCTCACCAGCGAGGGCCTTGAGACAGAAAGAACACACGGTATACTCTGAAACCTTTTTATTTTTTATTTCATATTTTATGAACAAATACCAAAGTATAGCATAAAGAGTTGCATTAATTGTTAGCTGTAATAGTTTTTATTTGATTATTTTCTTTCTCCCTCTCCTCATGTCACTCACTCGCTGTAGTTCAGCCAGAGAACGTCTCATCCTGATTATAAGTTTGTTGAAGCGCTCCAGCTCTTGTAGCAGTACTACAGTTGTGGGGGAGATATCCAGCCCCAACTTCTTTCGGATCACATCCAGGTCAAACGCTTCGGGTAGTTTGCTTTGAATGTCCCGTGCCACCTGACTGATGTACTCATCTCTACTAATGCCACCGCCAGAATCGCCTTAAGATTATACAAAGCAGTAAATGTATTTAAATTGAGAGTATTGATATGCTTAATATAGTAATTGTATATATGCTCCAGAAGGAAACACGATGCATTAAAGGGATAGTTCACCCAAAAATGAAAATCAGCCCGTGATTTATTCACCCTCAAGTCATCTCAAGTGTACATGACATTCTTCTTACAAACGAATACAATCAGAGTTATATTAAAAAATGTCCTGGCTCTTCCAAGCTTTATAATGGTAGTGAATGGCTGTTTCTGTTTTAAAGTCCATAAAAGTGCATCTATCCTTTATAAAAGTGCTCAAGACAGATCCGGGGGGTTAATAAACACATTTTTACACATATGTGTAAGAAAAATATCCATATTTAAAACTTTACAAACCGTAATCTAACTTCCGCTAACAGTTGTACACGCGTTTACGACAGACTGGCGTTCCAGCGACTTCACTGAAACAGAAACAGCCATTCACTGCCATTATAAAGCTTGGAAGAGACAGGACGTTTTTTAATATAACTCTGATTGTATTCGTCTGAAAGAAGAATGTCATATACACCCAGGATGACTTGAGGGTGAGTAAATCATGGGCTAATTTTCATTTTAGGGTGAACTATCCTATTAAGAGCTGTTTTAATAGACACTGATAGATGAAAACAAGTGATCACAATTATGAATATGGGACTACTGATAAACTTGTATTTTATATGTACAATAAGCAGAATAATTGCAACAAAAAGAAAAGAAAAATAGTGGAGATAAGGTTAGAAAGCATGAAGCTCGCAGTGTCAGAATGCCAGTCTGTCAGTCAAGTCTGAAACAAGATGCAACCCATAGCAATGCGTTATGGCAATGACATCTCAGACAGTCTGATGGCAGATAAAAATAAACAGAAATTGATTTCGAGTGATTCCATACAAAAGTGTGCATGAAATATGCTAAACATGGAAGCTTGAACATGAGTGTGATGCGTTAGAATGGTTATCTCCCATGAACATTGGGGCAGCTTTTTTCCTTTTAATGCTGGTTGGCAAACCCACTTGAAGGTGCATACCACGTGACAGCTGATGTAAAATAAAGGATCAGGCTTATGATTGCAGATAACCAACCAGTTTTAAAAAATGCTTATTCGGCGGCCCTGATACCGATCCTTGAGGTCAAGCCGGGGCATCCCTATACTTTAGTAATATAAAGTACTATAAATCAGGTACCTGTCTGTGGTTGTAGCTCAATAAGGTGAGTCCACATGTCACGAGCAGCCTGTGTGTAGTATCCGATCTCAGCATTAGGGTGCAAGCCAAATACCTCTGCCGTGTTAGCCAGAGGCAGCGACTCTATCTCGTCTGTAAAACATGGAGAGTTTGAGTGTCTGTCACATTCAAACCAGAGTCTTTCTGATGATGGATTCTAAGCGGTAACTTACCAACATAAACCTGCTTGGGTCCGTGTGGTGGGATCTTGTAGTCCACATCTTTATTATGAAAGAAGTGGAATGGCTGGAAGGTGTCAAAGATGAAGTCACCCAGATACTCATCCATGTAAACTGTGAGGATCCTACGATCAAAGCTATCAATAGCCCTGCCACCATACATCACCTGCAAGAGGTATTTGAAATTATATATATTATATATTAGGCTCAGCCAGGCTGCATTTGTTGGATCAAAAAGATCTGTTATATCTTTTTGTGGAAACTATGATCTTTTTTTAAATAAAAAGTTCAAAAGAACAGCATCTTTTCAAAAGCAATCTTCTCTAACCTTAAAAGTATTAACTGTTGCTTTTGACCAATTTTCTAGAGTCAGCCCATAAATTGACAAGATTAACTTAATATGATATTTACCTCTCCAATTAGGTATTTGAGACTTCCCCATGGTATCGCGGCATCTCCTTGAGTTTGGGCTTTGGTCAGGTAGGTGTCCAAGATTTCCATACACACCTGAAAGACAATGAAACTACTTAATCAAAATGCAATGTAAAGTGTCTCAGACTTGACAATACTACCCGAGCACTACCTTTAAGGAGTTTGGAATTAGAGCGAACTTACCAGGAAGTCGGACTCATTGAAATCATAAGGCACATTCCAGCCGATCTTGCCGTACTTGCGTCTTTCCTGTACCACAGCATGGAAGAAGGCCAGCACATAAACAAGACTGCGAAAGGCTGGGTGAGCACAACCCATGAGCTTATCATGAGGTATCTTAAAATATGTGGCCCTCATGTTCAGCTTCAGCCCGTTGGTGGTTCTGTTACAACCTGAAGGTGAACATGAGAAAACCATTAGTTAACATGGAAATTAATATTCACACAAATGTACACACATTAAATGTGTCCTGACCTTGAGGGATTTCTGCAGGATGCCGATGGGGAAGTCTTTAATGGGATCTGTAGTGAGCCACAAGCAGAAGTCTGGGTGGGGTTTAGTGATTCGTTCCAGTGCTTTCTCTAGATCCTTCAGCCATTTCACTAACAAGTGACAGTTTTGTAGCATCAGCCACTGGCCTCGTGCCACTGGTATCCAAAAGCTGCAATGCAACCTGAAATAGAAATGTCATATTTGTACCTTTTACAGACAGTCTTGTAGAGTTCAAGGGTTTCTGTTATGATATTTGGGGAGGTCAAGATGCAATGCACCAAGCATTGCACTGTACTGGTGTCAAATATGAGAACTGTAGCATATACTCTAGACTGTGTTTTTGTGTCTGTGCACATTTACCTTCTCCTGTCCCTGCCCCATGGCAAGAAATTTGAGTCTGTTGGTCCCAAAGCCAGAGCGTTTGGCTAATTTTGTCAGATCATTGGCTGGTTCTGAGCCTGGACTCAGAATAAACACAATGGGAGAGTTTGGGGAGCTCTGGTCAAAGATGGCTTCAAAACTGATCACGGGAGGCTGTACGAATCTGAGTGACAGTGAAGAAGTGACAAAGAGAAAGTTAGAACATCACCCTCCCAACAAATGCCATTGTTTCTGATTTTCTGACATTAAAAAGCTTGGACTTTTATTACATGAACATTCAGACCGGAATACACTACACAACATTTGCACACATTTTTGTCCCAGTTTTCAGTGTCAGTGCTAGTTGCTGAAAGTCAGAGCCAGTGTGTAGATTTTGGGGTTTTTCGGTTGGATGGACACAGACTATGATTCAGTCCAGTCAGCGGACATAAAAACAAGTTTGATATTTTGAATCGCATATTGTTTTCATTAGTTATGCGTCTTCTAGCAACCAAGCACATTTCTGCATGAGTTTACAACAATTTTAAAGTTGTATGTAATCCTCTGTCATTTAGTGTTTGATTCCCAGTTTTTCCTCTATAATCATTTTACAAAGCCTTTAGATGTAATTTGCCCACTGCAGTTTAGAAGTGTTTACATAATGAAATTTCCTGACAATTATTAATGAAATATAATTATTTTAATAAGACCCTAAAGTTTTATGTGTTAATTTCTTATCCAAAATATAATTTATCCACAATATTTTTTCAATATAAAAAATCCACCAAATCAAGATTTTCTATCTAACTTGAATTTGTATCTATAGCATATTTTTAATAATAATTCATTAAATGTACACCCCTTTGATTACATGACCGGGTTGTAAAACGCTGCTGTTTTTTTAAATCCATAAGTGTTTTTTAGTTTCCTCTTACTTCTCTCCCATGGTAAGCGTGATGTAATCACTGACGGCACGATAGACTCTGTCCAGCCTAAAGCAGCGAATCAGCAGAAGCTTCTGGAAGGGAGTGAGGTTGTCCTTGTACTTCATGGGAAAGGAAGCCTGCTCTGGAGCATCCAAGTCATACCACTGTGGCAGAAACAGAAAGACATTATGGGTGGGACTACATAAGTTATGTATACTATCTCACCATAGGTTCATCTAGTGTGTTTGATGATTTCTGCCACTCACTTTCTTCCATTCCTCAGGATTCTTTTCTATATCATCAGCTAAAGTGCCAAATTCATTAGGAAAGAGTTCCATAAGGCGGACTATGTCCTCCCAGCCCTGATCAGGCAGCCAGTCGCACAGCTTCTTACGTTTGCTCTTCTCCAGAGAGAGGTTACCTGGAGAGAGGAAGAAGATTGGGTGTGTATGTGCATTGCTATGCATGTTTATATTGCAAAAGAGAGAGAGTAGAAGACAAGTCTTCCTGAAGCTTCTACCTTTGAGGAAGAACTCAAGTTCATCCTGGGGTGCTCTGCCATCTGCTTGCTCAATCTTAATAGTCATGTTGAAGGAGAAGAGAAGTTTGTGTCTTTCAAACAGACCTAAACAACAAAGCAAAAAGAAGTTTAGTTTGAAACAGTGATTTCATCTAAACATGTTCCTGACATCACTAACTGCCAATGTTCATGGACTAGAAAAGGTCATAATCTCTTGGCATGAAGTTTTAATAGTTTATTAAAATTCATCAGAATCTGTTAGACTTGAAAGGATTAACAGGCTCACCAGTACAGCCGTAGTTATAGACATTCTGTGTAAGTGTGTCCATGATGTTCTTCAATCTGCTGGGCAGGATTGTGTTGGGTAGAGACTTGGACAGTGAGAGGTCAAATACCTCTAAGAAGGAAGCAAGCGAATACTGATACATGCTATTGACCAGAGCCATCTCAGCCAGCACAAAGAACAGGACAGCCCCTTGCTTGGCTGCCGGACGGTATCCGTCTCTCAGTGTGTCAATATCAATGGCTGTCTTTTCTGCCAGCTTCAGTTTCTCGAACACCTGTTGGAGTCAAATAATGAATGTAAAATCATAAACTGCTCATATCCTGCTAAGTTTCATTAATCAGTATGCACACTGCCATTCAAAAGTTTATGATTTAAAAAAAAAGAAATTAATTATTTTTTTTCAGCATGGATGCCTTAAATTCATCAAACATGACAGTAAATCCTTTTACACTGTTACAAAATAATTTTTCTCAACATTGTTTCATGAGCACCAAACCAGCATACTGGAGTCACGGCTGTTAAAATTCAGCTTTTTCATCACAGGAATACACTACATTTAAAAATATATTAAAATATGAAATTATTGTAATCATTGTAATGATATTTGGCAATATTATCATTTTCAATGTATGTTTAATTAAATAATGCTGCCTTAGTGAGCATAAGAGACTTCTTTAAAAAACATTAAAACCTACCCTGAATGGTAGTGAGTTCCTATGATAAATTTGTATTAAATAATTAGTAGGCCATTATACATGTGTGTATAGTGTGCAATGAACTGACCTCGCTGGCTTTAGACTTGGTTTCCTCCAGAGTGTGTATCAGTTCTACATTATCCAGCATGTTTCCAGTGGAGGTGGCCAACTCTCTCAACAGCGAGTCCTCCAGGTCTTTCAGCAAACGTTTGTTCTCACTAGTCTCTTGAATAAGCCGTTCTCTCTGCTCTTCCAGCTCCTTCCGCTCAAATCCCACGATAACACTCAGCAGCTGGTCTTCCAGGCCCTTCAGGGTTACTGAAAGTTTCAGCAGAAAGATTAAATGACAATCTGTAAAATCTCAAATTAAAGCCAAAGTTTTACTTGAGTCTTAATTTTTTTTTTTTTAACTAGGCAAAAACTATTTTTTAAAATACTGTAATACAGAGAACAAATCAAAAATTGGACTCTGTGGAAATATATTTGTAATAAATTGTGAATGTTGTACACTACACATCTATTTGCATTGTGAATTGGCATAAAGTTTGCACTCACCAGTGTAATTGATAACCATGGCCTTCCCAAATACAGCAGGAGAGAACTTGGGGTTTGCAAGTTTGGTATTGAGGTAAAGTTTAAAGTTGGGATCATAGTCAACTTCCTTATCACCAAGTACGACAACCTGACGCCCCTCTGCCCCTTTTACATTCTTCTCAAGGACATTGTCGATAACTGGATCAATATATTCATCCACATCTTGGAACAGGAAGGGGAAGCCATACTTAATGGCCAACTCCAGCCCCTTCAAGAAGTCTGGGTCATTGAATGACGAGATCTACAAAGCAGAAAGGTTACTATAAATAGTCCAAGAAATAATTACAGAAAAACTTTGTGCAGACAAAAGTCATGGAATGAAGTGAAACCTTCAGATTATTCTTCTCCTCCTTCTTTTTGACCCAGTTGAGGGCTTGCTGCTGGGGGTCAATGCACAAGGGGAAGCGGCTGGATCTGGTGGTCAGGATGCCATTCTGCACTGAAAGTTCATCTGGAGGAAGACCTTCAGATCCCCATCTAAGATAATGCACAGAGTTTTTGCCCCATAAACAAATATACATTCATTCTTCTACACATGCTTTGATGACTCACCTGCTTATCTCCACCTCATCAGTGAGCAGGTTTTCTATTCGGAAAGGCTGGCTCAGAGGAATACCTCTCTCCAGGACATCTGCCTGCCACACCTCGTAAACCATTTCATTGCGGAAGTCCCAGCTGAATGCTCCCTCGTAGCTGAGGAAGGCAGCGCAGATCAGACAGTCTCCCAGAAGACGTACTCGCCGCTGCTTCAGCTCCTCCAGGTCCTCCATCCAGCTACACGTAAATAGACATACAGTAAAATAAATGTAAAATCACTTGGTGATCTTTGATTAGTCATTCATATTAAAGCAAAGTTTTTTTGGTTTTAATGAGTAAGCTGACCGCTGATTCTCTGATCCCAGGCCTGAGATGAGTTTGTCTGCAGCAATGAGTCTTCTCTCCATAACCTCTGCCTCTTCCTGCAGAAGTTGCTTTTCTGTCATGGCAGCCTCATATTTGTCTCCAAGAGCTCCAAGCTCTTTCTGGATGGCACTGAGCTCATTCTGGATTCGCTCCAGCTCACGTTTGCTTTGGAAGAAATTCCTCTCCAGACGAGCTACCTTTAAATGTAATTTTGTGATTTAATTTCAGCTCACTTTATATAATGAGATGAATTTATGCATTTAAAGTCTCTATTATATAAGCATATCATACCTTCTCTCGCTTAGGTTTAATGTCTCTGGCCACGTCACAGTAGCCCATGACAGCCTCCACGAACCTTAGCATGCCAGAACCAGCTTTACTGATGGCTTGCATCTCCTCCAAACTGGTGTTAAGGTTCCTTAGGTAGGCTGGGTATACAACATGAAAAGGTGGAGGCATTTTAACGTTGAGGAGATAGATACTTCATAAGTTGTTTGAAGGCCCTGGGATTACAGAGAAGCATCAATAAGATGAGTATATGTATGTTGGTTTACCTCTGACAGTCTTGACTTGACCGGCACTGATTGAGTCACAGTCCATCTCCATAAGAGTGCGCAGGAAGTTGCCCTCTGACATCATGCCCTTGGCTGCCTTCCAGTTGATCTCTTTTTGGCCCCGTATCACTAGGATGCACTCGCACACAACCTGCACCTGTTTGGGTGGCTTGGAGAAGGATCTACAATTCCGCAAAGAAGAGGGTGGAGGAGATACATAAGTGAAGAGCACAGAACCATAAATCAGAAATGTCAAGTCACTACAACATCTGGCAATGAAATGGAATGTGTAAAGGAATAGACCAGAAATGAGCTTTTCTGTCATTAGAAGGCATTTAGTTTCCTTTTCCTACAAATAAACAAAAATGAGAATTATCTGAGGATCACTGAGCAAAATGCACAAGGGTTTTTCACACTTAGTTAACCCTGGGTTATTATAAACCTGGGTAAATGGAATCCTGGGTTATCTTGATTCAAGTTTTATGTTTTTCATAATTTACCCTGGGTTAACAATTAATCCTGGGTATTCGTACACTGCCATTCCACATTGTGCATTCCTAAACCTTAATGTCCTTGTTTTAGTGCTTACATAATGGCTCTAGAATTGCATATTCTCATTTATTGCCGAAACTTGCTGACTGCACCATCTAGAACTAGTGTATTTTAGTTTATCCTGAATGAACTTATTGGACTATATTGGTAAGAATGAAACAGCTTCCTCTTCACTCCAATTGTTGCGTTTTCCCCCTCAAACGCTGAAACTACTGTTTACACAACGTGTGGTGTTTCCATGACTGTCCAAAGCACATGAATATGAGGAACGCTATTGGTTGTCAGTTGCCAAGAATCTAGTCATAATATTCCAACATTGCATTGCTTCCCACTGTACAAAAGCACTGCTCCAGAGCAGGGTTTCATAACCCCGGTAAAAAGTGGTGCTAACCCCTCTTCTAAATAACGAGTGTGAAACGTTCCTTAACCCCTGGTTATTGTCATCCTAAATGGGTAAAGTACCATGTGAAAATCCCTATAGAAAACTAGGAAAAGCGTCAATACTATTCTTTCATTGTTTGTCTTACATAAAGCTTATGGCCTTCATGCAACAAAAGAAAGGCACTTTTTTGTTGTGGGGCCAATGAAAATGATCCATTCCACAGCAAGTAAAAATTAATTTTTCCAAATACATTTTACTCACCAGAAAAAAAGAAAAACCTGTCACTTCCCTTATTTATTTCCTATTTATTTTTCTAATATTGATTTTATAAAATATTATAATTATTATATATTTAATTATTATTATTAATATAATTAATTAATTAACTGTACCATATAATAACTGTAATATTTCATATACAAATGTAATATATGTATGTATTTCAAGATGATTTTCAAGATGTATCTTTAAATAATTGCATACTGCATATTTTTATATTCAAATTTGTTATTGAAAGTATGGTAAATACTGGTAAAATATTCCAAACGATCACAATTAAAAATAACCACTTTTTGGCATATCATAAAAATATCCAGAAGCCCATCTGAATTACATAACAATTAGGGTAACGTCTTAAAATCTTGTACAGGACAACTTTGGTGCCGTCATAGAGGCACGCAAACAAGACAGTCATCTCTTAGACCCTGAATATAAGATTCCCGTTTTTTCCAGATGTATATTTCCAAGAAAAAACATGTATTCAGAACAATATACAATATATTTATTCATTTTTTAAAATCTGCCCAGCAGGAGTCAATAATGAATGCTTTTGCTTTGATTTAGTATTAGAGTGCAGAAGCAAAGTCGCTACCTGATTTCTACGACATCATTTTTTTCCAGATCTTGCAGGGCGATGCGAGCTGCTTCTAAAGCAGGAAGAGCCTCAGCTAGAGAGCTCTCAGCATCCTTCTTCTCCACCACTATGATCTTATTCTGCTCCTCTATCTCTTTAGCCTTCTCCTCTGCCAGGGCTTTCTTCTCCTCCGCTGAAAGAGAGAATTTACCTTTAATAGAGTGTTTGTACCTTTCCACATTATTTTAATAAATAGGTGACATATAAACACATCAGTAACATGAATAAAAACAACTTGATATTAATTAAACATAGTTTTACTGCAGACATTTTTGTATGTGAAGTTGTACTAACCAACAGCAGTATTAGAGCAGATCTCTTCTAGAAGAATCTCACAGGCTGAAGTCTTCTCTGCCAGCACTACTTTCTGCTCAGCTAGTTTGATGTTGAGCTCTGCTAGCTGCCCACTCGCCTCCTTCAGCTTATCCAAACCCCCTTCTAGACGTTTATATTGTGCTGGAAAATGCATATAAATCAGTGTTATTCTAAGATTATATAAATAATATTATAGTTGTTATTACTATTATGAATTAGCTTTTGTTTTTAAATTTTTCTTGGGTTTTTGTAATGTTAAAAAAGGCTACGCAACATTTAAACATTTTGTTTAGCTGATGTTTTTAATCTTATAATTATATTTTATTTTAGATTTAGTTTTGGTTAACAAACAACACTGATATAGATGCAGTACAATATTTCAAAATCATAAATAAAAACCAAACAGCTCAAGAGAAATGTGCTCTTACCCAGTATGTATTTATCTTGGTCCTCCAGTAGGTTGGAGTAGGTGCTAATAAAATCCAGATAGTTTTTAGGGGTGACGAAGTTGCTGCGACGCAGTGTTTGCTGGAACAGTTTACTATACTGCCAACAGAACCGTGCACCATGCACACATGAGCAATCACCGCCTCTGAATGACACTCTGGGATCATTGGACTCTCGCCTGAAATACGATACATAAACTAGCATGAATGAGTGTGCGTTGTTATCATGTTTGCATGCACAGAGTTAGTAAACAACAATCTATAAACTGCCTTGAAATCCCTAGTTAACACATACCTAAGAAGGACTTGGCAACTGCATGTAGAGCCTGAAGAGGCCATGGGGAGAACCAGTCAATGTTTGTATTATTAACCAACCCTGATTCACAAAACACACATATAAAACTCATGAAGCTTTGAAATCAAGGAAGTAGGCGTAAGACCAAACAAAAACATTTCTGATGCATTGCTCAAAGACCTGGAAAATTCCTGCAGCGTGTTCTGAGAGTGTCTCCAACAGGCGACATGGCCAGCACTATGTGCAAGTTGTTAGCACTCTTGTTGACAAAATATTGCCATACACTCTCTTTCGACGGACCAGAGCCTTTTTTCATAGCCTCATCTCGCAGCTGGTTTAGGACTGATTCCTTCTCGTCATCAGGGAACAGTGCTGGAACCATCCCTGACAACACAAAGAAACTGCTGTTAGCATCTCTAAGTCCATATAACTAAAATGATTTGTTCATGCTTACATGTTATACAAGGAATTTAAACTAAATAGATTAATTTACACGTGTATTTTACCTTATTAGACTTCATTAAGTCAGTTGTTTTAAATACCTGATGTAAGCATGTTGTTGATGAGCTCCAGAAAACCTTCCTCAGCCACATGGGCATCAGTGAACAGGAAGACCATTTTCTTGTCCTCTATACCCAATTTAAGGTACAGAGTTTTCAGATCCTCACGAAAGTTAGTCTCTGAGTACCCTCTACTTAGCACAATTTCAAACACCTATAAAAAAACAGCATAAAATAATTCTTGCTACTACTAAATGACCATTTTAAAAAGAAAATGAAGGGGATAGATAAATCTAGATAAAATATATAAAAGCAGAAGAAATACAGTAAATATTGCATATAGAACATAAAAAACGATGAATCACCTCATAACCTGCGGTAAAGGCAGCCAACTTTGTAAGAGATTGTTTCCCTGAACCACCAACGCCAACCAGCAACGCATGACTACGGTCCATTCTGATGATGCGATGAATGACAGTCAGGTGCTCAAGAGCATCATCAAACAGCACCAAGTTCATTCTGGTCTTATTTTCATTATACTCCTCCAGGATCTCCTATAGGGGTCAAAGAAAAGAAAAAAATGAGTATGAAAAGCAAAATAAAATCTTCAGACTGCCAAGCTTGTTCATTTTCAGGATTTCTGCTTTGGGAAGGGCATTTCTAGGTAATGCATGAATTGGGAAAAAAAATTATAACTTGACTGCAGTGTATGCTGCTTTAGAACATTAAGACATCTATACACCTGAAACAGAGCTTTGGATGCATCATAGTCCAGTATATCCTCATAAACTCTTGGCTCAGACTTGAGAGCTGTTCTGTAATCTCCAAACAGAATGGGGTCTCTCATGGCTGAATCAAGGTCTGATCTGAAGTGCTCTTCAATCAGATTCTTTATATGCCCCTGGACCTGTAGAGAGCAAAGCCAGAGCATGAGACGATAAGCGTGTAGTTTAAGATGGAGATAATTGCAGGCTTTGGAACATGCTACTTTCGAAGTAAGCATACCATGATTTTGTCAGTTTCATTGATAAGTCTGTCATGGAAGACCCTTAAGCATTCATTCCTCCATACACGTACAAACTGGGTGACTGTACAGAACCTGGAGTCAAATTAGAGAAAAACATGTTTATTATAAAAAATAAACATGACACAAACTGGGCATAAAAGACACAGAGTGAGGCATACTGTATAATATATGGAGGATAGTGGGGTAGATAACTGCATATGGCACACGGTGGTGGTTCTCAACGTTTTGGATTATATCACAATATAATATAGCCCTCTATATTATATAATATTAACAGAAATATAACTATATCTATTAACAATAATATATTATAAACAGAAATTAGGAATGTCGATATAGGTATATTAATAAGCCACTATTTATTTTGTAATTCCAGATACTTCAAGAACTGTATGTTCAATAAAAACAATAGTTTTTGAGTGAAAAAAGAAATATGATTTCAGTTTACATCTTGATTGTATGTTTTTGTTTCATTATATTAATAATAATATATTCATTTAAATAATTTTAAGTCATCCTGCAGACCCCCTGGAAGTTTTCTAAAGCCTCCTAGTGAGCCCAGGCCTCCAGGTTAAGAACCACTGGTGCAGACTGTATTTAAATATTGCAAACATCAAACTAAAAAGAACTTCCTCAGTGCTTTCTTATTTATCTGAATGATGGAAAACTCCTAACCTTTCAGGATTGGTCATTGTCAAGCCATGGTAGACTCTGGAGAGATCTCGCAGGTTAAAGATGTAGTGGAACTTGGAGGGTGTTGGTGGTAGGTCCTTAATTATGGTTTTGTACAATTCCAGAGTACAAAAGGTCAACTTGTCACAGCTGTTTTGAATGCATTCCTCAAAGGGCTTTAAAATACAAGAGCAATAATTCTGATTAATGTTAATCATTAATTTCATGAATTAGCCCAATTATGACAATGATCCAAAGCATCAACACAATATGAGTGCAATTTATATACATATATGATTGTGTCATCACAGGCCTAAAATAGAGATTTTTGTATGAAATCATGAAAGCAAATGTAATTTGTTCTGATATGGGCAGTTGAATTATTTCTCGCACCTTGGTGTGTCCATTAAGTATGGAAGAGTAGATGAGGTGCAGGGACTCTTCCTCCGGGAAGGGGATATTGAACACACTGAAAAGAGAGATGAATCGAGGGTCTACCTCATTTCTACCGCCCCCTGCCTTCCCCATGGCTGCAATGAAGCCCAAGTCCTTTATGAGTTTATAGTTAAGTTCCTTTCCTCTGTCATACATGCCACCCCTGTCCAATAGAAGCTTTAGAAGAGCTATAGGCTGCTGGGTTCCATATTCATCCACCTGAGAGCAAACAAACATGAATCCATGATGAGCAGTGAGGTGACGTTTCAGTCTTGGATTTGACCTACAGTGTAAATTCATTCTTACCCTTGGCATGTTGAGGTCATCCATAAAGACAAGGAGTCTTTTGCCCATTGGAGGACCATACGTGTCTTTGGTTCTCTTTTCAACACTTGCCTCCAGAGTCCTCTGCAGGTCCATAGATGTTGTTCTCGACGAGAAATTGATAGTCATCATTATCTGGGAAAAGGTGCATATTGTTAATCTGTGTGTGAAGTCCAATTGGGCAGCATTCATTTATAGTTTTCAATTTACAGAAGCAGCTTCACCAATATTTATAGTGATGGACTTACAGTTGTATCAGTATTGAGATTATTCAGGAAGTTCTGTATGGTGGCTGTTTTAGAGGTGCCAGACTCTCCAACCAGCACCACTGGCCTTTTCACCTTCACCATCTGTTCCAACAGCCAGTTAGCACGAGTGGTGTCCACTGTCGGGACTGATAGAGAGCAACAGATCAAATCGTTTTTTGGGGGGAAGTATACAGTACTGAATAAAATAAACCAGAGTAGTAGAGAGAAAGGAAAAGGTTGGAAAAGAAGGGACAACAATACAAAGAATGAATAAAGAGAAGAAATAAGCAGCTTTACCAAGAATGTCGATGAATTTCATATCAGGGTTATGAATGTATTTTGATACCATGGATCTCCAGGGAACCCACTTCTTTTGGGTTCCATCAAAATGAAAATCATAGAGAGTCGGCAAGTAAACTGCAAAATTAAACAAAAGAATAAAATATAAATGAAATAAATAATAGACAATAACAAGAAGCATTTTGAATAATAACAACAACAACAACAGTAATTTAATTTAATTTAAGAAAAATATTTAGATGAAAAATGGTAACTTGCTGATCTTGTATATGAAGTTACACAATGATCTGTGTTGTTTGTCATTTTTATAAAATTGAGTATACAGTTTAATGTGCTCTAAGAAATACTCATATTTTCTTAATTCACTGTCAATGCCAAGTATGGCAATAAGTTAATTTTGGACGCTACTTCCACCTCACCTGGAATTTTTCCAGGGCCAGCAAGCACCTTCTCATCATGAACACTGCTCAGAGAGGACAACTTTTTGATAAACTCATCAAACTTCTGTCTGCCTTTTTCCAGGAGAGTAGCCCCTAGTGAACAGTAGAGTGCCTCCAGAAAATAACACTCCAGCTCCTCAGAAATGAAGTCCTCGTTCTCCAGCAGAGAATCCAGCATCACAGTCAACTGCATCACCTACAAGAAAAAAGAAGTTTGTGCTACATGCTACAAAGATTACTTACACTGTACTGTTGTTCAGGTCTCTACTGATTCACTCACCATGTTTAAATCTGTCTGTGGGATCACAGTCTTCAGTTTCTCTGTCTGTTTTCCATCAACTATACCATCCACTATCATATCAATGGCATTTGGTACATATTTTTCAAACAGTTTGCGGAGTTCTGTCTTTTCCTGTTAACAGAGCAAAGGCATGTTGAAAATATAATCTTAGCAGGGTCAGAACATTTTTACTTTTTTTACTTTACATTTTTACTTTTTTTGTTATTCTCAGTGGCGATTTGTCAGAGAATTTTCTTTGGAGGCTGATGTGTAAAAACAAAACTGATCTGCTTACATTGTAAAAAAAAAAAAATATATATATATATATATATATATATATATATATATAGTTTTCATGTAATTAAATTATATATAACGACACACTCAGCTTTCTTGCTTGACAAACCACTAGTAGAAATTTTTGGGATAAGTTAAGAACACTGTAGATTCTATATATATATATATATAGACATACATTAGGGGCTCTGCTGTTGACCCATTTTTCCCAGAAAGGAGCGTAGCGAAGGTTTTTGGGGTCCACAAACACCATTCCACAACGTGAAACGGTAGCAGGGGAGGCATACTGCAGATCTCCAACCTAAAATACATCAGTTTGGTTTGCAAGTCTACAACAGTTACAGTCCTTTGACAAAATGAAAGGTTTACATAATACCTCAAAGAGCAGAGCACAGTGGTTCTGTAGACGAATTCTCTCTCCATTAGCCAGTGTGAGAAGCTTGTTATCATCCATAACTGAATTCATGTTCTCCACCCATAGAGCATCTACATCTCCATCAAAGAGGACATACCTATAAGGCAAAGCCAAATTCATGGTAGTTTTATTTTATGCCTTTGATATAAAATAGATGTAGAAGAGTTTTTTAATCCATGATTTTCACCTCCTTTCTTTTTTGTCTGTGGGTTTATTGATGTCACGGAATATGTTAGACAGTATCCCATCAGTCCAATCTCGTGTGACTGGGTCCAGGATCCCATAGAGCTCAATTACACTCATCGCTTTAGGGTTCAGGCTGTACATTTTGGTCAGCAGGCCCAATCTACAGATACAATTGGACAGTTATGTGTATTTGCCTGAGAAAACAATTTGTTTTATGAACATGTAGCAACATTTCTAGACATTCTAGACATAAAAACTGCAGTTACGAGTCATTGTATTAATATATATTGGTATTTATGAGTAGACAAAGACCTGGTCTGTGATTGGCAGAGTGTGTTGATCACCACAGATTTCCCTCCTCCTGTTGGTCCAACCACCATGGTTGTGTGTCTGGTCATCATAGTCTCATACATTTGCACCACTTTGTCCACCTACATTCACAAATTAGCCATGAATCTACACTCAATAATTACAATCCTCTGAAAATGGATTTAGAAGGGAATAATCACCTGGCTGGGCAGCATAATATACTTATTCTCCAGCAGGGTGTCCTCTACAGCGTCATTAAAGCTGGGGTAACGTACACGTGGGCAGTCAAGCCCAGGGAACAGATCCGAGATGAGGCCCAAAAACAGAGGAACATCCTCAAATACAAACTTGGGCAGGTTCATATCTCTAAGAGCCCTCATCAAAACAACATCCTAAAAGGAGTAAAGAAAGGAGAAAGAAAAAGAAGAAAATAAATGGGAGTAATTAGAGTATTTGTGATGGCAGCTCATTAAGCTGGGCTGGAAAATGATGAAGAGAGATCAATACCTCACTGAGATCAGGTGAACCTCTCTTCAGCTCCCCTGCCATTACTAACACTGACTTCAGTGCTCTAAGCCCAAAGTCATAGTGTGACTGTTTAGACAGCTGCTCCCGTGCTAGTTTGTACAGCACTGTCATCTTCTTTGCCAAAACCTGCAAGTAAATCATTTATGCAATTTTATGTTTGCTTATTCACAGAGTGAAAATTGGCTCTGAAAATAATAAATGATGTTTATTAACAAAGTTCAGGAGGAACATTTTCAGATGATTGACTGATGTGTTCTAACCACTTACATACACAGGGGGAGTACTCTGAGTTTAGGACAAATTCCACCCAGTTCGTGACCAGACAAATACGCTAAGGAAATTTAAATGTACTCCCTCAAAAATTATATGTAAGTGTGAACTTGTGAATCTTTTTGATTAAAAACAATTAAATTGTATAATTTATTCTCACTTTAGTCTGATCAATGATGATCAATGATTTTGTGAGATGCTATACCATCTTTTCTTTATATAGACTTCTTTAAAGAAATAGCTTACTCAAAAAAAAATTAAATTCTGCTATAAATACTGCTTACTTTCATGTTGCTTCAAACCCTTAAGACTTTCATTCATCTTTGAAACACAAAAGAGGATATTTTTAATAAATCCTTTTCTAAAGTGTTTTTTTTATATCTTCTTTTGTGTTTTAAAGATGTGTTTTAAACGACATAAGGGGGACAAATTAATGACAGATTTTTTTTTTTTGGGGTAACCATTTAATCTACTGAGAACCCAGCCCTCATTTTCTAATAGAAGGAGTCCCCACCTTAGCCATAAGGAAGCCTTCAGAGAAGAGCATGATCTCACAGATCTGCTGCAGGTCAGGCACGATGACTACCACTGGTCTGAATAAAGTTTTCACTGACTCAGGAAGTTCTGTGCGGCCAGCATAACCAGGGTTCATTGTGATGAAGATCCCAATACGATTATCTAGACTGATTTCTTGACCTTCAAACTAAACAACACAAAAAACAAAAGACATCAATGCCTAAAATATTTACAACAACCATCTTTCAGTATATGACCATAAAAGAATGGCTCTGGAATAAAAGTCCAGTGAAAACTCACTTGAAACCTCTTGAGGTCCAGCATGAGAGCGTTTCGGATTGTTTGGATTTGGGATGAGATAACAGACAGCACTGAGGCGTCAATGCGGTTGAACTCGTCAAAACAGCCCCAGGCTCCACACTGAGCTAAACCAGAGAGGATTTTCCCCACAGCCTAAAGGACAGGAAAACACAATCTGAATTAAGAATATACACAACAAATTTTAGGATCAGGTAATGATTTTTTTTTTCTGCCAGACATTAATTATTTTATTCAGCAGGGATGTTAAATCTACAATGTTACAAAAGATTTCAAATAAATGCTGTTCTAAATTTGCTATTCATTAAAGAATTCTGGGGGGTGGAGGGTGGGTATGATTTCCACAAAGATATTAAGACTGAAAACTGGAGTAATGATGCTGAAAAATCAACTTTGCCATCAGAGAAATATAATTTAAAAAAAAATCTAAATAAAATAAAAGTTTATAATTTTATAATATTCACATTTTGAAGTTATAGTTTTTACATTCTGAACATACATCATATTTAAATAAATCATCTTAATCATTTTGTTGAACTAAACGCATCACCATGCAAAGCAATAATCGTTCAGTAGATTTTGAGTCTGCAGTCTCTTACCATGTAGTCCATGCCCTCTCCACAATTGGTGACCACACACAAAAGCCCCAGAGCTTTTGCCAGGTCTTTAGTGGATTCAGTTTTCCCTGTACCGGCAGGCCCAGCTGGTGCTCCACCCAGGAACATAGACAAGGCCTGAGAGCATAATACAATTAATAAGCCGTGTTAAAAAAAAACCCGGGCCATTTAGTGCAGGACAACTGTGTAAATCAAGTACCTGGGTAAGTGTGAGATAGATACGGTCAGTCAGGGGGGTAATGACCAGCCGGCCGTTCAACCCCATGTACTCATAGCCGTAAGAGAACTGAGCACTGCACTGCCGCACAAAAAGCTCATCAGGCTCTTTAACCCAGTAGAATCTTAATTGACTCTCCCATTCAAACTCACGGGCATCTGTAATACTGCCCACAAAAAAAGTGTTTTTAGAATATTAGACAGAATATTAAAAAAATACGTTACAACCACTTTTGAGGGGACAATTTTCATATCTTACCTATCTCTGACAAAAGTGTCCACAATGTCCCTTGCGTGGACATCGATGATAAGGACAGTGTTAATTTTCCGTCTGTCATTCTTATTTAAAGGTTGTGTGATGCGCTTCACCAAGTCATTGATCTGCTGGTGCATTTTCTTTGCGTACTGTTTTAATGCCTGCTTTTCTCCTTGATTCATCCTTTTGAAGACGTCTTCCACCTCCCAGGTCCACCACACCTGGTTCGCTGCCAGCACCACCATGCCCTGGTAATCAAGCATCCAGTCCACCCTGATGGAAGGGCAGGCAGCCATATTATACATTCTCATAAATTCAAATTAGACAGAAAAGTTCAATGAGATGCAGTCTAGAAATGTCCTCACCTAGTCTTTTGGTGGTTATAGAAGTAAATTGCCTCTTTGGTGATGAGTCTGTTGGTTCTCCTCATCTCCAGCAGCACTCCAGTCATCCAGTCCTCCACACGGCCCTCTGCAGGGACAGGTTGTTTGAGCTCCATCACTTCCCCCTCGGCAGACACCAGTGCCCTTGCCACCATCTCTCCGTTCATTCCCGTATCAAAACGCAAAGCTGCAATGTTGTCATACATCTGTCGATGAGGGAAAAAAATAATAATTGTGTAGTGCACCTGTTATCTTATTCAATTCATTTGAATGATTTTAATTTAAGTTTATATAGCTTAGAGCAGGGGTTATCAAACCGAGATTGGGGAACCCCCAGGGGGCAAAAATGATTGCTAGTGGGTCCGTGGAAAAGTTATCAGAGTAAACAATATAAAAATAAATAAATACAAAAAGATTACACTAATAACTAACTAAGCAAATACATTTCAAAATAAAATAATACATTGATTAAATACATTTTGATTTAAGTTTGATTCAAACAAAGCCTAACCAGAAAGTTTGAAATAGTTTTAAAAGCTTAAAGTTTGATAGTTAGATAGATAGATTGCTAGGGTACTCAAAAGCCTCGTTCAGACTCTCAGTCCAAATGCGATTGGAATCTGATCAAATGTTTGACTGTCCACACTGTTCAGCAACTGTTGGTTTCTATGGCAACGACATTACATTGGTAGGCATAAGCCAAAAAAAGCCACAACAACCGCAATATAGAGAGGTTTGTAATACAGATGTTGTCTTATTTACATCATGACGTGCAGCCGCCGTGCTGGACTACTGCATCTTCTGAGGCAACGGCAGAACCGCATGAGGCATGTCATTTTCTGCTCGACCAGCTTTCTGTGTGTTTTCTATAACAATGTCTGCCATTTACTTTTTACGTAGCAAGAGAAAGCTACATAAACCATGCAAAATCAAAGCGGTCAGACTGAAACGGATTTCAGAAATGTGATTTGAATAGGATTTCAAACTACATATGAATGTAGCTCAAAATGGATTTGGACTGATAGTCTGAACGAAGCTAAAGCGGTTGCTAGGGTGTTGCTATCTGGTTGTTAGGGTACTCAGAGTGGTTGCTAAGTTCTTGCTACGTGGTTGGAAGTGTACGCAGGGTAGTTGCTAGGGTGTTGCTATGCAGTTAGTACTGTTCTGGGTGGTTGCTATGTATATATATATATATATATATATATATATATATATAAAATATATATATATATATATATATATATATATATATATATATATATATAAAATTAGAAATACATTTTTAATTAAATTTTAATAAAATAAATAACTTTTGTAAAATATACATTTTGATTTAAATGATACACGTAACCATATAGCACTACAGAGGATAGAAAACACTCTTATTATATATTTTTTTCCACAGTATTAATTGGGTCTTTATACTTGAAACTATTTGCCTTTTAAATTTTAGGATGGGGCTCCTTGCATGAGGATGACCATATTTTGGGGTCCATGGCATCTAAAAGATTGAAAGCCCCTGCAGTAGAGTACGAGTAGCCTAATAAAAGCAGGTTTTATTGCACATTAAACTTGTTAAGCTCATATGACTAGCCAAATTCTACTTGTTCTATCCCTATAGTTTATAAAATTCAAATATGCATGTGTATCATTCAATAAGATCAATAACATGCATTTAGATTTACAACAATAACATGCATTTAATACATTTTCATCTCATTCTATTTTTTAGCATGCAAAATTACCTTGATCATGTGCTCCTGCACACAAGTAGGCTCACTGCTCCCCAGGATACTGAGCAGCTCATCGTCAGAAATGAAGAAAAAGCGTGGGAAAGCGTTTCGCTTGGAATCGAGGTAATCATTCAGACTCTTTTGACACCTCTCCAAACCATCGCTTAGGTTCTGCAGGTCAGCCAGACGATTTGGAACCAGACAGCATCTCTTAATTCCAGGGTCCTTCACTGTGTCAGTCATTATCTGGTGATATCCGTCAGAGAATAAGGGACTTACATTCTTCCCCAAAAAACATATTAACATATTAGATGTTGGTGCAGAACTCACCTTTTTGAACATTTTGTCAATATTGTCAAATTTTTTTGCTTCCTCAGGTAGCTGTGACCGAATGTCCCCTCCAATGAAAATGCTTTCCAGGTACATCCACTTTTGCTGTACTAACATCCATACCTACACATTTAAGAACAATAGTAAAGAAAAGTGAGCATGAGGAAGTGTAGTTTTAAAGTCAAGATAGTGTTGTTTTCCACTGACCTCAATAATCTCACTAATGAGTGATAGATTCTTCTCCCACTGCTGCACGGTGGCCAGGAAGGGACCAACAAAGTGGCTGCCTGCCATACTCTGCAGGTTCATGGCATCATCATCCAAGTGCTGGAGGATGTCATCCACAGCACCAAGAATGAAGCCATGCTCCTGTGTGCCTTTTAAGAACCGCTGCACACTGAACTTCATAATTTCCCATGTTTCCTCCACTTCTTTTACTCCCTGTAAAAATGCACAAACACACTCTGCAATCTAATTTCACAATTATTTAAGAAATTTCATAGAATGTTGGCAACCAAACAGTTTCAGTTCTAATTGACTTTCATTGTACGGACAAAGATACAATGGAAGTCAATGGGAACAGAAACTCTTTGTTTACAACATTCTTCTTTCTATACCAACTATAATATTTTATGTTCCACAGAAGAAAAAGGTTTGAAAGTTTGGAACGGCAGGTTTCTTGATTGCAGGATGATCATTTTTAGGTGGACTTTCCATTTAACGCTTATGCTGGATTTCAAACCATTACTAATATAATGAGTGTAGTTGAATTTAATTTTTGGTGAGATTTCTAACCGTCTCAATGCCAAGTTCCTTTACAGCTGAGGTGACGATCTCACTGATGACGTTGCCATACTTGTGCAGTTCCATGGAGAACATGTTCTCCAGAGTGAAGGTGTTTGGGTTCATCTCAAAGTTGGTGCCTGTCCTCTCCATTAGGCCCTTCCAGTGCCTGCAACAACCAAGTGAGCACTTGAGTCTTGTGCAGCATAAAGCATATCCAAACAGCTAGTGACCTTAGATTAAGCTACCTTTTTGAAGATCACACTATTCAGCCCTTAATCATATTTACTAGCTGTGTTTAAAGGCAGAGACATATTTCTTTAAGTATAAACATTATCAAACAAAATAAAAGCATTTACCTGTCCCTGAGAGCCTTATTTTTCAGGTCCAAAAGGAGAGGGAGTGACTCTTTGAATTCTTTCATACGGCCCTCCAGGAAGAAAGATACAGGAAGAGCTCTCACATCCTTTGGCAGCTTCCGCAAGCTCTTGATAAGTCCTTCTATACCGTCCTGCAGAAGCTTTATGTCCAGATTTACCCAAAGGGTCTGTGACCACTCTGTCTTAGCTGCCTGAGGAATGTACACACACCTGTGTCAAAACTGTTCAGAACATGTGACCAACATAATAATAAGTCAAATTTTATATAATGGACATGCTAACTTTCTGGTTCGTATAAATCTCATAGATCTGTCTCAGGCCCCTCATCTCCTTCTGTACATTGAGAAGCTCTGGGTACATAGTGATGGGCAGGTTGAACAACTTTTCAGCTTTAGCCAGTTCCTGACGGCTTGCCTCTACCCTAGCCAACTCCTTCTCATAGGTATCCATGATCTCTAAACCTATAAGAGTACACATAAACAATGAGGTGGGTAAGATATGAAAAACAAAACACATCAGGATAATGTCCTGGTGCTCTTGCCTTTCTCTAGATTGTCTCCCACTGCTCCAGGCCCATGCATGTTGAAGCTCTCTGCAAATATGGAGATCTCCTGTTTATACTCCTCAATCTGATTCAGAGTGATCTGAGGAGAGAGAGAGAGGGAGGGGGTTGGGGGGTGAGAGTGTTGTCGTCCAACCAACTGGCAGGTGATGATCCAAATGAGCTCTTAAAATCGAACAATGTTTTTAAATGCCTTTGTTCTGGCATTTAGATCCCCACAGATTAACACACTTCCAGGCCCATGGAAGTATGTTAAACTGTGGGGATCTAAATGGCAGAACATGATCCCTTCCTGACTACTTCCTGACCGAACTTCCAAAAAAACATTGTACATTTCCCAAGATATAATTCTGACAGGAAAGTTCTACTTGAGCTCTGTCGAAGCCTCGTCCATGGCAGGGAGAGAGGGGATTCTCTAGGGAGATACACCTACAGTTCATTTCATGGTTGCTCAACAGTTGACTACATGATCACAGATTTAGATCTGTTCTCTTTCAGAGCATTCACGGTCAAACCACTAACATCCCTTTCAGATCACAGCCAAATTACTGTGTATCTAAAAAGGACAGAAAATACTAACATACTGTACATCCACAACCCAGTAAGCTGTATGACATTAGAGAGAAATACAGTTGTGTGCAAAACAGCACAGAAAAATATGTGGCAGCAATGGACCATCCAAAAGTCTGCTCACTTATTGACAACTTCCATGCAGTGTTTATCCTCACAATGGAGATGGTGTAAATCTGGCCGTGGAGAACATAAATAATATATTTGATTATTTGGCAACTTTATCCAATCTCAAATGCTCTAAGAAAATCCATAACACCATAGAAGAAAATGAAAAATGGTTTGAATTAGATTGTAAAACAATGAATCAAATTCAAAAACAGACAACCAAACAATGCAGAATTGCGTCATCAATATTGTGAGGAACTTAAACAGTCTGGGACAGTTGGAATTCTCTGAATAAAAAACACATGAACAAACAGCCATACAAAATGGAGACACCTGGAAAAATAACTTTGAACAACTTTATAGCAAACTGATTATGAACCAAGAACAAACTCAAATTTATGAAAAAAAATTTCAATATGGAACATACAATTGGAAAATACCAAAACCCATGAGACTACCCCATCACAGAAAATGAACGTATTGATCACATCCATGCTAAAAATAAAAAAATCTAATGGTCCAGATGGCATCCTCAATGCAATGCTGAGAGCACAAATTCAGATTGGCCTTACTAAACCTTCAACTTGGTTTTGAGTATTTGTCATATCCCTGACACCTGGAATAGAGGACTCATAACGCCCATATTCAAGAGTGGAGACAAATCAGACCCAAACAATTACAGAGGCATCTGTGTGATCAGTAACCTGGGGAAGATTTTCTGCAGCATCATCAATACAAGACTTGTTCACTTCCTTAGAGAGCACAATGTGCTGAGCAATAGTCAGAGTGGATTCTTACCAAATTACAGAAAATCTGATTAACCAAAACAAAACCAATGTATTTTGCTTGCTCTGTAGATTTCCAGGAGACCTTTGATTCAAATTGGCATGAAGGTCTTCTGTCTAAACTTCTAGAATCAGGTATCAGGGGCAAAACATACAACATAATTAAAACAATGTACTCAAACAATCATTGCTAAATTAAAATTGGAAATAAACAAACAGCGTTGTTCACTCAAGGGCGGGGTGTGAGGAAGGGCTGCCCACTATCACGGACCCTCTTCAATATTTACATCAATGAACTAGCAAAACTCCTAGATCAATCAGCAGCCTCTGGCCTCACACTACATGACTCCTCTATAAAGTTCCTACTGGATGCAGATGATCTGGTGCTGCTGTCTCCAACAGAAGAGGGTCTACAGCAGAACCAGAACTTCCTGCATCAGTTCTGTAATACCTGGGCCCTGACTATCAACCATAACAAAACTAAAGTACTAACATTTCAGAAAAGACCCAGATGTCAGGGAAAGAGACACAACTTCACCCTTGACCAAAATTGATCATGCCACCAACTACACATACCTCGGGTTAAAATTCAATGCAAACGGAAACTTCAACTTGGCTGTAAATGAACTGAAAGAGAAAGCAAGAAGGGCTTTCTATGCCGAAAGCATTTCACTAGCAGCAGATACATCAATTCCTGCCACAACAAGAGGGAAGACTCGACCAAACAGTGATGCGTCCATTTACTCACACACTCACACTGACACATGAACTCACATACTCTAATACACACACATAGGCAAACACACACCACTTTAAGTACTTTTTTTTCGCCACCTCCTGTTTTTTCACACTTGTTCAATACTTCTACTTTGTTCATTTTTTTGTATTTTTATTTATTTATATTTTCATGCTTATATAAATGCTTTGGCAATACAATGTACAATTTGTCATGTCAATAAAGCTTTTTTGAATTTGAGAGCTTATACAATAATTAAGCTTAATTGGTAAATGATTTGTACTACCTCTGCAAAAGTCTTCTTTACTTTTCCCAAACTGCGGTCAACCCGTCTAGACTCTTTAAAAAGTTCACTCCACAGATTGCAGATGTTGGCAGACAGTTGCACCTCCTCCTCTAAAGTCTTCAGGACAAAGTTGGAAAGCAGATAATGATCAATTGAATGACCACAAAGCGTTTTAGAGCATATTCAATATTTTGCATGTACATACCAAAAGTTTGGATTCAGTAAGATTATTCTTTTTTTGTGAAAGAAATTAATAAGTTTAATCACCAAGGACAACTAAGGACAGTAACAACATTTATAATGTCAAAATATTACTATATATCTATTAAAAATAAATGCATTTTATATTTCTATTCATCAAAGATTCCTGAAAAAAGTATCACTGTCTTCACAGAAATATTAAATATTTTTTCTGAAGACTGGAGTATTGAATTCAGCTTTATCATCGGAGGAATAAATTACATTTCAAAATATACTAAAATATAAAACAGTTATTTTGAATTCTAATAATATATCATAATATAACTGTTTTTAACTGTATTTTTGTCAAATAAATGCAGCATTTGTGAGAAAAAGTAACATCTTTCAAGAACATGGAATCTTACCAACTCCAAACTTTTAAACAGTAGTGTATACAGTAATTTAGTGACTTGAAAAGTACATATGGGCTCAACACAAGCACATTTTATCATCTTTTAATATAACAATTTGGTCTAGACTAATTGGTTTAAACATGAAATGTTGCTCTACTGTCTAATACACTCAGGTCTACTCACCTCTACATTGTACATGCTCAGAGTTCTGTATCGCTCTTGAATATCACTGATTCTCATCTCCACTGAGAGAGACATATCTCTAATGTCTGTGATGGTGCCCAGAACAAATTTCAGGTCCTCCAAGGTATTGGGGCTCCTCTTTAAATTATCTGACCATTTCTGTTCACAATAAATGCATTCTATAAGAACAGACTGTCGCAAAATCTCAAAATTTCACTTACATGACTCTTAGATCAATAGAAAAATTTGTCCTCACCAACAGCTCATTGCGCAGGTTGAAAAGCTCCTCTCGGGCCGAGTCATTAAGTAGCCTGCCCAGAGAAGTGACCCACGCTTGTGCGTTCTCCTGGATGGCACAGGCCAGTGGCTCCAGGTTCAGCCTGATTATGTGTTCATGCTTCACCAAAGGCTGCTTTGCCACCTCATTGCTGACCTTGACATAGAACTGAAACTTCTCATCATACATCACACAGGAGGGCTTCTTGGCTGCAAACTTCTCCATGACAATAGCCTTGTCTAGTTTCCAGAGAGAGCGGTAACTCATCCAGGTTTTGAGGTAGAGGCTGATTCCATTAAGGAGACGCTGCACTGTCTGGGAGACGGCTGTGGCTTGCTCATTTATCTGTGGAAGCTGGCACACTTCATTGTAAAAAGTGAAGATGAATGGTTTGTCTTCTCCATCCACATGCTGTGGAGGGCAATGGATGCAACTGCCATGCATCCAGCGAACAAACCGCTAAAAAGATACAAACAGGGAAAATATCTATTTAGTATGCATGTCAGTTTCTGTTGTTAATTTATTAATATTTTAATGCATGATTGATTCATTTACTGTTTATTTGTATTTTAAATTTTTATTGTAATTTTTATTTTGACTGCATTTATTTGTATATCAAATAATATATTGTTATGTATATATATATATAAACATTTATTGTGCTTAAGTGCCGAACTGTCCCGCAGTAGGTTCAATTTGAGCCATTTACGTGGGTGATTTGCAGTAAGAGAAACAATGTTGAAAATTTAAATAAACACCTAAACAAATAATTTTGTGAATGTTTGTTAGATGTGTGTGTGCTGGAAAAAAAGTGTGCTTGTACACAATTGTGGATTGGACCGATCCATGGAGCACCAAAACACTATTGATGCCAATCAGCAATAGAATGCGCAAAAAAATACAATTCACCTCTTTATTATCAAAATATTATTCTCCAACGTGTGAGCAACACGGCGCATGTTGTGTTGACGTGAGAGAGCAGACTCATGCATCAACACAACACACATGCACTGGAGTCATATGGATTACTTTAAGGACGTCTTAACCTTTTACCTTTCTGGGACATGAAAATGGTAGTTGCTTAGGCTGTCAATGGAAGGACAGAAAGCTCTCAGATTGAATTAAAAAGATTCCGAAGATAAACAAATGTCTTACGGGTTTGGAATGACATGACGGTGAGTAATTAATGACATAATTTTTATTATTGGATGAACTAACCCTTTAATCCCTCCCTCTTTTAACTTGTACTATTCTGAACGAAGTCTGAAACTTTATATTACTAACACTTCTCGTGTTTATTGCTTCTTTTAGATAAATCTCTTGTTGTATTCCTTATTTGAATAAATGTAAATGATTTATCTAAATAATCCTATCATAATTTATGAATTTTGCAACGTCAACAGTTATTGAACTGAAATAAATCAACATTGAGCTGACTTGAGTTGAATAATGACAGCTCAGAGTTGATTTACTGCAGAATAAGATATATATTGCATAAAGTGCTATATAAATAAAGGTGACTTGACATAAATGTAGCCTGCAACATACCCTGGTGCTCTCCACAGAGTCAGCAACACACTGTCTAATAAGCTTGTACACCTCACTGTTCTTGGGAAGCAAAGCAATCTCAGGAGCAGCTAGGATGGTATCGATTTGGAAGAGCGGAGTAGTGCCCATCAGTGCGTTGTTAAAAGCTTGAATATTCCTGAAAGAAAAAAAGTGAATGGTAAGCATAAGAGCATTAGACCTATGCGATCTATGTAAATGTATCTGTGAAACAATCAAATAAACCTACTGAAGCACCATCTTGGTAAGTGAATCAAAGATTTTGCGTTCCCAGTAAGCGTAGAACTGAGCCATGCCCTTGGCTTTGCCAGTGCTGGTTCCCATGATCAGACTCTCCATCTTGGTGAGGAGAGGACTGATAGCTGCATACTTGTTCACCAGCAGGTTTACCACCTTTGCCCTCTCACTCTCAATGAAATCACAGAACTCCTTTATTCCTGGAATAAAAGGCAGAAAACACTTTAACACATTGCCACTTTGTACCTGATGTGCTTGCGAGTTATTGAGAGTAATCTAGTCATTGCAAATAACATTTTTAACCTGGTAGGTGTCTGGTTTTATCTGCCACATGGGAACTTGAAAAGGTTTGCAGATTCAATGGTTTTAAGTTTATCGTCAATGTCTCGTTCATTCTTCTGAATTTGATTGACCAGTGACTCAAATTTGGAAGTGGCCTGGTTTCCACGCTGGATGAATTTTGATATACCTGTTAAATGAAGTTAAATTCAAGAAATTACATTGGTAAGAACTTTTAGAAGTCAAAGTGGTGGGGCAGCCACTACTTATTTCACGGGGAACACAAAAATTACTAGTATATCCTGCACTCAAAAAATTATATATAGACCTAAATCTAAGATTTATGTATTTGAAATGCATATAAAACTTCCATCCATCTGGATTATATAGTTTTAACATAAACCAAACTTAATGTGATGTCCTACATACTTGAAACAGGTAAGATTTCTACACTCAAAAAATCATGGCATAGTTTATTATCAACTATTTGCATCTATTTGATTTTATTTAAATAGTCATATTTTCAAATGCATGATTTAAAATCGCTTAGAATCATCACAAATCTGTTAATTGTGAAAACGTTTACATTTATTCAGTATTAACATGGATAAAATATGTCTAGCAGTGGAACAAGCAATATTCAGTATGTTAAAATGTATTGGAGCAAAGCAAATTTGATTGATTAATGATAAACATATAAACCAGATTATTTGGCAATTAAAATAAATTCAGTTTATTGGTACTATTACGAAATCTAACTTTCTTTCCATATTCATTTATGTATTAATATTATCCTCTGCATGCGTTTTAAAGCCTTATCGCTCAACTCCTGTCGCATGTGCACAGAGCTGGATGTCAGCACATCAGTGAGTAGTCTATTAAACAAGTCTAGTTCTCTATCAAATGACAGAAGATAAACAGAAATTCAATCACTGCTCTTGACTGACTGAACTTTAGTAGATTTATTTAATAAGAACAAATTTCTTACTTGAATGCTGCTGTTAAGGCTATGGCGAGGAGATAAACATGGCGGACTGTGAACAGCTCAGCTCTCTGAGGGAGGGGTCTGTGCTAGTATGTCAGTGTCCATCAACACGTGTGGGCGGGGCCTCTGCAATGGGACGTCACACTGCAGGAATCTGGAAACAGCTTGTGCTGAGACACTGCTTATGATTTATGGGGATTGAAAAAAAATGAGTGGCTGGATTTTTACCATTATAGGGTGGTTGTGTACACACACTGCCAACACACATTTCAAACACCTCATAAAAGTGAATTTTGCATAATAGGTGCCCTTTAAGTTTATTAGTTTATGTCAACACTGAAATTTTAGGTTATACTTTATTGTTTCAGTGTAATTATATATTTAAGTACTGAGTAATATGAATAAACTAGTAACTATACTTACTTACTATAGGGTTAGATTAGGGTTGTTTTAGGTTGCATGAAATTATGGATCATTTATAGTTATAGTAACTACATTTAACATGTGTAACAAGGAAAATATAAAATAAAATGTTACCATTTTTTATATGCACTTCAAATACATAAATCTTACATTTAGGCCTAAATCTTTTCTTTTTTGTGTGTGTGTGCAACTTACCCAAACAATTCCAATTGAGTCTTTTGAACCCATTGCTTAGCACTCGCCTCAGTTCCTGCACCTGATCAGCCATTAGTAAGAACTCGGCATCATTTAGATTATCCATCAGGGAATGGTAATGGTTTACTAACTTATTCAGTTCAATTTTGTACCTGCATGCGTAATAGTAAATAGTAACAAAAGTATCAAAACACACTTCAAGAGACATTTTAAGGAAGTCTTTTTAGGTCAAATGTCATGAAGGTACAGTGGAATTAATTGTATGAATTAATTATTGGCAGACTACCTGAGAACCTGTTTTCTTGCAGAGCCACATTTTGTGCCACATTTGGTAAAAAGATGCCCAAGCGATCCATATATTTGGTCTCAGATATGATCTCCTGTAGTTCAGGGGCAAAATTTACAGAGTAGCGCACATCCTTTTCCACACCCCTCTCTGAGCCTTGAGCAGTCTGCAATCACAGTCATAATCAGACATAACATGTTATTTCAAATACGTAATGGCTATTGAGTAGAGTGAAACAAAGGCCCTGAGATCATTAAGATTACTTATCCTCATTTTCCATGCTCATATTTCCCATTATCAATTTTGACCATCTTTTCCTCACAGCTAACAGAAAGGTTTCCCTGTCACTGCAACGTACGGTATTTGGTTGTATGGAGTCTTCATAGACAGCCCCAGCACTGTTGACCATGATCAGCACACTTCTTCATTAGAAGGGGCAGAGTCTGATTAATCTCTTCTTTCCAATGGTTAAAGAGCTCCTCCTCATAGTCCCTCATTCGCGAAGCCATCACTGAGGATTTAGATTCCACCTGCAAAAAAAAAAAAAAACAACGCATTAACAAAAGTCATTCATGTAAATGCAAATATGAGAGAGCATAAGCATATGCAAAGATTTTTTCTCTTTTCCTGCATAACTAAGTTCAAGTTTGTGAACTCTGATTGATGTAGTACCCAAATATAGAATTTAGGGATGTGCAAAACTACACATTTTCTAAATTGTGTTGCCTGAATGACTAGTAACCAATAAAAATCCCTGAATAATAACAATGGTTTTTGGCACCTGACCCTGATCAGACTGTTTTTAGGGGGCATTTACTTAAAGACTACACTTTTCCTAAAGTAAGACATGTTCTTGCATTCAAAAACAGGCACATTTGCAAAACAGAATGGAAAAGAATGCAGTCTCGAACTATTTTATTTAACACACATCTTAAAAATTATGGAAAAATTCTAAAAATATGATAACACAATATGATTTTAAATTGTAACATTTTAAATGTATAGGGATACCAGTTGGGAACAAGTTCACCACAGAACAGATATCCGATAAGAGACATAGAGACCACTTGTCTGGCTATCACAAGACCAAGCTCAATCTTTTAAGACTGAACATTAGTCTGGGGAGTCTGCTCTATATTGTTGTACTGCACAAGAGGCGTGATCAACGGGCATAGTTCAATGACTCTGTATGTAATTGGATAGTCCTTCAACCAATCAGACCAACGATCCGTCGCTTCTCTATCCGTCATCGTGTTAAACCCGCCAAGAGCATGCCAGGTGGATAAGCTTGTTTGTGATTGGTCCCCGCAAATTTGTAACGGAATCAGGATAGACAAATGTACAGGCTTCCAGCCTGAGCTGCAGGGCGAAATCAAATCTCCTGCATATCGGGCTGGGTTTACCCAGTCTAAGAGACCACCTTAATTCCATAGTTTCAATAGAGTTTGAGCACATCATTGCAAATGATTACATTGGTATTTGAGTGTGTGGATTGGTTAATACTATATACACACACAACACCAAGCGTGAAGGAAGCATCATGTCTGTTTGGTTTTCACCTGCTTCATGAGGAGCTATATTCTACAAATGCTAAAATCAGCGCCACCTGCTGGAAATAGGTGGAGCAAATGGAGCAAACCTGGATATAGGTGGAGCGTCTTTACGTTTCAGTGTTGACAGCATGCTCTAACATTGTTGGCTGATAGCCAGCCCTCGCCAAAAAGGCATTCATGATAGGCCTTTATAACAGGTATATCCCCATTTTGTTATATTTATGTTGAATGCCTACAAGGTTTGACACTCAGCTCATCATACTAGTAACAAAAACATTTACTAACTTTTACTTTTGACAATGCAGGAAGACTTACTATTTTGCCCTCTTCACTGTCCATCAGCTCACATGCCTCCTTGAAGCGTTTATTGGAGTAATTCATGCGGTCTTGCAGGAAACGCTTCCAAATAATGGCTCCTGCCACAGGAGGTTGATTCTTATTCAGAGGTGGATTATTCTTGAGTTTCATAAATATGTCATTTAGAAGGTCCATCTAGGCAACAACACCAAAGAAGACACTTAAAAACAACAAGAAATGCAATCACTGTATCACCATGACAACATTTAAAAATCAAACATGTTCTAGGGTTATTAGTAAGCAGGTCATGAGGCACCTCTTTGCAGTACTGAGCAATAATATCATTGAACTTCTTCATCAACTGATTGTTGATGGCATCCCTGGAGCGGATGTGCTTGAATTTCAGCAGCAGGTCAAAGGCTGCAGATGAAGAACGCAGCGTCTTGAAGGAGTGATCAATGAAACTGATAGCTTCTCTTTCAATGGCCTTAGTAAAAAGAGAGCATTTAATACAACAAAAATATAAAACGAAAGAAACAAATGAAAACTGACAATACAGTTGCTGCCAGATTTTTACCTGGACGTCAGTTTTAAATTCTTGTATGACCATTTTCCAACTGCTCATTTTGCGGCTGTCAAAAGGGTCAAAGGAAATGTTCTCAATGGGTTCGACGAGGCAGTTTACACGGTGTAAAACATCATCTATTCGCTTTGGATCACCCGTCACTGCTTTTAACTCCGGTCCAAAGATAACGTAGAACTCGTCCAGAGTCTATCAGTGAATAATCATTTGTGAAAAGGTTAATGTCTGTAAAGCCACATTTCTTCATATAAAATACAAAATTATGAAATTAAATATGCTTGAAATAATTTGGCTTACCTGCAAAATGTTATACAAGTCCTGACAGATTGAAGCCATATAGTCTGTTTTTTCAAACAGCTTTTTGCGATTAAATTCCCAGCGAGGATTACGGTCTGATTTCTCAATCTGTGCACGGACCTCGAAATAACTGGCCTTCCACTGATCCAAGACTTGCTTTCCATCCTGAGCTTTGGCTTTGGCCACCACTCTCTTGTCTCTGCATAATATCAATTGATGTGGTGATTACAATTATTATAAAATGACCATTGTGTGTTTTAAGGTAATATAATGTCACTTCAAATGCAACATTTTCATCTTTTTTGTGTCAATGCTGGCTTGTGGTTTGACTTTTACAGATTTTGCTTACTCACTTAAACAGAACATGGACATTTACGACTCTCGCAACCCGTTCAGACAGTTCCCAGGCAACACGTTCCATCAAAGATTCCAAACGCTCATCTGTGTTGTAATGCCTGGATAATATCCAGATTATACGCAGCCCGTTCATCAGTTGAGGAATAGTGTCCAAGACCACTTTGAAATCCAGTCCTGTGACAAGGTTCTGTAAATAATAAACCATTGATGAGAAACACTACATTTTTTAGCCTTACCACTCTGTTGGTGTGGGACCTCAGAATGATTTACAAGAAAAATTACTATATACAGGTTCAGAACGATACAGGGAGTACTAAATAATGAATTGTGTTATTGGGATGCACTGTTGTACTTGTAGTAGTCGAAGTTGTGTCTTGAAAACTGAAACTACTGATTCCTGACATTTTTGAGACAGTCGCCAGATTTTTACTGCAAAGCTGCTTTGAAGCAACTGGTATTGTACTTAACCTATTCCTATGTGGGGCAGCAACATAGGAATGGTTACTTACCCTGAATTGTCTCTCCATTGTGGAGAGGAATTGTACATTATTGGCAGACTCCTCATGGTATTTTCTAAGCTCAGCTGTCGTCTTTTCCAGCTCTTGCATTATGAATGAGTCGGCATGGGTCATCACATCCATAATTTTCTTCACCACTGGCAGGTTCAGCTGCTCACTCAAACTACTCAAGACGGCAAAACGTTCACGCCAGAACTCAATCTCTGCCAAAGGACCGGGTCCCTTCAGTAGTGAAAAAACAGTCCGTCAGTTAACCCTTTAAATGCTCTGTTTACGTTAGACTAGAAAACTTAACAAGAGCTTAACACGAAGTAGAATTTCATCTTGAATAATTCCTTTGAAATTTTACAAACCTGCGGTTTCTTCCTTTTCTGCTCTTCGATGACAATTGTGATTTGTGTGTGCCAATTCATCACACACTGCTCAAGTTTCTCCACCATCCCTGGATTAGACAAGAGGGTCTCCACTTCACCCTCCAAATCCATATCTGGAATGTGCAATTTAAACTCACCTACAACACAGAGATTGTTAAGCCGTTTTTTCAACATTGATAATAATAAATGTTTCTTGAGCACCAAATCAGCATATAAGAATGATTTATGAAGGATCATGTGGCACCGAAGACTGGAATAATGTCTGCTGAAAATTCACAGGAATAAATTACATTTAAAATATATATATTATAATATTATTTCAAATTAAGGTTTGGTGAGCATAAGAGACTACTTTAATAAACATTGAAATTCTAGCATACCTTCAAGCTGCTGTAAGGTTTGGTCTATAACCTGCAAGAATTTATGTGTGCTGTGGAGAAGATCATCTCGGACCTCGAAAGCTCCATGGGATTTCTCTTGAGAGTCTTGAGAGCCAACAACACCATGATAGCCACCATCTGTGAGCTTTAGCTGGTTCACAGAGAGAAGAGGAATATACACCTGCAAGGAAAGAGTTCAATGTAGTAATATATATATATATATATATATATATATATATATATATATATATATATATATATATATATATATATATATATATATATAGTTCCATGGTATATTTAAAGTTAATATATTTTTTATGGGAGTGAGAGGTTTAGTCACGCACATGGTTGAGAAGCTCTCTAAGCATCATCAAGGGGTGGTCTTTCATCATGCTAAACTCAATAAGTTTGGGCATCAAATTAGTAGCCTCATTCATGTCCGCAGGTTCAGAGATGGTTTCTGGATAGGACAAACCACCAGACATATCAGTTAAATGTGCAGAAGTAGAGACATTTCTGTATTTTTCAAATCTCTCTGGGATATTGTTCACGTCTACATGAAGCTCTACGTGATACACAATCTGAACCTCAATCTTGTGATGGGGAAAGAAATGTCAATGCATCACATTTAAATAATAATAATATATATAGCTAATTGATCTCATACACAAAATAGTACATTACATTTTTGGATTTGCACACAAGCACTCCACCTACCTTTAGTGTTCCTCAGGAAGTAGAGGACATTGTATTTTTCAAATCTCTCTGGGATATTGTTCAGGCGTCAACGTACATGAAGAAGCTCGTAAAATTACACAATCTGAACCTCAATCTTGTGATGGGGAAAGAAATGTCAATGCATCATCAATATTTAAATAATAATATATATATATATATATATATATATATATATATATATATATATATATATATATATATATATATATATATATATATATATATATATAGCTAATGGGATCTCATACACATCTTGATTATTAATAAATATATTCAATACACTTAAATAAAAATAAAAAGAGGACATCTGTCCTTGTGTGTGTGTGTGTGTGTGTGTGTGTGTGTGTGTGTGTGTGTGTGTGTGTGTGTGTGTGTGTGTGTGTGTGTGTGCGCCTATAAAAATTACATTGAGAGGTGGTTTATCCACATCTGTTGCCTCTGACAGACCCTCAAATGAAAGATCCGGACTCTGAGAGGCTTCTGGGTTTGAGGACTCCTGGCTTTTTCTTTTTTTACCTTTACCTTTTCTTCTCTCTTCAGTCATGTGTGAGAATTGGAAAAAAAGACAAGAACAACTTGAACCTTTTGATGAATTTATTTCTGATCGTATCAATGAGGATTGAGGAAGCACACTCACTGTAAGTAGGGGTTTTCTCTCTGTCTGAGAGGAGTGTCCCTTCAGACGAAACAGACGGACTTCTCTCAGAGTCATTCTCCGTACCTTCTAACGTTACCGGATCTTGATGTGTATGGACAGGGAAATTATTTACTATTACTATTTTTTACATTAAGCCTTTTATCAGCTAGTGAACAAAATGATATCTGGCTTCATATCTCAAGCATACAAGCGCTTGGAGAAAGTCGTTAACAACTGTATACGTAGAGTAACGTTAACTGCTACAGTAAATGAAGTTAACTAAACATATAACGTAGAGTGTTTAAAAAAAATAAACGTACCAACAGGAATGTCCACTTCGACCTCTTCTTCTCGTATATGCTTGATGAAAAAAAGCGCTGCTGCCGCCTCTTCCTCTGTGACTATGTTTAAAAAGCTTAGAATTTTCTGCTCTTCCTCTCCATCACCGCGACTGAGTAACTCCTCAAAACAGCCTGAATCAGGCAAATAAAACAGCTCACACACTACGTTTTTAATCCACTCCACTCGAGGGTCATCGTGAGCCATTCTTGTTGTTGTCTAACGTTAGGTGAGAATAACTATATAATAAAGTTTGTAATTTGCATGAGAAAACTATTTAGACCGTCATTGTCGCAACCGAAAACGCGCTCTAGTTTTAGTTGACGTAACTATAACAACGAGCGTCACGCGTGCACTGCTGCTGCTATTGTTGCCATATCGCCAGCGCGCTACAAATTAAGTAGATTTATCATTGAGAAACAGAGAAAAGAATGAAACGTTCAACTGTAAAAATATATTTATTTTGTGAACTTTTTATGTTCTTCATTATTCATATTTATTTAATTCTGCAAAAATAATTGCGCTCATTTTAAATGTGCAAACTTTGGCCGTGTAATCCTCTCATTTAATTAAAATTAATTAAAGGAATCATGTAATTTTTGCAGGTTTATTTGCTTTTCATACCATGATACGTTTGCTCTTTTTACACCAGTGCTCTTCTTGCAACAGTGCTCTTCACCCTCCTTAAAATTTCCACCAGGGGGCGATACCTTCTAGTTCTACCTCGAGCTCAACATATATGGATTTACATTATATGGTTAACTTGATACATACTTAAAATAGTTAAACTCATTGTCAACCTAATTTCCAAATTCCTATTTTGACTGCATGACGCTGCACGACACCAGTCACTGAACCCTAATTCACTATTCCGTAATTTAGTCCAACACTATTACAGTTCACTTGAAGGAGTGAATGAAAACGAGTGCGTCAAGTCGGACAGCCATTGAGCGTACATTGGCTGTACACTCGTTATTGCGTTGCAATGTGGGATTGAATGAGTCCACTCGAACATGTCCACTGGTTTCGGACAACACTAAAATGGCTGTCCTCTCAAATAGTGCCCTATTTGAGGGTATAGGGGGGCGATTTCGGTCACTGTGTGTGATCTCACTAAATCATTATAAAAGCTCTACGAGCATTATAATAGGAAACAAATATAATACAGAAATAAATATGACCTGAGGGAATAAAAATGTAGAAATTGTTTTACACAAGAAGCATTTATTTAAATATATACACATGCTGTTTATAGGAGCCATTTTTTGACGATCTGTTTGTCACTAGTTACACTTTTACAGTTTTAACCTGCTTTTACATGTATGAATAAGGATGTATTTAAATATTTAAGATTGTGAACCCACTTCAAAAGTTTTAGCACAAAACGTGCCAAAGTCACAGAATGTGTGTCCCAAACCAGGTACTGGATTACCCCAATATTGCACATTTTGTATAATTCCACAATCAAACACATCTGCCATTAAACTCAACAGTAGAGACCCAAAGACTTGAAATGGGTCTAGATAAGGGTGACATACAAAATGTGTACTGCTGTGGGTTCCAGGATTGGGAAACCGGGCCAGTATATTGTTCACCTGGCTCTTTATTTTGTATCTGTAACTAGGGAATACCTTAACACAAGTCATTTAAGATCATTACAGACACTCTTCCCTTATGATACAAGAAAAGTTTGTTTTGAGGAACAAGATTCAGAAACAATGCTGACGAACTCCCTGACGAAGTATAAACAAACATGCTGGCCATGCTACACTTTAACCTAAAGTTGGCTCTGATTTATCCAATTTGTAGTTAAAATATGCCTAGTCCAACAAGAATGCATGTAAATGGTTACCATTAATTCAATATACTCTACACAGTATGTGTTACAATTGAAAAATGAAAGTGAAAGCAGAAAAGCTGGTGACAACATGGTACCATTTTTGTATCAGCCACCAATTTTTTTTTAGCATAGGCCTACACTTGATAGAATGTTACATCAAAGCGCAACTTGTACATTCAGTGATCTATGAATCGTCATTTACTTTCATAAAAGTAATTGAAAAACGTTCCAGGTGATATTCTGAGGCATTTTAAACAACTTATGTTCACTCCTCTTCTTGTGACCCATGTCTTTCTTCTAGCCATTTCTTGGTGTTTCTGTCGATTGTGCGGCTGGCAATGTGTTTTGATTGTCCTCACTGCTGCTGAAGCTCACAGCCACAACCACAATTATGACCAAAAGCACTGCAACTACAACTGCTGCTATTATCATTTTGTACTTCATATTCTCCCAGCGCTTCTTCTGTTTCACCTTAATGGAGGTCTTTGAGAATTTTTTGCTCTGAAAAGAAAAACAACTATTTCAATAATTTCATATTACAAAAAAATACATACAGTACTTTTTTTTTTTTCAAATTAAAATTATAACTGACTTATAAAAACAAAATAAAAGGAGAGTTACAGACACCCTTCATCTGAACATGTGAGGTTCTGGAATGGGCTTGAACTTGTTTTGTTTTCCTTACTTTAATTATAAAGTAATTGCTTCCCCTAGAAATCTTAGCTTGAACCAGTAACACCAACCAAGCAGTGTGAATCATAAAATCGCATTGTGCTCATTCCTTTAGGCCAGAAGAGCTGATATCAATGTTTACAGTCAGCTGATGGAGTCTTGGTTCCTTGCCAATGTCGCCTTTAGCATGCTCAATTACACAATTAATATATCCAGGAATATTATCAACGATTTAACTGCACTGACACTATCAAATAAGATCCAAACTGAAATGAGCCGATAATGACACTAACTTTGCAGCAACACAATATTACTGAAATTTATCAGTATTGAACTGACTTGAGCTGAAAGGCAATATTGCCTTGGGAAAACTGCTTATACAGCTTCAGTGTCATAATTTATGAACTTCGCAACATTGACAGTATTGATCTGAATTGAAATAACATTGAGCTGAATAATGACAGTCTTTTGAAGAGCTGTTTTAATAACATGACTATTTTACAGCATGTTCCTGTTTATTACTGTGTGAAGCTGCTTTGAAACCATCTGTATTGTATAAAGATCTATATAAATCAACGTGACTTGACCAACAAAAGCTCCAGTGGGATTTTTAGTAACTTGTTGCCTGACAATATGGCACATCCTGTAAAATCAGCCTGCCATAATATTACACAAGTTGTTTATTTATTTCATAACAAAAGGAAATGGCTTTCTAAAATTAACATGGTAAACTAAAGTCAGGATGCAAATTTGCACACTCTTTTTTTCCATACACCCCACCTAGACACTATTAATAGACTCCAAAATGACATGCCCTTGCTTTCCCTAGAAACACACTTGGAATTCCAGAAAACCAGTTTATGGTCAGAGTCCTCAATGAGCCATAAAACATGTTCATAGGCCCATAGAACAAATAAATAAGTGGGCATGCTTTTTTTGATAAGCTGCTTAATGCGCATAAATGAAATGATAATTTATATTATTGTTATTTCATAAATATCAAGTAAAAGCAGACGTCACAAAGGTTCCACCTGTTGCTCTAGTTGATCAGCTCTGTTCTCCAGCTCCCCGAGTTTTGCTGATCGCTCCTCAGACTTGTTTAGGTTATCCAACATGATAACTTTAACTTCCTCAACATCCTCCTGGGCCTGACGGAGGCGGCTTTGCCCATTCTCCTGGGGACAGATGAAATGGTTCATTAGGAAAGGCAAACATCCACTATCGTTCATTAGCGTCCATTTACATTTTTGCAAAAACAAATTTTCTTATGAGGGACTAGATGTTATTGAAACTATTGTCCAACTAGATATTTAACACAATGGAAATGCAATCAATGAACCATTAAAAGCAAAAAGTGTCAATGAAGACTTTCTGGACGCCTCCCATCATAATGACCTTAGAGTTTTGTTTACTCCAAGCACAGGGAATGGAATTCTGGAATAGTGCCTCTGCTCTCTCACAGTTTAACAAGCAACAGCACAGGGGACGGACGAACTGCGCATTTCTATAAGCCAATGCATCAAAACCCACAATGAGGCCTTTGTGAAAACAACATGGCTGAATTCTACGAAACAGGGCATTTAGAGATTGTGACCTTCCTGACATTAGCGGTCTCCAACCAGCATTAGACATATAATTTGTATATCAGATGATTCAGAGTGTTGATTCCTCTTTTTGTGCTCAGAAGGATGCAAGTGACTTGAGGTCAAGGTTTAGTTGATGAGTGGCCCATCATAGACAGGAAACTGTTATGAAAAGATCAATGAAATTATTCATTTGACAGGAAACACCACTTATTATTCATGCCATCTCACAAAAGAACCATACACAATGGAACAGTGATTCTCAAAAGTGGGTCGCAGTTCACAGGGGGGAAAAAAAACAATGCTAAATTCAAATACTAAAAAGGTTTATCAGTGTTTAAAAGAGAGGAAAACCCCACATATTTTGTTGCTGATGCTGAATACTTTAAATCAAATTTAAACTCCATAGTAGTGAAGTGAAGATAAACATAATGTGTGTGGTAAATATTACCAGCATGAAACTTCAAAATATTTTTATCTGCGTACAATAAACCAATTAATACATTTCAATATTTTATTTTTAATAACATTTTTAAACATTTTAAATATGGGTGGTAAAGAATAACAGTGATAGTCTTACAGATGGATGTAAACAACATCAGCGAACAAGAAGTTAGTAAAATACCACCATAAAATGGGCAACACAAATATAGACAAATAAGAGTTCCAAAAGCTCAACTAAAACTTAATGAACAGTAGAGCATGTTAATAATCAGTTTTCCATTGCTCATTGCATATGAATGGAGGACTACAGGATACACATCTCTTTTTACATCCTTTCTTTGCCTCCTTCCGTCCCTTCCTTCCCCTCTCATTTTGACTGTTATAATGAATGTGGAATTTCCTTGAGACAAGCCAAAATCCCCTCTCGAGTTCAAATAAACACTTGTCATGTTGTCATTTCAAGCCACCTGAGATGAACCAACAATAAGGGTTAAACACCTTCCGGATGACATTCAAATGACATGATAATAACCTAGGTAGGCCTACATTTCAAATTCAGACAACAGCTCACAAAGAACTAAATGATAAACTATAACCTGATGCTTATCGACTATGCACTGTACCTCAAATAAATTAAGTTAATTGAAAGCTGCTATATATAGCCTGTTAAAACAAGTCCAGTCATCAAAAGTCAAAGTTACTTTATAGCTTCACTTGGACAATAATTTAGAGTGGCATAACGAACCTGGATAGTACTAAACCTGTTTGGACTACATCATTAAACGAACTCAAAGCAACTGTTTGCAGGGTTTACATCGAATTATCAGCATTTAACAAAGTTGCTGTTTGTTTATAAGTTTAATCTAAATAATTTGCTTCATAATCAGCCCTTGCATGGTCACGCTTTCATTTTAATATCTAATCTAATTTAATAACAACGAAAATGAACCATGGTTTTACTACAAATAAAAAAAAACATGGTTACTGCTATAATAAATCCATGGTTAATAAGGGTAATGACAGCGTGTCTTCAGCAAAACGAAACAAAAAGAAAAAACAACTTACTGTCATTGTTTTAATCTGTCGCTTTACTACACCAGAAACTGTCACCGAATGCACTGCATCTGAAAGAGACAGCAGCAGTTGAGGAGAAAATACAGTACAAGCTCGATATCTATGAAATTCACGCGGGTATTTCGGCAACTCTTCCAATCTAAGGCTTTAATCCTTTGCCTTGCTGCTGTAAGGAAGCGTCTCCCTTTATCTAATGTTTACAGGGCGGGTATATCACACTGCGCAGCTGCATGAAAATGTATGTAAACGCCCATCTCATAACTTTGCTAACTTTTTTTAGATTGTTTTTGGCATGTAGGCCACCAAAACGTGCGTTCAGAATAAACGCTCGACAAACTTTTAATCTAGGCTATTCACAAAAAGTTTAAACTGTCAAGCTGCCACAAAGGGCGGTGTCCGATTTGTCATTTCTTTTGTGAATCGATTATTTTTAAAGAATCAGTTAACCTTAAAAAAAAAATAATTTAGCTAGTATTTTTTTCATGTAATTGCGAAGCATAAGAAACACATGGAAAACATGTTTAAACTATATTTTATTCATATGCTATATCTTCGTAAATTAACACCAGGGCAGTTGTTTAAAACCAAATTAGGCTACATGAAATGACATAATATGTTTAATTTTTATTTATTCTATAATAAACTTTAGGGTTTTTTAACCAAACTTTGTTTAAAGATGATTCTCAACTGTGTGATTAAAGATATAACGCGAAGGGGTTCAATCTTCAACTGGCTGGGAGGAGCCAAGTATATCCACTGGGAGCTCATGTGACCTGTCTGTGGGTGGTGGCAGTTGCCAGTCTGATTCTGGGTGGTCACGTGATCTGCCAGTGGCTGACCATGAGTATAACGCGTTCTCTATCACTATGGCTGCATGGAAATACAATATTTCAATATTATAAATATAATCGTAGGAATCTATTATTTTGTATGTTTTAGCGGGGTTTCTCTCCATTACAGCAGTCAAATGAATTGGCTGGCCGCGTAGTCCTCAAGATGATCTCCATGTTTGTTTGTTTTTTTGTTTGTTTTTTACCAAACAAAGTATAGTTGCATCTCTCAGCAATGTTTCGTCTCGAATAATTCACCGTTTTCGAACGGTTGGTTCACGAATTAGGCTACTAGAATAATTCTAGAATCTTACACTGCCAACTGTGCCTACTGGCAGTTTTTATAGTTTCTTAAATAATTACTTTTTCCATGCATTTCATATTTCTGTAATAAAAATATTTTATTTAGAACATAAATCTAAAAATCTCATTAATTTTTAGGCATTGTAATGTAAGATGGATTTTGTTGATACTGCTTTTATTTAATTCCTATAACAGCCATATAGCATATCGTGTCAAAAAGATGGTCAACAATATGTAACTTTATTTTATTTTATAAGAGTGCCCTAAAAAGTGAGCATGCAATTTTGAGAGCACCAAGTGTACTTCAAACACAAGTTTGCATTTCCTGTTTGATTTATGTTTACATGTTAATAAAGTGCATTTCAAAGCGCGCGTCCTCGATGCGTGATTTACATAACGCGCAACAGCGGCTGGTTGGACTATACGCGGCCAGCCAAGCGTAAGCACCCAGTCATGATCAAGTTCATTTGTACTGCTGTAATAGTCAGAAGCCCCTCTTAAACGTCTTTCATACACAATAATGGATTCCTAAGATTATATTCACTATAATAAAATTATGTATTTCCATGCAGCCATAGTGATAGTGAACGCGTTATGGCTGGTTGAACTGAGCGGCCAGCCAAGCGTCAGTAAGCACCCAGTCACAATCACGTTCATTTGACTGCTGTAATAATAATAATAATATATTTTATTTATTACACACTTTTCATTCCGAAGAATCTCAAAGTGCTACAAGGGAAAATAACAAAAATGAATAAAAAGTAAAAATATAGAATAATAAAAACAATCAACACATAAAGCCTTTCTGAACAGAAAAGTCTTCAGTTCTGCTTTGAAATGGTCCAGGCTCTGAACTACTCTCAGCTCACTGAGGAGGTTGTTCCAAAGCCGCGGTGCAGCCGAGCAGAAAGCTCGGTCTCCCATGGTACGGAGCCTGGTGGTGGGGACTTGAAGAAGCAGGTGGCCTGATGATCTGAGGGTGCAGCTGTTCTTGTAGATGGTGGTGCATGTCCGATGATGCATTTATGTGTGAGGATTTTGTAGTCAATTTGGGATGAAACAAGGAGCCAGTTCAGTGAGTGTAGGATGGGAGTTATGTGATCATATTTAGGGACTCTGGCAGCGCTGTTCTGAATGTACTGAAGCATATGGATATTTCTGCCAGAAATCCCAATGAAGATCCGTTGCTGTAGTCCATCCTGGTGGAGACAAAAGCATGGACAAGTTTCTCTGCATCGGCAAAGGTTAGAAGGGGAAAGAGTTTGGAGATGTTTCGAAGGTGATGGAAGGAGGTTTTGCAGATGTGTTTAATATGGTCATTGAAGGTCAGTTGGGGGTCAAACTGAACCCCTAGGTTTGTGACTGAGGAGGAGAAAGTGATGACCTGACCGTCAAAGATGAGCTGGGATAAGGGAGAGGAGTGGGTCTAATGAGGGGTGCCAACCAGTAGTGCCTCAGTTTTACTGGAGTTTATCTCCTCAAGACATGTGGTGAGTCGTGACAGAGCTGTGGAGGGGCTTGGGGCAGTTTTGATATAAAGGTGCGTGTCATCAGCATAACAATGAAAGGACAGACCATGTCTGCTGATGACAGGACTGAGGGGAAGCATGTAGAGGATGAATAAGATTGGACCGAGAACCGACCCCTGTGGAACACCACATGTAACAGGGAGCAGCCTGGTCTCGCATTCTCCCAATATAACACGCTCAGTCCTGCCAGAAAGGTAGGACTGAAACAACTGCATTGCTGCTCCCGTCAGTCCAATTATGTTTTGGAGGCGGTCCAGGAGGATGGTATGGTCCACTGTGTTGAATGCCGCTGTTAGGTCGAGGAGAATGAGCAGTGATGGTGATCCTGAATCAGCTGTCATAAAAAGGTCATTTGTCACCCTGAGCAGAGCTGTTTCGGTGCTGTGGGCTGAGCGAAAGCCTGATTGAAATATCTCAAATAGATTGTTGTTTTTTAGATGGTTGTCGAGCTGAGAGCCGGCTTCCTTCTCTAGAACCTTTGACAGGAAGGTGAGGTTGGAGATCGGCATGTAATTTGCCAGGACCTCCGGGTCTAGGGTTGGTTTCTTGAGTATTGGACGGATTACAGCAGCTTTAAGGGCAAGAGGGACAAAACCAGTTTTGAGAGAGAGATTAACAAACTGGGTGATGATTGGGCTGAGGACAGTGGAGACAGGGAGGAAGAGCCAGATATTGAAGAGCGGATGTTATTGACTTTAGATCTAAAAAAGTCAATTAAGTTGTTGCATCGCTCATGGTTTCAGAGGATGAAGATGACTTCGGCTTCAGGAGATTGTTTACTGTAGAAAATGTTTAATAGTCAGAAACCCACCCTAAAATGCTTTTCATACACAATAATAGATTATATTCACAATAATAAAATAATGTATTTCCATGCAGCCATAGTGATAAAGAACACATTATACTCGCAAGCCAACAGCGGCGCAGACTGGCAGCCGCCAGCCCGCCCACCGGTCAGCCACTGGCAGATCACGTGACCACCCAGAATCAGACTGGCAGATGCCACCACCCACTGACAGGTCACATGAGCTCCCAGTGGCGGCTCCTCCCAGCCAGTTGAAGATTGAACCCAAAATGGAGGGAATTTATATAACATTTTACTTTAAGCAATATGTGGGTAAAATTGCCATACATGGGTTTTCCCATTCAATGCAATGTATCTACACCGTCTCCAATTTGCATATTAATGTGTTCTTGGAGCAACATGTAATGAACATTTGTTGTGTCTGCTAAAATGCCTGATGAACACGATTTAATTTCTGTTGTCCTCTACAGTGGACATGTATGAAATCAATGCCCTGTTTTGTAACAGAAAATCATATTTTGATTAGAAACCCTATAACATTTTCCTGAGATGTTGATTTATAACAATTTGAAAATTAGTCAGATTTAAACAATAACTGCAAAATATTATCATATTTCCACAGGAGTGCTAAATTTTGATCATTCAGTCATTTAAGGAGAAGTTGTTGTCCTGGTGAAACCTCAAAACAAATATCTCAGAAAGCCCTGAATGTGCTCTTTACAGGACATCCAGACTTAAAGCTGTGACATGTATGGTGTAGGATATTAAACCGATTCACAAATCGCAATAGTCACTGGAAATCTGGAGGGAAATGTGAGCTGCAGCTGGTGTAAGAAAAACAAGATAAAATCACAGCTGGGTAAAAAAAAAAAAAAAGCTTGGATAATATACCGGAAACTAGTGCGCATATGTTGCTGTACTTGCTCTTTTTTTAAACGTTTTAATATAGAACTGTTAGAATCTATAGAATTCAATCCAGTAACAATAAAAACACATTATTTACCTCTGTCTGTGTCCATCACTTATGTATGAATGCTACGGTCAGTGTCCGTTAGCAATGTCAATATCTCTGAATATCTACATTTTTCCATTTTGTCCCTCTCTTGAGATGTCCTGAATGCCAGATGGTGGACATGGGAAACTAAACACAAAACCAACAGTATTTTGTAATTGTTTACTATTCCTATATGTACATTTCAAATCAGACAATTAAAAACATGTCACACTCATCATTTGTTTTATTGAAAGATTACGTTTATTTACAAAATATTGCATTTCCAGGCTGTTTACGCTTATAAGACTCATATCTAAGGCACTTTGCATTTATAGATGACTAAAACTTAAATTGATTAAAAACATATGTTTTTCAATGTTTAATTTTTTTTCTCTGATTAAAAGGTTTGTTTAGAATATCATGGAATAATAATATTTTTTACATACAGTATGATGTCAATGTGAGCTACAAGAGATACAGCATAATAAGACTTTACAGACATTCACACAGTCGTCATTCTGACTACATGCAGATAGACTGACATGCAACGCCTTGACCTCTCCAAAGCAAAGTGCAAAAGATACCCAGTAGACAAATATAAGACCAGCCAATGAAAACATTCAGAGAAGTGATTTTCATTGGATGTGTTAGCATTTTTTAAATAAAAACTACAAACTGAAAATGACAGTACAGACTCTAAAATATTACTCCTTGCTCTGTTCCTATACAGTAAAAAGTTATGCTTCTTGGGTTCCAGAAAGCTCCCACAGAGCAAGGCAAATCTTTGATGCAATATTAAATTATGATTACAGTATTGACTGCATGTGGTACAGTGCAAGTGTTACACTGCATGTCAAATACAATGCAGTGATTTGTGATGAGGATAGAAAAAAATCTAAATGGCCTTGTTCAGGTGCTCTTGTTTCATAAAAATCTTTCATTTATTCTATATTAAGAAAATCAGTTTTGAAACTTGGGGCATTGTAAATTTCAGTAAAGATATAAGACAGGGGAAAAAAACATTCCAAACAGTATCATTTCCTTTACAGAAAAGGTGTGTTTTGGATAATGCAACAGTTTTAAGAACACATTCTGGTTTGACCTTTTACAAATGACATACATACTTGTGGAGACAACAAAGTACAGAGTCCAAAATAGAGACACTTGGAGATCTAAAAGTATTACAAGTATTACCCTAATTACAAGTTAACGTCTTATGTACTCTAGTCTAACAGTTTTAAATATACTTCATAATTTCAATAGAGAGAACTTTCACCCATTACCTTCTCGGATTCAATGCCAGTATACGATTATTTAAGGTGTACCTTCAGTATGAACAATATTGCAGCAAATGAAGTAATTTATTACAGTTGTGGCATTTTATCAGGCTTTGGAGAACCATAAAGGCAGCTGAAGTGGCTATTAGGATGTTTTAGGAGGTGAGATATAAGACAATAGATAGCAATCTGTCAATAGACTAAAATCCTCCATTTAAAGCTGTCATTACGGAACCTCCTCATTAGAAGGAGGTGTGATACCATGAGATATTAAGGTTTATGAGCAAAATGTGCAAATAAACAGTGAGTGTGTGTGTGTGTGTGTGTGTGTGTGTGTGTGTGTGTGTGTGTGTGTGTGTGTGTGTGTGTGTGTGTCTGTGTGACTGACAGAAATCCTAGGGTGGTGTGACAGTGGGAGGTTTGGGTGCGGACGAACCGGTTGGGATCACACCAGTGGCAAGGAATATGATAATCAGCACAATGACGAGAACTATCACAACAATTAGTACAATCAGCTTCACGTTCTTCCACCAGTAAGCGCGAGCAACCTTCTGAGAAGTGTGCTTGAAGTTCTGAGCCTAAAAAGCAGAAAACAAATACTAGTACAATGTCAACAAGTGTGGGACTACAGCTGCATACAGTAGCCTACTATTACAAAGTTAGGGGTCAGTAAAATCAGCATATTAGATTCATTTTTGAAGGATCATGTGACACTGAAGACTAAAGTAACAGGTTGTGGAAATTTTAGCTTTGCTATCACATAAATAAATTGCATTTTAAAATATATTACAGTTATTTTCAATGGTAATAATATATTTTACAATATTACTGTTTTTACTGCATTTTCTATTAAATAAATGCAGCCTTTGAGAGTATAAGAGACTTTTTTGAAAAAGATAAAATCTTTCCAAACCCAAAAGTTTGAATGGTTGTTTGCATAATAAAAACAGTGTGCAGGGCTTAGAGCTGTAATATGTGATAAGAATCAAAGTTTTTGTACTGAAAGACACACCCCAGCTTGCAGGTCTTCCGATTTGCCCATCAGATCATCCAGTCTTTCTCCACGGGCCAGGATCCGATCGACATTCTGGGTCATAATGTCCTTGACTCCGTCCACTTGAGACTGTAGAGATTTAACTGGATCCAAGTCCTGTGAAGACTCTCCTTCTATCGGCTCCTGCACTCAGAGAAATCAAAAACCAAAACATGATCAAAATGCCACAAGCACAAATAACTTGCGTTGTTGTCGCAATAGAGAATTGGAAGGCAACAAAAATCTATACAATGAAACTCATGATGACGAAGCAGTTTGCAAAGAGATAGGAACGTTTGTAAAAACAGCCAACCTTATATTTGACCCATAAATATAAATTATAGCATGCAAGGTTTACAATTATACAGAAGAAATACATTTTATATGTAAAAACTAATACATGCAAATAAAATACACCTTCAAGCTTCAGTTACCGAGGTTCAAGCCGTTTAAGCGCATGCGTAAATTATGTATTATTTAGCAAGCCTGTAACCACCTAAATCAGAGTGGATTACAGAACTTTACAAAACTGGGTTCTGAGATGAAAAAATATAATTTACCATAAAAATATAGTTTCTTTAAAGGAACATGCTGATTTTTGGGGACTTTAGCTTATTCACTGTGTCCCCAAGAGTTAGACAAGTCCATACATACCATTCTCATCTCCGTGCATACCCACCGCTAGCCTAGTTTAGCACAAAGACTGGAGGTAAACCGCTCCATCTAGCCTACTGCTCAATAAGTGACAAGATAATGCCAACAAACATGTTGTGATGTGTACATCGTGTACTAAGGAAAATTAAAAGTTGTGATTTTATAGAACGATATGGCAAGAAACAATGGGTGCAGCAGGTGCAATGATTTTACACAGCACCTGAAAATAAGCTAACTTCTGTCAACATTACCAATGTGACAACCTGCTTGCACAGAGAGCGTGCTGGGGACTGTTTTCAGGTGCTGCGTAATATCCTTGCACCTGCTACACCCATGGTGTGGCGAAGTTCCTGGATTTTTACGCAGGAATTAGAGTATAGTTCCTAGCCATTTCAGTCTAGCTGTACTAGGTTTTGATCATCCTCAACAAACTCACTGTACTAAGATAAGCTAAGCTTTTTTATAATAATCCCAAACGATTTAATTAACAGCAGTCAATCTGTTGTTCAGTATGGGGATATCTAACATATGATATGAAGAATGTTTAAGTGTAAAGCACTGCATTATATAAAATCATTTACACATGTAAAATGTTAACAATAAGTTTTCAGTGCTTCATGCTTGAACAAATAAAACAAGTCTTTTTATGACTTTTGTGTACAACAAAATATAAATGGCAAGCTACATTTAATCATTCTGATATAAGAACATACACAATTTATTTCATACCATGTTCAGATAGCTATTATTAAAACAGTCCTTAGTAATGCCTTTAGATGCTAATGATTAGGCGTGACATCTGAAGTGTGATATTGACAAAAGCGATGTAAAAAGATGACTTTACCACATTTCACACATCAAAACACCTACTGTTAAATGCAGTGCAAGACCCATAATAGCCATCTTTTGCATCGTTTCATTTGGGTACTTAAAGAGTAAATCCTGTGGGGGATTTGTTCATGTTTAGCCATGTTAAACACCTTTAAGCCTCTTGCACTACTGATACTTCATAAACAAAAAGGTGTTACCAGGAAACTAAAAGCAATGCTGCGTCACTACCGCTCTCTCTCTCTGTCTTACCCTTTCCATTCTAGTCAATGGCTGTGCGAGTTGGTGTCACAACACAAGGCCTGCAGTGCACAATGGCAGAAAGCTATTAGATGACATCAGATACTGACAGCCTGAAGTACCATAACTGTAGGCCTATCTATAACTGTGATATAGCAACAACATAAAAAGTAAAACATGTATTCATCTGGTTATGATATGATTTACCAGTGTTTGTTTTGAAAGTCTTTCGATAAGTTTTCTAAACTTCTTTTCCATTAAAACTGGAACTTAGAAAATGTCCATCTGGCTTAATAAACTCAAGCTTTCTTACTCTTTGTATAAAACAAAACATATTTTTGCTTCCTTGAAGTCCGTGTAACACCAGCATCCAAATGTTTTCAAGAACAAGCCAACTTGTAATTGAACACAAGCTGTCTGATATATATATATATATATATATATATATATATATATATATATATATATATATATATATATATATATATATATATATATATATATATAATTTTTTTTTAAATACAGTTGATCAACTTGATTAGAAGCAAACCAGCATGAGAATCTCACACTTCTGTTCTTCAACAGTCAGGGGACGTGTGATGTGATCAGCACATTTGCCAACTGTAGTTAAAACACATCTAAACTAAGTCACCATTCAATAAGTGTCTTGTTGTAAGCCGGTTATACTTCACAGCTCAAGGTAAATTCAATCCATCTATGTAAATAAATCTGTACAACAAAGTGGCTATACAGATTGTATGAAGCTTAAGTATCAAAGTATTATCTAAACAGCACATTTGTTTAAGCAATACAAGCACGTTCGACGTTATCGACGTTAACTGGAACAGGAACGTAGAAACTAAGTAACTTGAAAAACGAGCTTCGCCCTGTTTTGAGTAACTTACGTCAACTCACATCAACCGGTAAAACTAAACAAAAAAATAAAATAAATAAAAAATAATATTTCAACCTACTCTAGTGGAAACTTTAAAAGCACTTCAAAAATATGACACTGATACAGAGAGGAACCGAGTTTACACAGCTAACGTTAGTCAGTCTGCTTTTAAACTAAACAAACGATGTAACAAGCACCTGCTGGCTATCGTTAAGTACACAACTTACCGTACTATTTGGATCACCCAACCCCATTGTCGGATGTTTTTATTTACTCCACGAAAACACCGTCCTTTGGAGTTAAAATGTTTGTAACTGTTTCTTCGAATGACCAACAGATGTACACCGTGTCAACACTTCCTGGTTTCTAATTCAGTCTATTCCTTCAGCCGCGACGATTTGGCTTTGGCCCACCTCTGTAGCGCCACTTCTCATAGCATCCTCCAGAGGGCGCTGACTGATGACACCTGTAAGGTGAGAGCGCAGACTCTAATCAAGACATCAACATTTCAGGTATGAGATTGTTGTTCACGTAAGGACAGACAAGGCTGTTAGTTTTTCTAAAAAAATAATGTGATTAAACGCAGTTTTACTTTATGTATAAGTTTGTTGTTTTGAACATGCTTGAGCATGATATTATTAGGGCAAAATCATTAGACTTATAAACAGAAAACTCCTTTCTTCCACCACAGCAACAATTGGCTCCACCTAAAAGCCTCTGGCATTACATGTATTCATGCAAAACATTATCCCATTCCAAAATGACATCATACTACAAACAAAACCATATAAACTGATAATAAAGAATTATCCAACAATACTTTGATAACTTTTATTTTTCAAAGTCAGATGTAGAATATACATCTAAAAGAAACCTCAAAGTTATAAAATGAATTTTTACAATTTAAATAAAACATTTGTAAAAAGTGACATTGACAACAGTAACTTCATTTTTACTTTTACTGAAGCTGCTAAAACAAGTTATTGCTAAACATATCTTAAAAGCAATCATATTCATGCACTGCACACTGCTGTTTTTTTCCTGGTACATGCTTTTGACATCTTTCAGTTTCACTCAAATTCTGTGGTAGTTTCCTAAACAACGATTTTAACATGATCCTGACATCTTTCTCTTGACTATATTGTGTTTATATATTTTACATGCCATGGAGAACATGAGACTGGATTTACATTTTGGTTAAAATAAAAAAATTTAAGTTCTGTATCAGTTTTCAGTGGCCTTGTTTAATGATGATATCGGTCATGCAGTCAATCTTGTGCAGCTCCAAGTTCTGTTGATGGAAAGAAGAGCTTTTAGATTTACAGCAACCAAATGTTGTGATGTGCCATGAGATCACAAATAATTCTGCATTTAAGTTACAAAATATTCAATGCATACTAATGCATGACACATAGATCTTTAAACATAATAAACAACATGCTAATATTAGAAATCACAGAAATGTAAACAGACCTCCATCAACAGTAGTTTTTGAAATCATATATAGCAAAAAGTAGTACCCACTTTTTCATTAGCCAAGTGCAGAAGGGCCACAAAAGCCAATGGTACTGAGAGATTGGTAGCCATGGTGGAGGGAAGTCTGGTGGGGCAGGAAAGAGAAATGTATGTACAGTATATGCATGAAAAATGTAAATCCTTAAATTGTAAGATACATAGCACCAGGCCTTGAAATACTGTACCTTTGTACAAGATTCCTGACAGACTGGCTGAATGATTTTTCTCCAGGTACTTCTGTTGTCTCTTCACTCTCCAACTGCTGTAAATGGTAAAAGTAATAAGTCATTTGAGAAAGAAAGAAAGAAAATCAACTGACGAAAGAAATGCTGAACAAGGAAAGTAAAACAATCAGGTGTGACCATGCTTAACAATTTGATAAAGATAAAGTTGTCAAAATGAGTTTTATTCAACCAAGAATGATCTCTAAGATTAAGCCTTTTTTTAGCCCATAAAGGATTTGGAAAAGGTTATTCATGCATTTCTCTTCACTCGATTAGACTACTGCAACTATTATGGTGATCAAAACACAATTTTGGACAGATTACAGATTGTTGACAGGTACTCATAAATATGACCCTGTTTTAAGACCATTGAACTGGTTACCAATTTCTTGCATGGTACAGCCCCTCCATATATCACTGACCTGATTCATTCATAAAATCAAAGAGATTAAGATCTCGTACGCAAAATCTTTGACATGTTCCAAGGTCAATACTGAAGTCCAGATGTGAGCACGCTTTTGCGGTAGCTGGCCCAAGGCTATATACCAGTTCACCAGAGTATATTAGACAATCATCAAGTTGGAGTGAATTAGAGACATTTATAAACATGGTTTTACAATAGCTTTTGATCATGCATGAGTGACATGGTATTGTTGTTCTGGGATTTTTAAATAATTTTTGCAGAGGTTTTAAAATTTGTGTTTAGTTTTGTAATCCTTTTATTTTATTCTTTCAGTATATTGTACAGCAATATGAATATTGGAAAAAAAAATTATCAGCTTTGCCTTCAGTGATCTGAATGATAAATTTATAGAGGGAAAAAATTAGTTTCATGATATTGAGATGAAGATGAAGGGTGATTACTATTACACAGTAATGCAGTATGCAAACACTAACTTCTAAACTTTACTATAAAGACACTGAAAAAAGTAAATAAATAACTTAGCTTCACCAAGGTCAGAAAGATACAATTACAAACCTTGGCTGGTTTTTCAGGACTTTCTGTTAGGAGACCCCACATAGTGGTCTTCAGCTTTTTCATGTCCATCTTCTTTGCCGTTCTGGCATAGTTTATCTCAATTGTGTTTACCTAGAAGAGAAAACAATTAATGATTTATCTATAATAAACAACTGAAATAAAAACTAGTAACTGACAAAACAATAAATCTCACTACATGATCACTGTAGCATAACCAAATATCTGTCTTCTTCTGTCCAACATTTTACCTTATGAGGCTCAGGGACGAGACAGTCCTCTCCGTAAGTAGAGATGTCATCTATGTCCAGAGAGAAAGATGTCTGTCGATCTGTTTGGGAGTCATCAGATCCTCCAAAGCCTTCAGCATCTTCACTGTCCCCTTCCTATTCACAGAAACCACTAACCGTTAAACAGTCTTCCATGTCACCCTATAACACGAAACAGTAGTGTTTAGTGTACCTGAAGACCAGGACAGAAGTTGGCTGTGTCATTGGCGTTGTTGTAATCATACTCTCCTATGTCCCCACCCAGCTCTCCCGATAATCTCTTCTTTCCTTCTGCACTGAGCTGAAGTGAGAAACCAAACCAATCCAGCAGTCGATCTCTTGTACAGCATTCTTCTAATGCTATTGTAGATTAATTAAAATGCTGAAGCTTACTGTGTTGGTGGGTTTGAGGCTGAGCTGTGACAGGTTACTGGGTGGATACTGGAAGTCTGCTGGAAGTGTGGTTTTCTTATTGCTGCTGTTCAAAGCCGACTTACTAATAGTGGTTGCTGCCTGGAAAAAAGCATTAAATTGTCAGTTTGTCACCAAATTATTTGCTGCTGACTTCTACAAGGTTTAAAAGTTTTGCTAGAGGGATTAAATAGCGTTCTATGAATTGCTGGTATGAAGCTTTTGTCTATGGAAATAGAGAATTAGCAAACAGGTACTTACTCTAGTTGTTCGGAAGTAATTATGAAAGTTGATATCTCCTTTAAAGTCAATAACGAGAGGATTCTTTGGTGCTCGCTTCCGAGGTTCTTTGTCTGGTTTGTGATCCTCTACGAAGGATAAATTACAAATTTTATGACACAACACTCAAAAAAAATAGATAATGAAATAATAAAAATGATATTAAGGGTGCGTTCACACTTGGCATGTTTGGTTAGATTAAAACGAACCGTGGTGCGATTGCGCTGTTAGTGTGGTTCATTTGAACGTGTGAACGCTGTCATCCGAACCTTGGTACGCACCAAACAAGTGGACCGAGACCCCTGGATGGGTCTCGGTGAACTTCCAAACAAACTTTGATGGTTCTCAGATGGTCAAAATACCATCATATGCAGGCTATGCACACACAAGTGCATTTATACCAGCACACAGCATTGTCTTTGATGTTCGGTAAGTTACGTTTTAAAATAGGCAATACGTCATAAAAGTATCCCTACGTCTTTAGGTTCAGTATCTTTGAGTTCGGTGATAAAAAAATAAATAATAAAAAAAGACACTCTGAACGCTAATCGGACCGGGACTAGATGGTTTTTTTTGGGTCCGAAACAAACAAACAAACCAAGCGAACCGAACTACAAATGTTAACACACCCAAAGAAAGCAATAAATTACATTCTTACACTCCAAGGCTAATCTATGACTTACGCTTATGTCCAGGTTTGAAGAGCCAGTAGCCAGGACCGACCCAGGTCGCCATGGTCCTGGGACTGAAGTACGAGTACTCTCTGGGCTGATCAGACAACTGCAGACACATGGTGGCAATATCCACCTCACCAATAGGAATAACACCTCTATTAATAACACAAATACACTTTGTGAATGGACACCAGAACAGCAAAGAAGACATTTTAATACAAATAAAATGTAATATTCAGAGACATAAAATACAACATGACTATTAGGGCAGGGTAAAAATGATTGATTTCTCGATTTTAATCGATTCTCATTTTTACGAACCGATATCGATTCTTAAATCCCAAGAATGGATTAGTCATCCTGCTTTCAGATGAATAAACAGAAGATTGTAGAGCGCCTCCCATCCATTCAATCAAAATAATTGTGCTTTGTTAGTATTGATATGACAGTCTCAGATTTCGATTACGTCCATTTTATAACCAAATTCAAAAACAAATACCATTTTGGTGCTGTGGCGTGAGATCGCTCCGTATTGTACCTGATATATATTCAAAATAATCAATATTGAATCTAAATCTAATCGAATTGTGAAATTTGTGTCAATACCCAGCCCTAATGAATATATAGTAGGTAGGTAAGAACATGCTTAGGGTTGACTTTGGGATGAAAATGTACAGTATTAAACCGCAACTATTCACCTATTGTGAAGCAGAGCCTGTTTGTAACGCAGCACATTAGCAAACACTTTAGTGCAATACATTTCACAAGCACTAACCGTCCTTTCTGGGGGCTTTTTGAACAAGCTTCTCTGTGTTCCTTAAACTCCTCACAGTCTCCTGGTCTGCCTTCATCCATGTCTGCATCGAAATTGTCCCCAAAATCTGGACTCTCATCCTCATCTGGCTCAATGTCTGCATTGACATCAAATGCATGCTCTCCCTGCTTCATCTTCTCAAGCAGCTGGTTGAGGTTTGTGCTCTATATTGACAATGTGAGCCGAGCACATCAATATAAAACACACTTAATATTGCACCTACACTACTGTTGAAAAGGGGTTAATACGTTGTTGCATTTTTTTTAAAGAAATTCATTTTATTATTTCATTCAGCAAGAATGCATGAAATTGATCAAAAGTATCAGTAAAGACACTTATGTTATGATAAAAAAGTTTATCATAACAGTCAGTTTATCATTTTCCAGAAAAATAAGTAGCAAAACGGTTATCAGCATTTTTCATAACAGCTTTGCCATTACAAGAATAAATTACATTTTAAAATATTTAAAAATAAAATGCAGCCTTGGAGAGTACAACAGACTTCCTTCAAAAACATTAAAATCTTACTGACACCAATTTTTTTTTAATTGTAGTGTATACACACACCATCAGTTGGTTGAACCTTTAAATAGTCATCAAAACAGTCTCACCTGTTCAGGAGTCCATCTAGTAAAAGAGAAATCCTCTAAGGATGGACAAATTGGCTTGTCCTCTAGTTTCTTCAGATGACCTGGAAGAATCAAAAGGTATACAATGCACTCACATTGTCAAACAACTCAGATCGAATGTAAAAACATTAAGTTATGAATACTGAATATTGCTCAGTGAACCCAAGAGTAAACTGTCCTGTAACTTGGAACAGAGTGTGATGTGCAAAGATTATAACCTGTAAATGGTGAGGCAGGAACGTTCTGATGTGGCACCTGCACAGGAGGCGAATGTGACTTCAGCAAGGTCATATGTGAAGGAAAGCGCAGCTCACAGCGACTGTCCTCACTGAAGAGCACAGACAGGAACACTCCTGCTGTACTGTTCTCATCAAAGGAAGCAGCCATGCGCTGGAACATGGGGTCCACCTGCACAAAGGTTGCTTTAGGTCTTCCTGTAAGTTTACGCCACATGCTTTATGGGGTCCTTACAACTTTATTTGTTTAAAACATTAAAGAAATAGTTTTCAGTATATGTACTATCTAGAAAATCTGCTTGACTGTTCTATTGTGAATTTTTTTAAACTGTATTATTAACCAGCAATATACTCAGTTTATCATACATCCTACATTACCAGCATTCATATAGGTTTACATACATAGAACAATATATACCAAATCTCAGCTGTGTGATCTTATCGCCCAGCTCTTTGGACAAGTATGTCCAACTTTATCCACACACATACATACAGTATACTTGTGAGTAGCAAATCTCAACTGCTTGATTGATTGCATCATCGCAAACGTTATACTATATCATTGCTCAGCTCTAATCTGCATGTCATGAAGATTTAAACATTGACATCATGATTTTCTATAAAACTGATTTAAAACAATGTGTGTTGCAAAAGGTGCTACACAAAAATGTACTTGACTCAGTCACACTTGGATATTATTCACCTCACACTTCATTTCTGATTCAGAGAGATTGATGTTACTGAGGTTCTGCTCCACGGTCTTCTTCTGAGGTCTTTTCTTAGTCTGTTTAGCAGCTACCTGCTCTCCCTGACTGCCCTCAGCTGCAGCCTCCTCGTCACCATCTTGACCTGGAATAAGATGAGATTTTAGTCATTCTGTGCAGGGTATAACACCACCGGTACACTATAAAGTCAATGATCACATAACCCTCTCTGACCAATCTGACCTAGAGCACAAGCCATCTTGTTTTTTGTAACATCAATTCAGCAGACCCATATCTTGAATATCAACTTACTCTCTTTTGGTTTGGTCTCCGAGCCCAAGCCTCCCAGAACTCTGTAAGCATCAGCGTGGACCGCATCCACCCTCACTGCATAGATTTTTGTGCTGGCGTCCAGGGTGCCCGCAGCCACCTAGATCAACACACAAACACAGAGTTATCATCATTTCCAATAATGCATGCAAACTGTTGAAGTGGAGCTAAACACAAATTCATCAAGTTTCTACCTTGAAGTTCATCTCTGAGTCCTTTTGCTTGAGAATGTCTGCCATGTAATCAATGAGGTGCAGACCAAATGCATTTTTTGTGGTAATTTTCTGCAAAAGGAAGGTGACAAGTAACTTAGCACTGTTTTCAGGGAAAATACAGTAAAGTCAGTGTAGCCTACATTGATTTGAACTCACATTTTCAGTGGAAAGCTTTATGCAGGTTGAATAATGCTCAGATATCTGTGCTGATGACAGCTTAGGGACAGCAGCGGGTGTAGCAGTACAACTATGGTGAAAAAGAAATACATAAGTTTGAACATTGTGCTGTCTTGTTTTTTTTTTTTTAATGGAGCTGAACACGGGTTTCAACCAACCTATAGCTACCGGCCTCGTTAATGGAGGAGTCGGTCACTCCGTGAAGGTCGATGACTTTGGACCTGCGTCTTTGACGCCTCTCCTGTTCATCATCGTTTCCCTGGATGTTATCCAGCAGAGGTGTGCTGGTGGCTGACAGAGCGGCTTTGTGTCCTATTGCCGGGGAAGACCACTGCAGTGGCCGGGAGGTCGGGGTACTGAATGCGCTCATGACGAAGCTATAGGGCAATATTAATTGGTTTGTCACATATACATACACCACTAATATGCAGCTTTTCCATTAATTGCAGTCTACTAAATAGTAACGTTAACGTTACATTGTTTTACTCCAACGCTGGTCAAATTATTCCGGAGACATCGCTATGTAAACAACGACACGAAACGTTTATTTAACTGCTTAAAATTACCAAATGAATACCTAACAAACATGTCAACAACATAAATGTTACGCAAAAGCAGACGTTTATATATCTGGAGCTCATTTCCAAAAGCGAAATTCATACACGCCAGTTTCAGTTTAGCATTGTATGAACGCTTGTTAGCTAACGCCAAACACACTTCTGAAACCATAATAGATCAAATGATACATTGTGGCTTTGAAAACGTATCTTAGTTGAAGTACAAACAAAGAAAGTTCAAATTACCTGCGATGAACTGATGAGTTATAAGCAGTATAACTGATCCAAACTTTCTTTATTCCGTCTGTTCAGACGACCATTTGAAAATTAGCGCCGAACGGTTACACGCGTCATCAATGATGTCATACGTACAGACGTAAAAGTCAGATTGTACTACTTTCATTTTATTGTTCCGTGTTATTATGGAACAAAATTATAAATAACGCTCATTAAAATATATTTTTAAATTTATTTGATAATATATAATATTTGTTTTCTTAAATTTGTAAAATGCATTAAGTTAAACACGAAGTATAAAAATATAAGTAAGAAGTAATGCTATTGAATATTACTTATGATTTCAAAAAAGTAATGCTGGCTTTCGACACTAAATGCTTAATGAGAAAAATAAAATAATATAAAAATGGTATAGACTATCTATCTTTGTGTCGATAATCTGTAGACTATAAGATTTCTTGTTGTCCACTAGATGGCAGTAAAGTAGCAGAACATGTGATGCATTATGGCAAGCCATTTGACTTTTATTCATTCACAGGATATGAATTCTTAATGTCAACAAATAAGTTTTCACTAGTTAAAATTATAATTCTTGATATGAACAATTACATTTTAAGAAAAAATTATAATTCTTGATAACAGCAATTGTATTTTCACTAGTGAAATGTCACCATAGGCTGCCAATCAAATTGTTGAAATCAGGAATTTAATTCTTGATATCAACTATTGAACTCTTGATATCAACAATTAATATCAACAATTCAATTCCTGATATCAACAATAATTATGTCTGATATCAAGAATTCAATTGCTTAGCTATATAAAGAATTCAATTCCTGATATCAATATAATTGCAGATATTTAAAATGGCTTTCTTACTAGTAGGCCTAACAATCACACTCAAGATATCACAAATTAACATTGTCACTGATAGCAATTGAATTGTTGATATCAAAAATGAAAATTTCTACTAGCAATTGAATTGTTGATATCAAGAATTGGCTTTTTAACTATATTCAATTATTGATATCAACAATTCAAATTCTGTGAATGAATACAAGTCAAACGGCTTGCCATAGAAACATTGTCGTGGATTTATGCAAAGTCTGACTTGCGTTTCTATAATTTCACTACAGACAGTGCTTAACTGAATGATTAGTGTCAACGGGTGTCAACGCACGCAGATAGAACCAACCCCATCCCCCGGTAAGTTTCAAGCCTAACATGTCTGTCGGCAGTCTGATCCTGAATTTTTATGAACACTCATAGAGAATACTTTTTAGAGAGGAACGCATATTTGCTTGCTGCGATACAATTTAGTCTCAATCTTGTAAAAAGATCAAAATCTTTTTATTGGATAGGACTAGATTCATGGAGTAATGCAAAACTGTTCAGTTTACCTCTTTTTAACAGCACAGTAGATAAAAGAGTTTTATCTATATTGCACCTTGAGGTCTGAATTGGTAACCTGGCTGGATAAGAGGCAAATACTGTGATAGGCCTAGCCTATATTTTAAATGCATTGCTCGAGGATTCAATCGAACCATCAAGAGATCTTCCCCCAAAACTGGAAAACCAAATAGGCAGGAGCCGGAAAGAGTGTGCACATGGTGTATATCATTAACTATATGGCATTTGCCCAAGCACACACATTAATGTCAGTAAGACTGAACCGGAGACGCTGATCGTGAATGAATTTGCTGATAATGCAGCTGACCTCAATATATCCACACACATATAATAAAATTCACTTTTTTTATTAATTCTAATTTGATGTGTCTTCTCTTTTCTTTTTTTTGTTTATCTTTTGGCTTTCTGTATTCTTTCTCTTTCCTTTACATTCACTTTCCTGCGAGCTGTAGTGGATTAGAGCTGTCACTATGAAATCAAAATGAAATTATTGTAGTATTTATTATAAATGATTTATCAGTGTACATCACTTTACAGTGTACAACAATGTACAACAAATTTCTTAAATCTGGTCAATTTTCAATAGGCCTGTTAAATCACAGCAAACCACGACCATTCCAATCAATTCCTGATGGACAAAATCAAGTTCTGCACTTGCTATTTTTTTGTTTGAGAAGCGTTTAATTTAGACAATGGGAAAGAAAAGTCTATTGCAACTTATTCATACCGACTTAAACTGTAAACTGAGGTGCAGCAAAGGAGGCTTGCTAACATCAACTTTTGTGGCAAACCCTTCATAAGGGAGTCAGGATTCCTGCAGTCCTACATATTGATTTTATTTGAACTATGAATAGCTTGAGGAGGGAAGGTGCCTCAAGGTCTTTCCTTTGTGAGTTGACCTGTGGTGAGAAGTGACCTCTGGGCAGCCTTGTGATTGATATAAGCATTCATTATACTGCCTATGTTGCAGCAGTAAGTCTCAAAGGATGCATACTGCTAATCTATTAATGCAGGAGCAGATAATGAGACCACTAAAGATTTACAGGGTGAATCAAGGCTGGCAAGGTTTTTCACAATGTTGAAATGCTGTCACTTAAGTGACAGAAACAAACTTAAAGGCAGTCACAGGAGGTAGGAGGAGAAGATGAAGGCATTGAACTCCCTAGTAACAGCAGGCTGGATTTTTTTTACTCCATAGTAGAAAAAGCCTGTGCTGAGAACATCATGGAAAATATAGTATGTAGTGTATTTAATATATAATATTCTGAATTACATAATTAATTTTGTTTAGTCTTTATCTCAATACACTTGAGCTTGTGTTGTCTCGTATGCAGGTATGGCAAATATTTAAGTGTTTATGATGTCGTCCTCTGATACGGTCTTTAGTCCAGGATGAGAGAGAGTTGGCCGTTAATCTGGTATTTGGTGTATTTTGGTTCTTGAAGTCTTAATCACGTAAAATATCTTTATATCCAGTGCTTAACATTACAATGCAAATGTTATGAAAAAACACTTATGCAGACTTGTGGCCAAAAGTTAGAAATCATGAAACATCCTAAAATTTGTTGCAATAAGATATAATTACTCATTGTTGTAAATATTGTTGTTTCTTTATTCTGGCTTCAGTAAATTCCTAAACTCTTTCTAACTCTTTTTTTAAATGAAGAGTTTCTGAAAAAGGGATATGTGGCTGGACTGAATTATTTTGAATAATTTAGGATAATATACAGTTGTTTTATTATAGTACGAGCTATATTAAAAGAAGTGTTGTACAGACTTTATTTGTTTCAGTGAAACATTTATACTGCCAATTTTTCCTTATTCATTATAATTAAATTTTAACATATTTTTCTCTTAAAGGATGTTCATTTTGATCTGCATGACTTTGTCAGTCTATATATATATATATATATATATATATATATATATATATATATATATATATATATATATATATATATATATATGTCATCACGCTCTTTGTGTCCCCACCAACCAGTAAGACAAATTTGTATCAGACAAACTGATCTCCTCCAACCAGATATTATCGGACCACGCAGAGCCGAATCTGAGCTCGGTTTTTTGGTAAGATATGATAAGATGTTGCAATCAAAAAAAAAAGGTTGAACGTTTGCATGGTATTTATTTTGTAAAGTATTAACAGATGGTATTGAGCTACAATGATTCATTTTTAGCTGTATAGAAAAGTTATTTGGCATAGGCCCTATCCCTAGTCCGAATCATGGAAGACGAAGGCAGGGACGGAGCCTAACCCCCCTGGATGGACAGGGCCAACCTGGTGGTGATGGGTACGATGGAGGGGAACGTCAGTGTCTTCAACTGCGAACGTGAAACAGAGCTTATATACTCTAGGTGTCAAGCAGTGATTGACCGTATTTATGAATGGATGAAATGGCATTATAGACTTCCTGGTAGAACTTACGCTGAAAGCTCTCATTTTTGCATGTGTTGTCTGCTCTAATATACATTTGAAAAAGGATTGCTCTAAAACATGTACATTAAATAAATAAGTTGTTGAAAACACCAATGTTACTCATACCAATCCTCTTCCTAGAAGTTTTGGTTTTAAAGGCCTTAAAGTGCCTTGAAACGTGCAGCATCATTCAATGTGTTAATGTAATTTCCACTAAAACAGAAAGACAGGATATATCGATCAGCTCCTCCCCTTTTAAAAAAAAGGCAATAGAGACAGAGCGACACACATCATAATCTGACAGGGTGTACAGCAAACAAGCTAAAAAAACAAGAACTAAGCTTTTGTACTTTCATTATTTTTAAACGTCAAAAGATTATTTCACCACCCTATGTGAACCTGAGAGGCTTCCTGCTGATGCTTCACGTCTTATTGCCTGTATCCACTTTTGTCTCCTTAAAGGCTGGCTTTTATGGTTTGGTAACTTACAAACATGTAATACTGTTTTTTTTAGCTTGTTTTCTGTACACCCTGTCACACAGGCGCTTTGTTCTGTCTTTTGTTAGAAGCCAGAAATGACAAGGAGGCAACTTCACACAATACAAAGTCAGTGAGGGTTGGATTGTCCCCTGGGTGGGCGTGGTCTAAATGGGCTCTGTCTCTATAGTGTTTTGCTTATATCACAGCTCAGCCAGAGCCGAGTAATCCGCAGTTTCCTCCTAATCTCTAACCGTTTCTCCTCCTAATATCCTCCATTATCGCTTTAAATATAGCATTTTGTGTATAGAATTCAAATGGGTCCGATATGTTTTGTGGTATGTGCCGACTCAATCTTATCTGCTCTGTGTGCTATCGTGTCTCTGGACCGGAGCAGACTGTGAATGCTGGCAGTTTGCAAAACCAGACTTCATTTGCCCCAATGGAAAGCATATTTACACTGTCTGAATGGTTCCTTATCCTCTAGTGCCTTTCACTTTGTAGAAAATAGTAAATGTGTGAACAAGTTACGGATTTTAGCCGCAGCTTAAGGGAGTTGGACCTTTAGATTCTAGACAGCATTTGATTGGACACCCGCTCACATTTTCTGTTGCCAATATTTATACTTCCCACCCCACAATCATCTACAATGTCTTCCTCAGAACCTGCATGACCATTTATAATACTGAACGCTCTTTCTGTTTGCTTTAGTGAGTTGCTTGTATACTAAATTACCCTAAAAGTTAACTTTTACAGTAAACTTTGTCCGCATGTTTAAACCTTAAAAGAGTTTTAGAGTGCTGGAAAATATGCTGGAAAATATTATATGGAATTAATATTAATATTATGGATAATAATACATTTTCTGTAACGTTTTAACATTTAATAGATTCAGTAACTTTATTTTTCATTTGAAAAATAAAAAAATGTATTCAAAGTTTTTGAATGACTGATTTACTGTGAAAAAAACCTTGGGACAAATCTTGGAAATACTTTCATAACTGTTGGTTAATTCAGTCTGATTTTGCATGTTTTGGGTGGGCAGTGTTTTTTTTCCAGCTTTCATCCTGCTCTCATTTCTACTTTATTCTGAGGAAATTGCATTCTGGTTTAAGTAATGGAAATCCAGTTCGAGCTAGGATCTATCTGCACAATGTCTTTCTTCTTGACCTGTAAAGGGGTAGGTTGAGGGGATGGGCTGTGCTTTTTGGGATGAAATGACATATTCAGACATACATAGGCACATGTGCACTCTCTATATTTCTCACTCTTTCCACCTTTTTCAATTTCTTTTCATATTTCTATTCCATGTATTATGCATTAGAGTAGAGTTGGTCTACAATATTTTTCTTTCCTGTCCAGGCACACTTCTTCTCTTAATCTCCTGTTCTCACTTCCCCTTTGCTACTTATCTGGTTATGGTTTCATAATGTGAGACCGGTTATTAATGTGAGAATATTGCAGCCAAATTCAAGACATTTAGGCCTCCTCCACATGAATGCAATCACTCTATCTGATGTCATACGCCCCCTCTCCTGCGTTTCATCCCCACACCTCTTTGTCTCCAATATTTTCCTCTTTTTCTCCAAGAGGGTATGTCCATCACCTTCCAACAGTCTTTCCAGACTTGTTATACACAGTATAAATAATAATCAGCATCATCTATCCAAGCACTAGAACTCAGCAATACTTTATTTTAAATTAGACTAATTTTAGATTATGGGTTTACTGGTAATGCTTAAGGATATGCATTTTACATTAATTATCTTATTATTTTAAGCTCTTAAAGGGATAGTTCACCCAAAAATTAAAACTGTCATAATTTACTCTCCCTCAAGTTGTTTCAAACCTGTATGATTTTCTTTCATCTGTTAAACCAAAGAAGATATTATGAAGAATGTTGGTACAGTTTTCAGAACAGAAAACAGTTTTACATTTTCAAAAAACATCACTTAGTATGATTTATAAACTGTTTTTCTTATAGGGACCAACAAAAAAAAACATCCCATTAAAGAACAGGGATTTCGAATACTGCCGTTTTTGTGGGGACATTTTGTCCCCATAATGTAGGGTTTACCAGGCCACATACACACATGGGGACTTTTCATAGACATTATGTTTTGTTTTTATATATACACACACACACACATGCACGCACGCACGCACGCACGCACGCACGCACGCACGCACGCACACACACACACACACACACACACTATCCGTATCCTTGAGTAGTTTCTTATTTTAGTGAAGTCTTCATTACTTCTATTTTCCTCTCACTTGGAGTCTTTTTAGGGAAGTTTTAATAAATAAAGTCCCCATGGTGAAAGCAATTATATAATTCCTGGAACTAATTGTAAGGGTTAGAGACTAGTGGAATACATTTCTAGCAGAAAGCCTCACTGGTAGAATGCTCTAAATCAGGTGTAGGGGTCACCCTGTCCTGCTCCTGCCTTGTCTGATAGCTCAGTAAGCGCTTTGCGGAAGCCCAGAGAACATGAATACTGATGAATGACAGGGACGCTGCCTGTGAGGAGATGCCACAATGCTTTTTGCGAATCACAGCCAAGCTGACTCCTTATATCTGCCAAACACTGCAAAATACAAAAGCAAGCTCCCAAAAATCACCTAGGCAACAGGACCATCCTGAAATTATGATTTGGAATCTGTTTGATAAACTCCAGTAAGAGCTTTTCTGTTGTACGTAAACACACATGCTTCTTGTTTTAGCTTTGGTTTGGATGCGATCGATCCACTCCTTCATGTGAAGGAGCCTTTGAAAGTGTTTATTGCATCTCATCATCCACCAAAACCTGCTCGCCAAAGTAAAATCTAAACAGATCAGTCCAGCTTAGTCTATTGATTAATGCGGTATCATGTCAAGGTGGATCTGGGGTTTATCATGACTTTTAGTGCTATCTTTTAAATGCAAGCAAATATGAAAAGCCAAATAGACAGACTTTGGTTTTAGATTTTATACGAAACATGTTTGTAAATGGGAACATTACATTGAAGTCTGCAGAAGGCAATCAAACCCTACACGACAAGAACTTTTAATACAAACATGAAAATGACTGACCATAGATGAAAACTCCTTACCTTTTTTGAGAGCAAAATAGGTCACCTACAAGAGAGGGGTGGGTCCGTTCAGGCTGATTTTTTTTCTTCTCCATTACAAGGTAAAAATGAAGAAGAACGGGCAAGGCTGAGGCATGCAGCAAAACAAAGGAAGCAGGCCCTTGAAATTCTGGTGGCTAAACATCAGAAGAAATAGGGTTTAACTTAAGAGATGGTGTAGAAAGTATCCCATATTAATGCATTTGTAACCAGTGCGATCTTCAGTTTTGAGTGTTAATAAGAAGCTAAGGTGATTTGCAACATACTTTTTATCTGGTTTTGTTTTCTTGTTTATGTTTTGTTTATGTATTCAGCTCCCACATGATCTATTGAATCCTTTTTTTGTGTTTTATAAAGGGTTGTTTTGCCCTACATAAGACAAACATTTGACCTCTTACCTGTTAGAATTAGTGCAAAGATACTCAATAGTGTCTAGAAATGAGCATGCAAAGTAAATATATAAAAACAGTGTCCTGACCTCGGAGAATGTTTTCTCTATACGCAATGTTCTCACCTTATTTACCCCTCACTCGTTTGCATCCCTGTTTTAGAGATAACATTTGGTTGCTACGATTCCTTGTTTAATTTTATGTTTCTCTTTCTCTCTTTTTTTCTAGCCTTATGGAAATCATCACAGTTAAAACAGAAAGTTTATGAAACTGTTTCTTTAAACACTGCAATGTTTTCAGCATGATATATCGGTGCTGTATCTTTAATATTTTATTAATATAAACAAAGACTGCTGGTAAGTATCTCAATAGATTAGTAAATACATATGCTACCTGTCTTGAGTAGTAAGCTGTATTGACCAGTGCTGTTTTATGGATGTTTGGGCTTAAAAATGACCTTTTTGATGTCGTTATGAATTAATTTTGTTCAGTCTTCATCACAATACAGTTGAGTCTGTGTTGTCTTGTTATGTTTCATGCAGGTATAGGCCTATTAGCAAGTTGTCTTTGTGTGTGCAAGAATTTCCTATTCAAGACTCTTGATAGGCTTGTTTTGTTTTTTTCATTTTCGTTCCTCTCAGCACATCTTTAAGCACAATAATAATGCGTCTCATTCATTAATAATTTCTTAAAATTTGCATGTTTCTGTGTATAATAAGTTGTTAAGCTCTATTTCCACGGCATTAACATCAGGTTGAAATAAATTTGCTCTTACCTTCTATAATGAGTCATATTTTTAACACCATGTTAGCAAAAAGGCAATGTTTAACTGTTAAAGAAACTTGACATGAGAGACAGATAAAGGAGGGACTTTGCTTATCAATAGAAACCCATGTGTAAGTCTTGAGAGACCCAGTCGGCACCATGGTGAAGACGAAGTTATGTAAGACACTTCTTTTTATACTGGGGTTTATTTCATTTTCATATTTGTCCCATTCCTTCTGTCACTTGTTGGTGACATATATTAATGGTCTGAAATCAGAAGGTGGTATTTGACAGTCAGATACCTCAGGAAAGTATTGGTTTGGTTTGCTGGTAAAAAAAAGAAAAGGAGAAAAGAAAGTAAACAAAAAATAAATTGAGAGATAATGATGAAAGGGGACTTTTGTTGAGTTACAGTAACATTTCTGTTTCTGCAGCACTTAGAAGGAGCACCTGCTGCGATCAGGCATCCAACCATGATGCTGTCTTTCTGTTCCCTCCAATTGTTCCTTCTGTTCTCTGGCTGGTTTCCTTTGAACATTTTTTTTTTTTTCAAAACTTCCTCTTTGTATTTCTTATTTCCTTTCTTTTTTGTAGGAGTGAATGTCAGAGTAATTGTGTGCAATCCTTTATTACTCTACCACAAGACACACTTGGTTAGTCTATGTAATAGCACAACGCCTATAGCACGACTGAATAGAGAGGAGCCAATTAACTTCTTTAAAGATAACTCTGGCTCGTAAATGTAACCTAAAATTGTGTTAAGGAATGATACAAACTCATAAAAGGCCTTGAACCTTTGTTCATCTCCACTTTTTTGAGCAATATTTTTATTGAATAATATGCCTTTCCAGTTTTAATTTTAAAATTATAATGTAATTTTACAGCTTTTCCCAAGTGTGTTCAGTTTCAAAGCAGGTTCAATTAACTAACAGCTTTGCTTACTCATTATTAATACATATTCTTCCTTTTCTACCTTGGCCCCGAGATCCTCATTAGCTATGGAAGGTCTGCCGTATCCAGCCTACCTGACCCCGGACCACCTGCTCTGCATGCTTGCTCTCACTGCTCATCTGTTTGTATCCCACCAAGCCTGTCGTCATCATACGTACGTTGACTCCCCATGACAGTCTCTTGTTGACCTCAATTGTCATCACATCACACTGTGCTGAAAAAGCTACCCTGAAACCGTAACTTTCCAAGTTGCTCATAATAGTTCAACTATGAGCTACTAAACTTTGAAAAATAGGTACAAAATCGTTGAAGGACTTTGAAGGCATTTTTAATGAGAGCATTTAACCTGACAAGATAATTTCTTGCTTGAAGAGATAATTGAACAGAATTACTCTAAATACAACAAAAAGAGAGAACAAACAGCAACATTTAACTAAATGTTAAATACAATTTAAAATGCTGCACTAGGACTGTAAACGGACTCTACAGATTAGGAAAACCAATTACTTGGCCCAACTTTATATTGCAAAACTTATTGAGGTGGGATACGGGTAACGTTAGGGACAGGTGTGGTGTTATGGGTAAGTTTAAGGGTAGGTTCAGGTGTAAGGAAAGTGTCAGCAGTGTAATTATAAAAGTAACTACAGAAATTAATTACAGATGTAATTACATGCAGGTAATAAAAAAAAATGTAAGTACAATGTAAAAACATGTATGTACATAATAAGTGCATTTTATCAAATGATTTTAGTATATAGTGGTTAAGGCCACCTAATATAAAGTGAGTCCTTACTTTTTTTTTAAATAACTTAAAAGGCACAGTATGTTAGTTTCATCGCTAGAGGATACTTATATTTAAAAATAACAAAGGCGTAGCTTGATGCTGGCGTGAATGAGTGTGGAATCATGGGAGTTTGCCGTCTTCACCTCTACAGCCGATGGAAAGCAAAGTATATTTTTACTAGTGGTTTTTGCATATTTTAATCCAAAAATATTACATGATTTGCCTAATCAGCCTGAACCATTAAGCCCAATCTTCTATTGGAGAAAAGTGAAGCCGCCAATGTCCGAATATGGCGCTGACATCTTGCGCTGATTTGGGACCCAAGTCTGCGCATCGTGACTTCGGGACCTGAGTTGACACCAAGCGGCAACCACCCCCAGTTCCTCTTGAAGCCAATACAGAAGTGACTTAAATTGCAATTCATTGACTGGCCACTAGGGACAGGCTCCAAAAGGGAGCAGAATCTCATTGAGCCCCATGTTATAATGCCCAACTTTACAGAAAAACATGTTTACAGCCTGGTACAAATTGTGGTTTTGGTCTATAGCTTATTTTGCCCTTCATGACAACTGTGAAGGGGTGAATTTTTTTATAACTCATTCGTTTACATTATATAAAGCCTTAAAGTTCTGCATAATTAAGGGTGTGGCCACTTTGAGTGGCAAGTGGATAGCTGTTTGTCTGCTGCCGCCTCTTTGCTTATTGTCAGTTATCTGGGTGTGACGCGCGGTGACGTGCTGCTTAGATGGCAACGGTCAGCTCGACCCTACTTTACGCTTCAGAACTGCTCTTCAGAATCCTATAGGTGACGCCACGGACACTACGTCCATATTTTTTTTACAGTCTATGGTCTGCACACGTAGACAGCAGGAAGTAGAGCCGTGATATCAAAACCCCGCCCACTCCCGCATTATCTGTTAGCTGCAGAATAACTCATTACGTTGGTGTGAAATAAACAGTTGTGGAAATGTAGAAATTAAAGTTAATGCTCCAATCTTAAGTGACAGTGACAACTTCGCTCAGAGAAGCTGTCAATCATGATGTCAACTAAAAACAAACTTATTTTACATTTGAACTTTATACAGCATGATAAAAACTACCTAAAATGACAAACTTTGATTACTTCACAAAAATTATGTGAAGTGTAACTTGATTCTTTAGTTTGTCTCACATTCCATTCGAATACATGGAGGGGCGGGGTTTATGAGCTATACTGGGACCAGCCAACGTAAGGGTGACTGAGATGCTTTGGCTTCAATTTTCAGGACGTGTGCGACACGCTTGGCCTTAACTAACAGTTTAGATTTTGAATGTGATTATTATTGGCTGTAAAGCCACTACAACAGACAATGCAGTGTTACTTTGTTACTCTTTACCAATACTTATTAGAAACTGTTATGTATTTCCCAGTCTGCTATACAATTCTAGCTCCTTATAAGGTTGCTTTCTTACTCCAAGCAGTTTTTAACCAGTCATTGTTGATTGGAGGTCAAGAATTCATATTGTTTAAAAAAAGCTATGAGATATAATGGGATACAAATGAACTTAAGTAAATACATGCACAGAGAGAGAAACCATGAGCACGTTCAAGTGCAAAAATATGCGTGAATGTGAAAAAAAATTCTGAAGAACGCCATTGGTTTCTCACACATTTGTGTGTGTGTGTGTGTGTTGTTAGTGTGCGTCACTGAGAGATCATGCCTTTGGTCTAAATTTAGGGAATGTTTTAAACAAGCTGTCACTTTAACTGCAGTAAGTGGAAGGTGTTGATTTTATTCCACTACATTAAACTCTATTTTGAGAAGGTAGAGGACAGCTAGTGGTTAAATGTATATGAATTATACTTTAATGAACATGCTCCATTAAGCAAACAAAAAATTATCTTTGAACTTTAGTGAGCATTTAAAACACTCTATGCTTATGCATATTTGTGAGAAGAGAAGGTGAGGTCATGGAAGTCAAACCATCTCAGATACACACCCCCAATGTCATAAATCCCAAAGTGCCATTAAATTGTGACATATCACATCAATTCTATATACATTCTTATTGGTTTCAAATATTTTTGTTTGAATAAGTGTTCTGTTGGAAGTATATGACCCAGTCTTGCCCCCTGGAAAACCATTTTGCTCTTAAATATCCAGGTATTTACATTATGTCATATTTCCATTCAATTCAATTCAAATATATTTGTATAGCGCTTTTCACAATACACATTTCCTAAAAGGATTTCCAGAACTAGATTCCCAAAATCAGATTCAGTGATTTAACTTAGTGATTTAACTGGGTGCTTATGGTTCCAGCCAGCCTTCCAAGCATCTTTGGTATGATGGTTTTATCTAATTGTAATTTCAGAGATTTTATTATCTCAGGATGCAGCATCATCTAGCAATTATCCCATTGTGATCCCAGAAATAGGTTTTGCCTCTCATATTATTCTCCTCAGTGTACACTACTGTTCAAAAGTTTGGGGTACAAATTTCTTACTCTTTACAGGTTCTCTTTATTAACATTAGATAGCTATAGTTTAGGTTAGATGAACTAATAGTAACAATATTTCTTAATCTTATTATTAATTTTAGTTCATTGTAATTTTAACATTTACAAATACAATATTAATATATATATATATATATATATATATATATATATATATATATATATATATATATATATATATTCTTTCAAAAATTACAAAAATGTATAGCAGAGAAGTATATTATAATTGAATCACACTGAAGAGTTTCTTTCATTTTTCAGTTTTATGCCAAGTGATAAACATCGAAGACATTTTCTTTTGCCCTTTTTTAAAGGACAATGTAGGGGACAAAAACAGTTTGTTACATTTTATACCAGGTAATTTCTCACTGAGATCTGAGAAAATAGATCAAATGATCTATTAATGGGAAACAGTAAGCACACTCCTGCCTAGAGCAAAAAGGCCTTTAAGTTTCCATGAATATTTTTGTATGCATGCATGTGCATGCGTATGTCTTCGTGAATGTCAAAGTTGTTTTCTGTATTCTGCATCCAGCTGGCTGAGACCTAGCAATATAGTCTTTTAATTCCATTAGTGAAGGAAGGGTGAAATGCACACAGAGAAACAGGCCCTCCATCAATGTGTCATATCTGTTATATTAACAACCACTGGCTCCCTACACATACTCAACAGAACTCCAGCTGTCTTCTAGACCATTGATTTAGTCCCAGGAACCCTCTGTTCCTCTCACTTGTGAAATGGCTCCCTCAAGACAGTCGGTCCTCGCCTTCATTGGCTGTTAGATCATGTCTTATAATACAACACTTATTTTCTCGATATATAGATGTGGAGATGCAAATGTAGTACACTAATAATTCATTAGCAGGCATAAAATGGCAGCGGAAGATGCTAATGATAGGGTTTATGCAGTATTTGCAGCTTTTAGTTTCCATCATTACAGACAATTTCAATGCATAAAAGGTACTTGATGCAGTAAATATGGTGTTTATATCTACAGCTGTGAAACAGAACATAATGCACCTGCCTCCCATCAGTGTGATCGTTGACAACATTACAGGCTCTCACCATGTTTCAAGTAATGTACTGAGACAGAGGCTGGTGTATAATGCATAAGTTAGCTGTCAAAACAGTACACTATAAAAAAGTACACAAATTATGGTAAAAAGGGGAGGCAGCTGTGGTTGTCAGAACTTATACGGTAGCAACATTTTAGATTTTACAATTTGACTCACTGGGTTTTGGCATGGTGGTTTCACTGGCTTGAGGAATTATAATAGGGGAAGCAGGAAGAGGCTAATGCAGACATTTCTTATCCTGTGCTCCACTACTAAGGGTCATGGTCTCAGTGGGGGTTAACACACCCTCCTCCAGGCTGGAATGTCAACATCCCCTCCTGCAGAGTAAGTGAAAGATAGATAGAAAGGGACAGAAAGAGAATATGAATGAGAGCAGAGAATGTCAGCCCCTTACTGCTTTCCATTAGTCTGGATAGAGAGGGAGGAGAGACCTTCAGTCTTTGCCATGAGCAGGTGAAATCTGTCTACACTGACGGAGGCTGCCACATTCACTGTGGTCTCAACTGAGATTTGATCTAGTCAAAAAAGAAACCTAGTCAGTTCAAAATATTAAATAAAACAGTACCGTTTAAAGGGTGCATCTAATGCTATTTCATGCATTTTTACTTATTTACACCGAGCTGGATTCTCCTTCAGGATTTTAATACGTTTCGTGAAGTTTTTCCAGTATGGCCCTGTATGACGTCATCAAGGGCGGAACTGCTTGTATGGGCACTTCTCCCGGATGAGTGCGTGTACATAATCAACCAGAGCGAGAGCAAGAGCTCGCCCATCAACGAGCTTCATTCAGGTTACAGAAGCAACACTGTTACAGCATCAGTTATTTTGTCAGGGTTTGGTGACTAGAAAAAGTTCAAATGAACAGACTTTTATTTTAAATATAAATATTTTGTAAATATTGTCTTTATTGTCACTTTAGATCAATTGAATGCATCCTTGCCGATTAATTATCAAGCAAAAATCGTACTGACCCCAACCTTTTCAGAAGAGCATCATTGACTACGTTTACATGGACAGCAGTAATCTAATTATTGACCTTATTCTGAATAAGACAATAATCTGATTAAGGTGTTTACATGAGTTGCTTTTAGAGTAATCCGTTCATGTTCCCATTTTACATGTTATAGAACATAAATCGATTAAGAGCACACGTCATTACGTCTCCATGCCACGCCGTCCGACGTTCCCTCAAGAATTTCATGCAGTTCGTCTTTGTTATGGTACCACATACAGTTTTGGGTGTTTCATTTTTAATTTTACGAGAGTTTCAAGTGCAGTTAATTGTCCATGCTATACGTTTCAGTCGGCAGCATGTCATTCTTGCTTGAAGCCATGCTTCTCTTGTTTGCCGTCAAACGGTTGACCACTGAGTGTATGTGTCCTGTCGCAAAATGCGGCGAAAAATCCAAACGACGTTAATAGTTAGATTAAGGTGTGTACATGTCTACAATGCACTTCGATAATGCGACTAAAATAGGCATACTCCACATGTCTTAATTCGATTTTTGTTTAATTCGAGTATGGCTTTAATCGGATTAAGGTAATTAGAAATCGCTGTTTACATGGTAGTTTCTTAATCAGAGTATGGTCTTAATCAGATTAATATCGGAGTATTGTTGTCCATGTAAACGTACTGACTGAATGAACAACACATGGAACCTTGAAGCAATTGGGCTACAGCAGAAGAACACACCGGTGCCACTCCTGTCAAGAACAGGAAACTGAGACTATATGATTTGCACAGGCTCATCAAAACTGGACAGTAGAATATTGTAAAAACATTGCCTGGTCTGATGAGTCTCGATTTCTGCTGCGACATTCAGATGGTAGGGTCAGAATTTTACATAAACAACATGAAAGAATGGATCCATCCTGCCTTCCCTGCAAACATTTGGAAGTTTAATGACCGTTGAAAAGACGTCCCTCCGGCATGTCCCGTCATGGTTGAAAAATAGTTATTTGACGTTATATGTAATGCATTTTTAGGAAATGTTCCGTGTTACATTATTTTTTACCAATTTATGCCATCCTACCGTGATTATTTTTGGCCAGGGAGACGACGTTGCCATCGGACCAATGTGTGCTGGGTTGTATCAGCGGTTCAGGCTGCTGCTGGTGATGTAATGGGTATTTTCTTGGCACACTTTGGGGCCCTTAGTACCAGTTGAGCATCTCTTAAATGCCACAGCCTACCTTAGAATTGTTGCTGGCTATTTCCATATATGTCCATGGTGTACCCATCTTCTAATGGCTACTTCCAGCAGGATAACTCATAAAGCTCAAATAATCTCAAACTGGTTTCTTAAGCATGACTTTGAAGTTCACTATTATCAAATGGTTTCTATAGTCACCACATCTCAATGCAATATTTAACCTTTGGGACGTGGTGGAATGGGAGATTGGCACCATGGATGTGCAGCCGACAAATCAGCTATGATACTATCATGTCAATATTGACCAAAATCTCAAAGGAATGTTCTCAGCACCTTGTTGAACAAAGAATTAAGGCAGTTCTGAAGGCAAAAGGGGGTCAACTTGGTACTAGCAATGTGGCCGGTGAGTGTGTGTATATATATATATATATATATATATATATATATATATATATATATATATATATATATACCGGGACGTGCAGAGAGTTCTTCAGAGGCAGGGGCTCAAATGTAAAAAGGGGCAACATCTAAAAAAATAAAAATAAAAACATATATATATATATATATATATATATGTATATATGTATATATGTGTGTGTGTGTGTGTGTGTGTGTGTGTGTGTGTGTGTGTGTGTGTGTGTGTGTGTGTGTGTGTGTGTGTGTGTGTGTGTGTGTGTGTGTGTGTGTGTGTGTGTATGTGTGTGTGTGTGTGGACTGGTAATCCTACGGTATGGGGACAAAATGTCCCCACACAAGATGGCAATATCCAAATTTTTGTCCTTGTGGGGACATTTTTAGTCCCATGAGGAAAACATCTTATAAATCACACTAAGTGATGTTTTTTGAGAAAGTAAAAATGCAGCATGTCTCCTGTGATGGGTAGGTTTAGGGGCAGGGGCAGTGTAGGGGGATAGAAAATACGGTTTGTACAGTATAAAATGCATTACGCCTATGGAATGTCCCCATAAAACATGGAAACACAACATCTGTGTGTGTGTGTGTGTGTGTGTGTGTGTGTGTGCGGTTATGCGCATGTGAAAAGTTTAGATACTACATTTTAACTTTTCTTTTTGCAAGAAGTCTCTTATTCTCATTAAGCCTACCTTTATTTAATCAAAAATACAGAAAAAAACAGTAGCCTAATATTGTGAGATATTATTACATGTTCTTTTTAACATTTTATTAATCAAAGAATCTTTCATCTTGAGTATCACAGCAGGTTATAAAAAATATTAAGCAGCACAACTGTTTCCAAAATTGAAGTCAAATCTATGATTTGTGAAGGCTCAGGTGACCCTGAAGACTGGAGTAATGATGATAAATTCAGCTTTGATCACAGGCATACATATACTTTTAATTTTAAAGTGTATTAAAATAGAACTATATTTATAACAATATTTCACAATATTGCTGTTTTTGATCAAATAAATGCAGGCTTGATGAGCATAAGAGACTTCTTTCATAATGCTGCATAATTATCAAAAATGGTAATATAAAGTCATTTCACGCCACCATTTCACATAATTGGCCAGTAGGTGCCGTTGGCACTTGGGCTTCATTAACTATGATAGTTTCATCAAATAGTAAACGTGTATCAATATACATAAATACAAGTGAATTTAACATAACTTACATTAATGTGACTTTTGGTGCTGCGTGGTTTTGTGCAGTGCTTTGTTTGTTGTCAGTTAACATCCATTTCGTCAGAAAACCGTTCCACAAACGTTAGTTCGTCAGTCCATGTCATTTTCAACCGATTTATGAATTAGAACAGAAAATTACCGCTCCACTTCACATTGTCCAATGAAATTTGAACTTTGCCAGATCACGATTGGTTGGTGTATATACATGACAAACGGCCCGGGCATTGACGACTTATGTAAAATTTTAAAATATAAAAAATATAGATTTTCCGACTTTTGAGCAGTTTGTTAGTATTGGACACATTGTCCTTTTTTATTGACCACAGATATTATCATTGATATTTGTCTGAGATGGGCACTTTTGATTAATTTTGAAAAAGGGCAGGGGCTCGAGCACCCAAAGCGCCCCCCCCCTCTGCACGTGCCTGAGTGTATGTCTGGTTCACACTAGCCTACTTTAATTTTAAAAACTCCATGTTTTTGGAGTACATACTTTTAATGGAGCAAAATGACTGACTTGGAACACACTTTTATTTGAATATGTGAATGACTGTTATCCTGATCAAATCTAAAACGAGGCTAAATATGGATCCTCATGGAATTTGATGATGTATTTCAGCTAGTATTAAAAAGAATAGTCTCATTTCTTTTCTATGGGGAGATTGATTACGAAGCTGCTGTTTGTTACAGAATTTCAGCTTGACCTTTGAGTTCCTCCACAACATTATGTTGGCATTAGATTAAGGACAGAAATACCATGTGAATCTAGACGAGTGAGAGATTAACGGTGCAATACCAAGGGCATAGCAATGTGGGAAATGAAATCTACTACAAAGGCAAGAGAAGGATTGAGAAACAAATCCAAAATATAAAACATAAAAGAGCTATTTTTATGTCTACAACAGAAGAAAAAAAATCACCCACACATTCTTCCTTGTTCCACATGTCCTGTCAACAAGAGGCAATTTAATTTGTCATATCCAATGTGTTCGCTGCAGGCCAAACACATCATTGTTGTTATTATTTAATCACATGTGGAGAGCTTGATGGGAAACTGAAGGAAAAATATGTCAGGAAAGAGAAACCAGAGGGGCACCCGGGCAGCTCTTATACTCGCGTCCTCTTACAAACCCAGTCTCCGGAGGCAAAGGCTGAACCAGGACTTAAAAGGTTATTCTCGTTCTCCTCTTCCGTACTAATCTGGATCTATTTAGACAACAGTATTTTCACCTATCTGGTCCTTCACCATGCTCTGAAAATGTATGCACAGTGCAGCATATGGCTTTCAAATAGATGTAAATGTTTTGGACTAATACTTTATATTTTGTAAGTTTTTAAAGCCTCATGCATTCCCACTCCTGACATTGACATGGTCCCTGAAGCCTAGTGTCAGCACTGATTCAGCCAGCCTTGATTTGTGAGAAAAAGAAGAACGAGAGACATATGCAAACATAAAACCCATGCATTTGTATGATGTTTCTAGGCATAACAAACAAAAAGGGGATAGTTTTATGATGACCAGTTTGGATTCTCTGCTCAGATTCAGTTAAGACTGCTACTTTTGATTTAAAAACAACTTATAACATTTATTGTTTCTTTTTTTAAATGCAGGTAACATATATGTTTTGACTTATAATAGCATTTCTGCTTGACTCAACTAAACAACTTAAAGGGACATAAGCAAATGGTTTTCCAATACAAATATGTTACAATGGCACATTGAGGGAAATAATAACATTATAGGTTTAGTGAGGAACATCTTTTGAAATTGAATAACTACACATTTCACCATTTGTTAATATGCAGACAGGCTAGAAAGACAAGAATTTGTATTCAGGCACTGAAAGTGTGAATTCACAAATGTTTAACTCGCCACAGAGGTCTTCTACTTTAAGAAGCAATGTACATTTATTTATAACGAGACTGTCATGGTTTTTGTGAGAAATTTTAATATACCTATAAGCATTCTGCTGAGCTTTAAAATCCATATTTTGCCCATATTTAGCATCTACAAGGCTGTGAGAGCTGGACAGGCACTGACTATACCAAAACTCTGGTGAAAGAGAAGACCACAGTCTCTTCTCTTGCTATTCCAGGTAAAAGAAATGTAAACACTGTTATAATTCAGAACCATCCTTGAAGTGGGAACCTCACTCAATCATTGAAAAACCTCCTCATATACAGCCTCTGACTGGCTTCCAGATCCTCTGAACCCATAGTTCATTAGTATTAGCTGGACATCCCATTGAATCATTGTAAGGTGTACCTGTCAATCATAGCCTCTGAATTTTTTCCTTTCCTCAAAGAATTGCTGCTCTTGAATCGAAGAGCATAAGGAAAAATAATTAACTCTTTGGCTTCCATGAGCGATGAAAGAGCAGCCATGACAACTTTACTTTGTCAAGTCCTAATCTTTTTAAGCCCTGATCTCTGCTTCCATTTTATCTTTATTGCTCATTTACTCAATGATTTGGTCTATTGATTGTTTTATTCTGCCAATTTTTACCTGTTTAACAAGTTGTTTTGTTTTCTCACGCTAAAACTTTTTAGTCAATCTCATTACACTTTTTTTTGTCGTCCCTCATAATTTCAAAACTCTTAGCTGCATGAAATTAGTTGGGATGCACTGATATAAAATGAAAGTTCTGTCACGTTCAATGGCTAAAATCATAACTTTTTGAAGCTTCAAAGTGTCAGTTGCATAGCTATTTATGGAGAGAGAAAGCGCTCAGATTTTATTAAAAATCTTCATTTGCGTTCTGAAGATTTAAAGTCTTATGGGTTTGAAATGACATGGGGGTGAGTAATTAATGACAGATTTTTCATTTTTGGCTGAACTAACCCTTTAAAATTCTAATACAGATAAGCCTTTAATAGATAAATCTTCATGTTATATGACTAAAAACAGATGAATGGCAGACATTCCATTTCTTAATATATTACAATTTAACACACACATAAAAACCTAAATCCATAGTTTTAATGCTAAATGAATTTAAGCATCACAACATTATACACAATATGAAAAATGGGTGTACATTTTGAGGCTTTTTAAAGATTACATTTAACAGTGTGTTTCAATTATTAATGCTTTTAAAGGTGAACAGCAAAAGTAATATAATGTAAATGTAATACAATGTAAAAAAGTCATTTAATTAAATAAACAACATGTAACAATTTATCATTTTAAAATAATAATACAACAAAGTAGCATTTTAAAATGTATATAAAATTAATTATTTAAGCTGTAAATACCGATCTCAAAGCCAACTAGCACTAAATATAAATTAAATATTTAGATATTCACCACAAGTCTCGAAAACTTTCTTAAGAAAAGAGAGCAAGAACAGATCGACTTAGATTAACTCTTTTTGACAGCTTTTGTAAGAGCAACAAAGATCAACCCTGCTCCGCAGAGAAGAGCACAACTCAACATCTGACAACTGAGCTGAATCTCAACGAGACATCGATAGCTCTAACCTACTGTGAGACACAGACTTGTGTCTTTCTCTCTGCTTTATAACTTCAGTGGCTCATTATGTGTGTCACAAATCATTAACATGATCTATCCTAACTAGTTGAACCTGCTTGATTTGCTTCACGACTTTAATGCCAAATGGAGATGTTCTAACTCTTTCCTTCAAAGCACACAGGCCTGAATACAGATATATTAGACAACGCAGAAGCATACAAAGTCCTTTACAAAAGCATACATAAAATGGGAGCAATTCAGCACAGCATTGAAAGCAAAAGTGGACGGACATTATTTTCATTACAACTTGATCCGTCTGTACAATCCAGATAGTTGTTTGTGCATGTTCAGTATTGCAATATAATAAACTAACTCTTTTATAATATATTACAAACACATATACTGCCAAAAGCATATATTTACAAAATACTATTTAGCTTGGTAAACTCATTAACAGGCAATGTACGGTCATTAATAAGTCATTAACACTGAAAGCACATCAACAACCAGTCTGTTAAGAATTTTAAGGGTTAGTTCACCCCAAAAATGAAAATTCTGTCATTAATTACTTACCCTCATGTCGTTCCACACCAGTAATACCTTTGTTCAACTTTGGAACACAAATGAAGATATTTTTGTTGAAATCCGATGGCTCAGAAAGGCCTCCATTGGCAGCAAATACATTTCCTCTCTCAAGACCCATAAAAGGTACTAAAGATGTCGTTACAAAGTCCATCTCACTACAGTGGTTCTACAATCATCTTATGAAGCAATGAGACTAGTTTTTTGTGTGCAAAAAACAACTAAATAACGACAAAGAGATGACCGATTTCAAAACACAGCTTCCTGAAGCTTCGGAGCGTAATGAATCAGTGTATCGAATCATGATTTGGATCGCGCGTCAAACCGCAAAAACTGCTGAACTTAACGTGACTTTTGCAATCCGAACGGCTGATTCATTACACTACGAAGCTTCAGGAAGCTGTGTTTTGAAATCGCCATCACTATATAAGTTGTTGTAACGCGGTTCGTTGTTGTGGGAAGGAAGGAGGCGGGAACCGGCGAACGTTCAACACATTTTAATTTCAAAATAAATAAACAAAACAAAAGTAAACCGCGGGCAGCCCCTCACGGCCGACCGCCCGCAAACACACACACATAATAAAACGTGGGCAGCCCCTCACGGACGACTGCCCACCGACACAACCAAACGTAAACAAAACATAACATAAAATCCAGGCCTGGTCCTCTCTCGTCTTCCGCTGCCTTAGTTCCTCCTTTTATGCTCCCGTCACTCGGCCGCGAGACGAGACCGGTGTGACGCGGCGCAGCTGGCACTCATTATCACTCGTCACCGGTCCGCTCTCGCGGTCCCTCGCCCCGCTGCTTGCCACAGTTGTTATTTAAGTTTTTTTTGGGCACAAAAACTATTCTTCATAAATCATTTCCTTCATTCTTCATATCCTTCATATGCTTCATAAAATGATTGTAGAACTACTGTAGTGAGAGACTTTTTAACAACGTCTTTAGTACCTTTTATGGGTCTTGAGAGAGGAAATGACATTGCTGCCAATGGAGGCCTTTGAGCCATCGGATTTCAACAAAAATATCTTCATTTGTGTTCTGAAGATGAACAAAGGTCTTACGGGTGTGGAATGACATGAGGGTAAGTAATTAATGACAGAATTTTCATTTTTGTGTGAACTAGCCCTTTAAATTCTTAACAGACTGGTTGTTGATGTGCTTTCAGATATGAAAATACATATGAAAATATATGAATCAACATCGAATTACATTTGAAACAGAAAAACAAATGATAAAAGGCATACAACTTATGATAAAAGATGTGAGATGGCACCTGAGGCACCATGGCCTTCAGAAGGAGCTGACGTTTATATGTACCAATGTCCCTGATCATTTCGTTCTGACCTTAACTATAAGTGTGCAGGTGTTATTTTGTGAATGCAGGCTTTGCAAAGAGAGTGTTTGTGAAAGTCGGATCAGCGCCAACTCTATTAGACAGCAAATCCCCAACACACGACAAGAGCTGTTACTCCTTCCACAACGAAAGAGAAAGCATACACAGAAAACCTAAAGGTGCAGCAGCGAAACACCTGGATAAATTCAAAAGGTCTGAAAGAGTGGAAAAATGGCCATTACAACTAAAATGATGTAAAAGAAGACTAGTCACAACCCCCTTTAATGTAACTAATGAAAGTGTTGCCAAGAATTCTTGTGATCAGAGTCATATGAACATTTCAAGCCAGTGAAACCAGCAACACAGGCCGCCTGTGCTGGATGGAAATCAAAGCACATCTTTCTTTCTGAATAACTGATGAACTATACCAGCTGGACTCACGCAGAGGTGTGTTTAAACGCACACACACACTCACGATGTTTACGTATGGACACGAATAATAACTTTGAGTGAAATTAAGCAGCCATGCAGAAAGGCCTTGGGAGGGATGTGAGGAATGCTGGAGGGTGGATGAGTAGAGTGTGAATGCTTTCATACACAGCTGTTGTCCTCCCCTCTGTGTTCTCTTCTCTTGGGTAATTACTCTGATTATAGAGAGATAGAGCTGATGAGAGCAAATCCTCCTGTGCGCACGCATAGATAAATACAGTAAATACAGAGGTGCCACAAAACCAGACGAATAAACTTTTCTTTTCTTTTCTTATATGTGATCACCTATGCCTTTCTTTATGTTAATCTTAAAAGGATTGTTACCCAAAATTGAAAAATCTGTCATCATTAACTCACCCTCATGTTGTGCACCCAAAACTGTATGACTTGCTTTTTTATGGAATGTCTTTTTTTTTATTATTTTTAAAAATTTTAATAAGTTTTGGTGTTGTGAAAATATCTTATTTTGCATTTCAAAGAAAAAAAAACAATGGTTTTGAATGACATGAAGGTGAGTAAACAATATATATAAATTTTATGCTCACCAACACTGCATTCAGATCAATAAACGGTATAAACTATAATATTGTTAAATATTATTACAATTTAAAATAATTGTTTTCTATATAAATATTAGTTTTGCTTTAATGAGCATAATAGACTTGTTTTAAAATCTAATCCAGTCTTTTGACTAGTCATAAAACGGGCCAAGCCCAAATGGCTAAACACTGAAGAAATTAGTCAGATTTAAGCAAATTCAGGTAACACTTTATTTTAAGGTGTCATTGTTACAGTGTAATTATATATTTAAGTACTGTGCAATATTAATGAACTACATACTTACTATAGGGTAATGGTAAGATTAGGGTTTTGGTTGAGGTTTAGTTGCATGTGATTATGCATGATTTACTGTTATTACTATGCAACAAGGACACTGTAAAATGTCTCCGACATACTTAAAAAGCCATTGGTGTCTCAAAAAACATCAAAGATAGAATGTTTTTTGGCAGAAAATAGGAAGTTGTGGAGTGGAAAATCACAATGAAACACGAGTTGCATGGTGATGCTCCTGAATGGAGTCTGAAAATATGGTAATAAATTGAAAATATGGTAATAAATACCATATAAAAAAGCACGGAGGAAGAGGTGTCATTATGTGGGGAGCCTTTTTAGCTGCTGGTATTGGTGAGCTACTTCACTGTGAAAAGTCATTTAATGCTTTGGAGTACAGGAGAATATTGCAGAATGGCTTGCTTCCCACAAATGAAAAGTTGTTATCTAAAGAGGAATGATCAGATTGATGATCAGACAATACGATGCTCCCGCCCAAATGGCAAAGACAACCAAGAAGTCCATCGGGCTCATGTTTTGGCGAGTCCAGATTTGAACCCTATAGTGAATATTTGGTCTCACATTAAACTCAAACAAACTGGGAGACATTTTTCAACCACCTACTCATGAACTGTTTGAAGCCATTAACATTTGCGTGAAAAAACACTGACTCTTCTTCCAGTAAAAAGCTGTGTGCAGGGTTACCCACATGGCTCAAACATTTAAAGATAACAAAGGGGAAGGCTATCTACAGTATTTGTGCAATTCTTGCTAATATCCTGACCAGAGATTAGTGATTAAAATGGTTAAGACCATTAAAAGACTACTAAATATTTGGCCATTTTGGCTTGGCACACTATATACACATACAGTGTGAAGGCAGATGCGACTCTGCAAACGCATCACTGACGGTTCTGAATTTCTAAAAAAAACAAATGTGTAGATCAGGAACAGAATGTGGCTCATTTATTCCTGGAATGAGCTGTTAGCACCTGCCAAACAGTCAAGCACATTCAGATCACAGTCATTTACGGTGCAGTATGTTCAGAAATATTCTGAACATATTGCACCATAACTAGACTTCTGCCAGAGTGCAAACAATGAAAGCTCAGCCCCACAATCATGCTTGCTCTGTTTTGGAAAACAGATCACTGTCACAATCCTGGTCAAGAACAGCAGCAGGTGTTCTTTCAACCCCCCATCCCACATCCTTTGCGTACCTTTTATAACCCCCTCACCGCTTTTGTCCCATAATCCTGTGTACCTCGGTATCATATTGCTGTGACTGTATCTAGGGAGGTGCCTGAAGAGCTAATTTTACTTTGGCCTTGTCCAGTGTGAGGGAGATGTGTGCACAAGCACATGAATTCTTGTACAATAAAATAACTACAGAATTGGCACTACACTAAGCCCCAACTTACAAATATATTACTGACCAATCGTACCTCAGCAACTGTAGTGTCTGTGCAACAAACTTCAGTTTTCTTTAAAACAGGTTGTATCGTTTTCGGTTCAGGCCTTTTGTATGTGCTTTGTTAAATATAGAGCTGTTTTACACAAGATTCCTTAAAGGAAGCTACCAAAAAGGAGCATAAGCAATGTCGATCGCATATGCAGGCTGATATCTAAAGATATTTGGATAAAATTCTAGATTTTGGTGTTGTTTATACACTCACCTAAAGGATTATTAGGAACACCATACTAATACTGTATTTGACCCCCTTTCGCCTTCAGAACTGCTTTAATTTAACATGGCATTGATTCAACAAGGTGCTGAAAGCATTCTTTAGAAATGTTGGCCCATATTGATAGGATAGCATCTTGCAGTTGATGGAGATTTGTGGGATGCACATCCAGGGCACGAAGCTCCCGTTCCACCACATCCCAAAGATGCTCTATTGGGTTGAGATCTGGTGACTGTGGGGGCCATTTTAGTACAGTGAACTCATTGTCATGTTCAAGAAACCAATTTGAAATGATTCGAGCTTTGTGACATGGTGCATTATCCTGCTGGAAGTAGCCATGGGTACATGGTGGTCATAAAGGGATGGACATAGTCAGAAACAATGCTTTCTAGTGTGATTGAGGGCTAATTTGCATGGATTCTCGTATATTAAGCAAAGGCTACACTACACTTCCTTAAGTATACGTGGAGCCATGCTAATTAGCCCCGCCTCCACTAGTTATTATCGTATCATATCAGAATTATCGTAAGTTTCCTAGTTAAAAAATTGACGTGAACACCCTATCAAGTCAAAAGTTGAATGCGATGAGCTTGTAATCATGACTTCAAAAGTGGGAAGTAGGATATTTCCGATAGCTATTTAAAGGCATGAGGATTTTTTTTTTCACAGGAAAAAACATTTATATATATCATTTTGGTGATCAAATTATTGACTACAGGGCGAATTTGAATAAAACTTCAACAACAAAAAGGGGCATCAAAATCACAACTAGAAAGTGTAGATCAGTGATCCCTAGCTCAATTTTCCCAACCTCCTGGTCTGAAAAAGATATTCCACATATCTTTTATCCATCTCAGATATTCCGCGCTCAACCACCACCGCAAAACTCTGGTTACTCACTTTTGTTGCCAGTGGTCAGGGGACACAATATTGGGCAGGAGTTGATCCCAAAAATTTATTCTAAAGCATTGGGATTTGAGAGTCGACAAAGTAGTGGGTAGGTCGGTAGTAGGTGCATCTTATGGTGCTTTCACACTGGCAGTTTAGTTTGAAACGGGGCATGGTTCGCATTTAAAATTGCTAATGTGAATATGAGTTAGGTTGCGCTCGAACTGTGATATTATTAAAATCTTTGAATTTTGTTTATAACTGCTTCATTTGGTGAGTCTTTATGTTGTTTACATCAATACACCAGTAGGTGGCGACCATTGAGGGTTTTGTTTTAGTGTTACGGGTAAGTGTTTGAATTATCCAGGGCTGCAAGGGCAAAAATAGATCATAGAGAGTCATTTTTACGATCTGCTTAGGTTTATGATGCTTTTGGGAAATGTAGTACATTGTTCTAAAATGAAAGATTACAGTACACTTTAAGATTACAGTACTGTTATATACTAATGTTTTAGTACTAAACATTAAACTAATGTTCCTAAACTTGAACTAATGTTCAAGAAGCTTTTGCCTCGATTCTCACTTTCAGTCTCTGCATAATTTTAAAAAAGACATAGCCTGGGTATAAAATATGCTTTGCGATGTCAAAATTCATTTCAGATATGTAAAAAATTAAATTGAAAAATTGTTATCACTTTATGAGCACATTTTACTGATAATCAGGCTGCTCATCTCGTCTACAACAGCAACAGTAACCAAGGTGGCAACAGTAACCAAGGGGCAGAGCTTAGAGTCAATTACGAAAAGAACATAAAAAAAGAAATGAAGGTAAGCAGACGGTGAGAAAGACAAAACTAAAGAGATGGCCAAAAGAAAAAATTCCTTGTGCAAAAATTCTCTGCGCATCACATTTTTCCCCAGATCTATTCTTCAGAGCAGCACTAAATCTGTGGCATTTTAGAGCTTTCATCACCATGCTTTTGTGTTTCCAGGCACATGCTGAAAAGTCATTTCATTTGCCTGTGGAGGTGTTGATATTGACAACTGACATAGTTCATTTCACAGGCTGGATCATTGCTTTAACTGACCGTGAAACCACCGTGGCATTTTCAGTAATATAATCTCTGCCCTCTGTTTTTTTTGTTTTGTTTATTTTATTTTATTTTATTTTCAGTCTCAGCCAGTTTAGAGCTTTTGAAGACAGAATGTGCTTGCAGAGAAAATATAATGTGTGGTCTCAAATAATCTCCCCACCTGAAGATAAGCCACTGAAGAAACAACATGTGCTCAAATATCATTTGAGCAAGGTGGGCCATCTTGGGTGATTAAGAGGGGTATGTTTCTTCACTTATTCCTGTTCCTATTATAACAGAGACCAATATAAGTGGCCATATTCAATATATATATAGTATAATGACTCATTGTTCCACTGCATCACATGTCCATTAATGTAAACTTTTCAAATGTCTTCAGCGATTGCAGGATCAATAAATCAGGCTCTTATTTAAGTCAGCACAATGCAATGTCAATTTTTTACGTTGGTAAAAAAAGCATTTGCCAAAAAAATCGATGTAAATGTTCCTCTAATCATAGTTTAACATCATGAATAGAATGTGTCGAGAATGAAAGATGATGGATCAGTTGAAATGAAAAACACTTGCTGTGTGTGTCCTCAACCAGCTAAAACACACCTGCACACACTCATGGTAATCCTCAAGATTTACACTGGGGAGAATTTAAGAGGATTCATCAAACGATTACATCTCCGCAAAAAGATGGCGACATTGGTCCTGCTTGACTCTTGTGTTTCTGTGCTCTTATTCCTGTATGTTATTACTGGAGTAAAAGCTGGAGGTCTCTGACACGGTCTTGGAAATACTGCGAGAGGACGAGCCATTGGAGGCAAACTCCCTGGAAGGGCTGTGCGCTGCCAGCTTCCCAGCAGCCCCTCTGATGCTCCCAAAGGTAACCTTGTGGCCATCTTCACACGGTTGCATCACGCAGGACACGGTGGTCTCCATTCGACTGGCCCTGTACAAACTGGTCTGGGTTTGAAGGTACCGGGTGGACTTGAGCTCTAGACCCTCGTAGGATCCCTCAGGGACGCATGGACAGCAGCGGAACGCTTGCTTAAATCCGGCACGGAACCTGAGGAGGCATGCAGAGATGTAGAATACTAAATAAATGTGATGATGAGTTTAAAGGTGAAAACTGACTAGAGGATATTATTACTTTGTCTTTCAAATGCTTTTGTGATGGATTTTCAGCATCTGAGTGAGGCGGTGAAAACCGGGATTATATTACAGAATAATACATCACAGCATTGGACTGTATTATATGGTCCAAAGATGGATCATTTTGAACAATAATGATATTTTAGCAAATATTATAGCGACTCTGGGAAGAGATGTGACTGTGTGTGTGCGTCAATTACTGTGTTTTCACTCCAGGTGAAATTACCTGTCATTGAGGCAGCAGTAGATAATGGGATTGTACATAGTGGAGCTCATTGCCAGCCACATGATAGTCAGATAGACCTGCTGAATGAAGGCATGCTCGAACAGGTGCGGGTAGAACTGGTGAATCAGGAAATAGACATGATAGGGGAGCCAGCAAACAGCGAACGTACATACCACCACAATCATCATCTTCACCACCTGAGGGTCAGGTAAGAAGAGAACATTTTAATATTGGTTATACTGTATGCCTAAAATTACAATTTCTGTCCTTCAAACTGATTTCCTGAGCTTTGCATGCTGCCCACATTGTACGAAAACTGGCAGGATGCTGTCAAATATATCATTTTCTCGACATTAGATTTCAGGTGGTCCAATGGCCCTAAGCCACCACCAGCAAGCAAACATGTCATTAAAATTGAAAATAAAATGTAGTAAACAGAGATAAAATATGCATTGTGCAGAACCCATTTATCACATTTCAAAAACAGCTCAAATTTACATAAATTATATTTGAATGGTTTTCTGTTCAACATGTTTTCCCAGCTTATTGTAATGTGAATAACAAATAACAACAAGTAAGGCATATGCAGGTTGATTTCCCCCCAAAAAGTGTAATAATTTGTTGCAACCTGACACATTGGGTCAAATAATGGCATGAGTTTTGGTGGAACTAAATACTTGAAAACTTGTTGATCTGAAAGAAAAAAGATAGATGATGAGGAAAGATGGATCATTTTTCCATTTGGTGCAGCTAGTGGTGCTAGAAATCACACACTATAGCTTTAAAAGTGCACTCAGGAATTTTCCTTCATTAAAATAAAATGTGCATTAAGAAATGAATAGTACTAATAAAAGGTGCTGTATTTCAAAAGCAGTGAATTGCATGATGGTCAGCATCTCTAAAATTGCTTCATTTAAATAACACTTTTTAAAGCTGGAGTACAATCTGACAACAATGGTATTTAAAACATAAATTGGGCTTCTTTAACTCCACACACACACACACACACACACACACACACACACACACACACACACACACACACACACACACACACACACACACACACACACACACACACACACACACACACACACACACACACACATGTTGGGTTTTCATGTTTTATGGGGACATTTCATAGGCGTAATGCATTTTATACTGTACAAACCGTATTTTCTATCCCCCTACACTGCCCCTGCCCCTAAACCTACCCATCACAGGAGACATGCTGCATTTTTATAATTTCAAAAAACATCACTTAGTGTGATTTATAAGATGTTTTCCTCATGGGGACCAAAAAATGTCCCCACAAGGACAAGGATTTCGGATATTGCCATCTTTGTGGGGACATTTTGTCCCCATACCGTAGGGATTACCAGTCCACACACACACACACACACACACACACACACAATGTATTTTCCAGACTGGTTTGGCTAATGTCGATGCACATTCACAAGCTTTTGTACAGTGAGGCAGGACTACATCATTATGAGTTGATGTCTCGTCACCTTAAAAATCTCTGGAATTATGTATTTCTACAATGGCATCAGTATCTGAAATCTTTTGTGTGATGCTGCCTGCATCCATGCTGCTTCAGCATATGTCCAAAATGGCAGCAATACCAACAAATATAGCAACAAAATAACACCTTCAAATAACCTCATACTTTTTTAGAAAATGCATTTTATTCTTCACTACTTTTTTTAAAAAGTTGTTTTGTCACTGTTGTTCTAGGTCTAATGCCTTAAACTACTCTTGTTCTACAATACTAGAGATTCCTGATCAACAAGTGTGACTAAAAACAGCATGAAAACCACCATGACACACTCTGCCAGAGGCCGGAGTATGTAGTAGCAAATCACTCCATCACCAGCGGACTGTCACAGACTCTTTGATGTTTATGAGGCTCAAACCTAAAACAGGGTGATTCAGTTGCTCAGGGGTACTCACATTATGTTATCATACTTGCGTGATAAGATGATAGATTAAGATATTTTGAGGAAAATGTTAAGGCAAAACAATAGCAATAAATGTAAAGTGGATCGTGGAGAGGAAACGGCATATGTGTGGTGACTGGGGCAGACATACACACCCAGAATACAGATGAAAGAAGCAGACGGACCGTCTCACTGCAGGTGAGGTTCATCGTGATTATTTCATGCGGCCCTGTCTGACCCTTCTCTCCTTGTGTGTGAACTCTGTCGGCTCTATTAACTCAGTGTTCAGAGTTCAGTGTCTGACCTGGATTGTGTGTGTATGCAAGTGTCATGGGCTTAAAGAATGATGAATAAAGGAGGAGCAAGAGGATGATGTGATATTGACCTTGCGTTTGGCATTCAGCTGCTCTTGGTAACGGTCAGACGAATCTCCTGGGATCTCACTGGCCCACAGAGTCAAGCCCACCACCAGGTAAGCACAGCCCATCACCAGGAGAGGGAGGAAGTAAATCAGCACTGCTACACACACAAAGTACCTTCAAAGAGATTAGATAGATAGATAAAACTCAATTATTTATATTTGTAATAATTCATTTTGCTCAAATTTCAGCATTCTTATTCATTCCTGAAATCCAGTTTTACCAACCATTATCATCATGATATGTTTATCCCCCACATTTTTCGCCTTGGTTTTGCATTATATATATATACACTCACCTAAAGGATTATTAGGAACACCATACTAATACTGTGTTTGACCCCCTTTGACTGTGACCGATCTGGTGACTGTGGGGGCCATTTTAGTACAGTGAACTCATTGTCATGTTCAAGAAACCAATTTGAAATGATTCAAGCTTTGTGACATGGTTTGTGACATTTACGCCAAATTCTGACTCTACCATCTGAATGTCTCAACAGAAATCGAGACTCATCAGACCAGGCAACATTTTTCCAGTCTTCAACTGTCCAATTTTGGTGAGCTCGTGCAAATTGTAGCCTCTTTTTCCTATTTGTAGTGGAGATGAGTGGTACCCGGTGGGGTCTTCTGCTGTTGTAGCCCATCCAAGCCCATCAAGGTTGTGCGTGTTGTGGCTTCACAAATGCTTTGCTGCATACCTCGGTTGTAGCGAGTGGTTATTTCAGTCAAAGTTGCTCTTCTCTCAGCTTGAATCAGTCGTCCCATTCTCCTCTGACCTCTAGCATCAACAAGGCATTTTTGCCCACAGGACTGCCGCATACTGGATGTTTTTCCCTTTTCACACCATTCTTTGTAAACCCTAGAATTGGTTGTGTGGGAAAATCCCAGTAACTGAGCAGATTGTGAAATACTCAGACCGGCCCGTCTGGCACCAACAACCATGCCACGCTTAAAATTGCTTAAATCACCTTTCTTTCCCATTCTGAAATTCAGTTTGGAGTTCAGGAGATTGTCTTGACCAGGACCACACCCCTAAACGCATTGAAGCAACTGCCATGTGATTGGTTGATTAGATAGTTGCATTAATGAGAAATTGAACAGGTGTTCCTAATAATCCTTTAGGTGAGTGTATATATATATATATATATATATATATATATATATATATATATATATATATATATATATATAAATTAGTGGTGGGCGTTATCGGCGTTAACGTGCTGCGTTAACTTGAGACTCTTATCGGGCGATAAAAAAAATATTGCCGTTAATCTATTCTCAAAGTTGGGTTGGGAGCTGGGTCTATACTACGCAAGCTATGATCACTTTCACCTTGATAGTTTAGCGCGGATGTATTCCAAGCCGAATTGCACTGTAGGGAGCGAGAACGATTCTTTGAACCTGCGTTTATGCTGTGAAATTACCACATCAAGGGTCGGTCAATGCTGGCTTCCGAACTCGGGTGTGCACCCGCGAACCCGTACTCAAGTCCTGACGAGCGTGACTGACATAGCCTACTGTAAGCAGAGAGCTGTAAATCTAATTTCTGCTCGTCTTCAGTGTTCTTTAGAGCATTTGCAGAACATTTACGGCAGATAGACGCAAGTGCCATTACCTTCGGTAACAAAACTAACGGTTCAAAAACAAAAATATAAAAGTTAGGTGAACAACGCTATTCATTTTGCCACCTTCTCGCTCGACGTCGTTACCAAGTAACGGGATAAACAGCTGCTGCTTTGATTACGCAAACGCACCCTGGTTCGGACCCAAATAATATCATTTGAACACTGTCCAGCGGGGGGTGAAATCTAACTCGGGTTCGGTCCAGGCAATCGAACCAAGTGTGAAAGCACCAGTCATTATTTGGGTAGCACACATATTCTGAATGCCTTCATCAGAATTCAAATGGGCCATTTTAATCTAGATTAATCTAGATTAATTCTAAAATCACAGTGAGATTAATCCAGATTTAAAAAATGTATACCTATGCCCACCACTAAAATAAATATATATACATTTTTCACCTTGGTTTTGCCATCACTATATACACATATGTATATGTATATATGTATATATATATATATATATATATATATATATATATATATATATATATATATATATATATATATATATATATATATATATATATATATATATATATATATATATATGTGTGTGTGTGTGTGTGTGTGTGTATATAGTGATGGCAAAACCAAGGTGAAAAATGTAGGGGGAAAAACTAATATTAGAAATGGATTCCATGAAATAATTAAATTAAATTAAAATGATAGAAAAATGAGGGAACACATTAATAAAACATGGTCACAAATTAATGTCTATCCTTTTTTTCTTTCAAATTTCACAAGCAAGGCTCTGTAAAGTGATTAATTTCAATTAGTAAAATATTCTAACAAATGCATAAATGTAATCATACTTTTAGTAAATGACTCTGTCAGCAGGTGTAATTAATTATCTGTGAATTCCTCCCACAGCAGGATAGTAATGTACAATTATTATAATAATTATTATTATTATTTTTGCCATTCTAAAAACATCTTTGCTTTGCCAAATCTCTGTCAAACTTAAGCCATTTTGCCTGTCTGAAAAATCTAGGCACAAGTCATTCCTAACCCCTAATGCTCTGGGTCTGGCAAAAAAACAAGATCATGAATCAAATGCAGAATGTCAGACATGTTATGTCAAAGATTAATCCACATTAATCCTCAACAGCAATTACAAACGGAAATAGATTGCTTAATGTGTATATTAAGGGAAACCCAGCAATCAAACTGCATCATGTTTTCCTTCAGTTTACAGTCTACTGTATTAAAATGCAGCACACGTGTTTAAGTCATAATGCTGACTTGCAAAACCATGACCAAATAGCAATACAGTGGTTCCTTTCTTAAAGGAACGGCTTAAAAATGTTTCCACATCCACAGATGAAAAATCACTTTTCTAGTTTGAATGAATTAAAGTTTGTGGCGTCAGAAAGAGTGTTGGGGTGGGGTTGTGGTGCCATAATTGTAATTTGAGCCAAATCACTGGAGCCTATTATTCATAAATTGATTAATTATACTTCCATTGTTTCATATATTCCTTAGTGGAATGCTGTCATCAGGAGAATTGTACTTGGCTCCATTCACCCGCTCCCTTCCTCTACTAACAGCTTCTCCATGGCTGAAGTTGAAATACACGGCACAAAAAGTACAGCACAAAGGAACTCTGATGAGTAAAGCGAGGCTGTCCAGGCACCTCACACTGACCACAGCTTGTGTCTCGTTTACCATTTCACTAGTTGAGTGCAATCACGAAAACAGGGGTTAAAGAGAAGACAAGAAAATAAGAGTGAACGAGAGACACTGAGACAGTGATAGACACAGAGAGAGAGAGAAGCATCTGCTAATCAGTTAATTAGGATAGGGTAACATTTTTCTTTCTAGATTCAGAACCCAATGTTACTTAAACAGGTGATAGTGCATTTTTGGCCCTGAACTATAAAGAAATACTGTACGTAAAGCTTCTTTAATTACGAAAAAGTGAGAGTCCACATTTAAAGGATTAGAACACTTTTAAATAAACTTTTGCTGATAATTTACTCAACCCCATGTCATCCAAGATGTCCATGTCTTTCTTTCTTCAGTTGAAAATAAATTAAGGTTTTTGGACCTTAATTTGGACCGTGAACCGTTTGGGGTCCATTGAGTCTATTATAAGGAGAAAAATCCTGGAATGTTTTCATCAAAAACCTTAATTTCTTTTCGACTAAAGAAAGAAAGACATGGACATCTTGGATGACATGGGGGTGAGTAAATTATCAGCTAAAGTTTATTTAAAAGTGAACTCATCCTTTAAATAGATTAGGGAATAAGAAGGCAGTGTTGAATAATTGAGCATAATTGTTGAATAGATTGAAAAGAGTGAAAATCTAATTTTCATTCTCAAATACTCATTTCAGGAGACCAAATTTACATTTATATAGACAAAAAAATTGTTAAATTGTTGCCTTTCGGTCCTGAAATATCATAATTTAAAAAAATTCACACAAAAATGAAATTCTGTCTGCATTTACTCATCTTATTTCAATAATCATTATGATCATTATTCAGTAGAACACAAATGTAGATATTTAGAAAAATGTCTTTGTTTATTTTTTCTCTAAAAAACAAAAGGCAATGGGCAATGCTGTTGGACCCCATGCACTGCCTTTAATTGTATGGACAAAAACAGTTCAAATAGTTCAATTTAACAGATTATAATGAAGCATAAGTATATTTTGAGGGTTTTTTCGCACTGATAAGAAAAAAAAGTGAGTTGGTCGCGACGGAGCGACCGTCGACCTCTCTGGATTAATCAAAAAAACTTTTTTTGTGTGTGTAGTACAGAAGAGAGAAAAATCACAGGATGAATTATCACTTTAACTATACAGATGTAATCTTTTCAATCAGTTTATTAACATTAAAAGTTAATAAAACATATCCAAGCAAGTGTAACATTTGCTTAGTTTAAAAAAACATATCTCTATCAAGATCATTTCTGGCTATTCTTGTTTTCACTGTTATACAGTAGGAGGCACTATTATGCATATTCTGAAATAGTACAGAATCTCTGGATCAATGCACAGATGAAGAAGAAGCAGAAACAAGTGATAGAAACATTGCTTATGCAAATGAAAAATAACACAATCATCAAATATTCAACAGCATATCAATAAAAACTGCATGACAAAATGAAATATTGAATCCATGAAGAGGGAACTGTGAATCTTTGGGGGTGTTTGACTCAATCTTCTCCGTCTGTGTTTTGATCATCGTTCTGAATCAGATCCACACATTTTCTCAATCCTTGTTTTTTTGTTTGTTTTTATTTTACTTTTATGAAACTTAACCACATTCAACTGTTGAGTCTAATGCTATTCATGCATTCTGACTTATTTACACTATTAAAGTGTTGGATTCCCATGGCCAAAGTTTTAAAAAATTAGTTGTAAAATTAGTATTTCTGTGCCAAAAAACAAGTTTCGAAAAGTTTTTTTTAACAATTTCACCAAAGAAATTTGTTTTTGGTTGTAGCCTTGTTCCGCTTCACAAAGAGCCCAGTGTTGTTTTTTAAGTGTGTTTAAAGTGTGTTGTTTGCCAGTGCCGACATTCTTTACATAGATTTGCATGATCCTTCCGGAGCTCTGCTTTTTTCGAAAAGAGCCGGCACTGCTAATCTGTTTTTTATAAATCTAAAACTAAAGACTTTTTGAGATATGAAGGATGCAATCTCTGTAGGTGCTCAATATTAACGTGAGATTGGTTGAAATTGTTTGTTTTTGTAAGGAGAGCTCAGGTTGTGTGAAATATAGTGACACCAAAACCGGCCCAACTTACCCCGCCCCGACTCAAACACTCATTCTGACGCCACGTACGCACTTTCATTATTCATTCAGCTATACTCAGACTATAGCCAGGTCAAATTCCAGAGAGAAAGTGATTTTTCATCTGTTGCTGTGGAAATGTCATCAACAATATTGAGCAGTTCCTGTATGAAATATTATAGTAGTTAAGTGGTGAATAGCAGTCTTAACTTGTTGAGTAAATTAGAATGCCATATGTCCGAACAACCAGACAAGTCATCATGTAATGAAGAGATATAGCAGTATGCCAGCCAGAATGATTCCTTTCAGTGTCAAAGCCAAGAATTTTTATTTGCGCAATGACAAAGTGTCTGACGGAACTGTGTTGGAAAAAAAGGATGCCAGTTAAAAACAAAGTCTCAGTATCGAATTGGTTTCCACCTTTCAGATTTGGAGTGTCTGTTTTTACCATGAGTGACCAGTGTATTCATTATATTCATAAAGAACGTAACAATATGTCTGTGGTTATGAACCATACTAAAAGAATATTTGCGGTCCTACTTTATTTTAGGTGGCCTTAACTACTATGTACTTACATCAAAAAATAAGTACAATGTACTAATTGTGTTCATATTGTATTGCAAAACACTTTTGCTGATATTGAGGTGGGATACGGGTAAAGTTAGGGACAGGTGTGGTGGTATGGCTAAGTTTACAGGTAGGGTTAGGTGTAAGGAAATTGTCAACAGTGTAATTATAAATGTAACTGCAGAAATAAATTACAGATGTAATTACATGCAGGTCATTTTTAAAATGTAAGTACAATGTAAAAACATGTATGTACACAAAAAGTGCATTTTATCAAATGATTAATTAAAATGTTATAGTAGTTAAAGGCACCTAATATAAAGTGGGTCCACATTTGCTTTTTGTAGTAATGCCCAGGGTACAATGCTAGGTACAAATATACAAATACAATCTCAGCCTCAGCTAATAGTGGAGGACATTTGCAGTGAAGGGAGAAATGGGCAATTATTTCATTTAAATCAAGCCAAGGATTCGGTAAAAGTATGCTATGAGACAAGATGGAAACCTAATTATAAAACAAATAAAGGCTGTGTTTTCTCATTCTCACCTCCACATGTCTTCTAGCCTCTCCAGTAAAACTCCACTGGATCTCTCGGTTTGAGGGGCACATTTGCAAAAGCAATCTTTGAAAATGTTCTTTCAGGATTTGGACATGTTGGTCAAATATCGGAAAAACAGGAAGCAAGAGAGACTGGAACATCTGATATGGTTTACATGTGTCGGACAGGGTGATTATACCTTATTTAGCATTGCTTTACATCATAGCGCTATCACCAAATGCTTGACCAATTATGGAACTGCCCAAATTACTTTATGACAAAAATAATGTGGCCAAAGACGTACATGGGATGATGATTTTTTATTTTTTATTAGATTCTTTGAAATCACTTTTTTTCTTTACATAGAAATTGTTGAATTCACATATTTTAATTGTTCTTTAAAGCTTTAATTTGTATAATTAAGTTTATTTTAAAAAGTTAATACAAATAATGTTAAACAATCAATAAGAATAATAAAATTGGTTAATAAGAGTAATCGATTTGAAATAAATGCTGTTCTTTTTAACTTTCTATTCATCAAAAAATGTTTCCACAAAAATATTAAGGAGCACAACTGATATTGACAATGATTTGAGCAGCAAATCAGCATATTAGAATGATTTCTGAAGCATCATGTGACACTGAAGGCTGGATTAATGTTGCTGAAAATTCAGCTTTGCATTACAGAAATAAATTACATTTTACAATATATTAAAATAGAAAACAGTTTACTGTCAAAACATTACTGTTTTTACTGTATTTTTATCAAACAGATGCAGCCTTGGAATGGTATTTTCTCATTTCAAAAGCATAGAATCATATTGATGTGTAATTAATTGGACCCCATTTTTCACATTTGCTCCTTGTGCGGATCTCTCCTTTATATGGCCACCAAATGTGAATTTATTTCAGCTATACGTGTTGTTCTGTCTTCAGAAACCTCATTAATAATTCCTATTAGTTCATATTTGTGGAGCATTAAAATACTGTATGGCTAACTGCACTGTGTGTTCTTCTGTAAAATGTGAGTTTCATGGCAATTTGCTGAAATCAGTGCTGCACGGAGCGCACCCTGTCAGAATCCAGGCAGAGGAGAGCTCAATTTCCCCCTTTTCTCGCAAGAGTTGAGAAGAAGAGAGAGATGGAGGAAGAGCGAGATGAAGCCTGTGGCAAAGCCTGTGGGTCGCTCAAAAAGACATCTAAGTTTCAGGCTAGGCAAACTGTAACAGACTGGCCGCATGCTGTTAGTGAGCTGTCAATCTCTGTGAACCACTATCAAACAGAACCAGAGAACACGATGAAAGGGTCAGAACAGTGGGTGCTGAGATAACATCATACATCTCTGCATTTTTTTTTTGTAGTCATGCTGAATCAGATTTTTATCAACTTTTTTTGGAGGGAAGTTAATGTGGTATCTAGCTAACTTAGCTGGACTATGTAAGTAGTTATATTCGTAAGTCTGTGTGTGTAAAAATGCCTCTAAGTGCGCTTTTGCAGTATTAAAGGGTTAGTTCACCCAAAAATGAAAATTCTGTCATTAATGACTCGCCCTAACGTCGTTCCAAACCCGTAAGACCTCCGTTCATCTCCGGAGCAAAGTTTAAGATATTTTAGATTTAGTTCGAGAGCTTTCTGTCCTTCAATTGAAAGATTATGCACACTCTACAGTCCGTGTCCAGAAAAGTAAGAAGAAAGGAATGAAAAACATCATCAAAGTAGTCAATGTGACATCAGTGGGTCAGTTAGACTCTTTTGAAGCATCGACAATACATTTTGGTCCAAAAAAAAAACTTTATTCAGCATTGTCTTCTGAATCTCCACGAGTCCCCAGTGACGCTGCTGACGTAAGACGCAAAGCATGCATCTCCCTCAGACTACATGGAAGCCAGATAACGCAGCAGCAGCGTCTTACGTCAGCAGCGGGATTCAAACAAACGCGGAAGAGAAGACAATGCTGAATAAAGTCGTAGTTTTTGTTATTTTTGGACCAAAATGTATTGTTAAGAAGATGTTTGGTGCATGTTGGACAAACATGAGGGTGAGTAAAGCCGAGTGCACACTGTGCGATTTTGCACAATTTGGCCTTCTGAGACGAATTTTGCAAATCCTAAAAGATTCCTCTGATCCTAGGCTAAAATCTGACATTTGATGGCTAGTTTGACATGTTCAAAGGCAGCCTATTAATGACCGCTGCGATCAAATTTGATCTCAGACGAAATTCTGGCAGTGTCAGAAGATTTGCCGCACAATCCTGCGTGTGACTTCTCCTACGATGACCGTTAAATTATCTTCGTTTTTCAAGACAAACTATTACCAAAATGAGCGCTAGAGATTTCTTTGAAGCCATCATTTAAATTCTGTGTGTAATGGACCACACTGTCACCGAACGCGTCATTCATTGATAATATAAAACTCTGAACGATTTTCTTGCGTGTGTCCGTTTTAGCGAGCCTCAACTATCATACAGTCTGACATTAATGACAACTTAGATCTTACAGTGTGACATAGCTTTCAGAGGGGATCATGTTCGTACAGTCTGACAAGAAACAACCTTACAGGACTATTATAAATCGCACCGTGTGTACCCGGCTTAAAAGATGACAGAATTTCTTGGGTAGACTATCCCTTTTATATTCGACATGAAACTGAAGTTGCGATAATCTTTTATTCATATATCCAAGTGAAACTCGAACAAGAAAAAATGTAGGACAGTACTTTATATTATTTGGATCATTGGTTTGCTACTGCTGTGATTTCATGCAACATGATCACATGACAGGATGTCCCTGCATTTCATTGTGTCTTTAAATGAAACATAACCATTAAGTCTTTCTCTGAGCAAACATTTCCTCTGGGTGGTCTGCATGTGTATGTGAGAGCAAAAGTATATGTAAACATGTGTTGATGAATGTTATTTGAGCAACATAGAGATAATTTGTCAGCGCTTGAACATTAGCATGTGAGCTCATGTCAGGTATGTCGCATGTGAGCTTTTGTAACACAGCGGACTATTTATACTCTGTCATGTGTCTGCAGTCTATTATAACACACAGCACAGCAAAGCCGTGAATAGAGTGAGACAGTGTGCTGTGCAACACTTCAAACCCAGTTCAAGGGCTATAAAACAGATCTGATGTAATTTCTAATCAGACATATCTATTATGTTAAAGCGAGACAGGTTTCGTTTCAGTTCGGCGCACTTAACCGATCTGTACAAGTCATTATTTCTTCATTATAAAAATAATACATGCTATATCCATTCAGACGTGGACGTGTGATGGTTAAGCATGCTATCTGTCGCTGAATGAATGACAATGACGCTCTCAAACTGGATTTTGAATATTGATATTTACAATCATTACAAGCTATGTATAGTATGATTTTGTTTATGTGTGTGAAATTTGTGTCGAGGTCTGAAGAAAATGTAGAAATGAGCTACACTACTAAAGTATCTCAATTAAGACAAACAAGATGACTGCATTAGTATGAGTCAAATCTTTAAGCTGGTGTTGATGAATGGCACACTGCTTACAGTGCTGAAGACAGTTTGTTCTCCTGCTGAGTGCATCCAACCTCATGTGGCTCTGAAGATGCTTGTGCTCAGTTTTTACTTGCTGCATGGTTGTGAGAATGATGATGCTGCTAGAAGTTACTGGTATACATTGCACACAAAAATCTTTATTTTTGTCCAAATTTACATCTGGTTTTAAGATTGGTTTTCGGTGACCCGATCACAAGTGGTGAGTCAAGATGCATTAGGATTCCCACCTGGTATTAACATGCATTTCAAATGTGTCTCCTGTGACTAGTTGTGGTTGGATTTTGTCGAGACACTCGCCCCTTATTTACAACACATTACTTTTTTGGGAGAGTTGCGGGAAAAGAATGGAATGAAAAGGATAATGAGGGCGGCTGCAATTTCAGGGCGGATGAGCATGTAAGCCGCTTTTTCACCATCTCTGACAGACAACAGACAGGTAGTAATTCATTTGCAATGGAGAATAGTATGGGAGATGTATGCACATCTGCCATACTATTCTTATGTGAATGCTGAATTTTCAGATCCAATGTGAGCTTAAAGGGTGCGTTGAAATATTTGAAATTTTGTGTCTAGACTGTATGCAACAGTGCAACCGGGTGTGATGTATTCCAATCAAAACGAATTTAATCTTTATGCACTTTTTCCGTAAAATTTGCACTTGTGAATATTTTTTTCCGAAATAATTATTTTATAATTATTACATAATTATATAGCTTAATTATCTGAATTTAACATACTATGTTTTTCTTTCAGATATATTGCTGGTCACCTTGGTGTGTGTGTGTGTGTGTGTGTGTGTGTGTGTGTGTGTGTACATTCATTACTTATTCATTTTAACATGGTGAATAAGCAGAAGTGGTAGTAAAGTGTTTTTAGAGTAAAATGAGATAACAATAGAGACTTAGGCCTGGTTTCACAGAAAGGGCTTAGATTAAGCTTGAATTAGGCGTTCAATTAGGAAAATTTTTAGAACTTTATTAGAGCTTTTATAAACGTGGCTCAGAAAATACATTACTGGTGTGAATCTTGAGACAAAAAGATTTCTATACTGCGAAAAGTTTTGGGACGTCTGCCTTAACATGCACATGAACTTTAATGACATCCCATTCTAAATCCGTAGGGTTTAATATGTGTATACCCTTTGCGGGTATAGCAGCTTCAACAAGCTTCACAAGGTTTAAGAGTGTGTTTATGGGAATTTTTGAACATTCTTCTAAAAAAGCATTTGTGAGGTCAGGCACTGTTGTTGGTGTGAAGGCCTGGCTCGCAGTCTCTGTTCTATCGGGTTGAGGTCAGGACTGCAGGTGCAGGCCAGTCAAGTTCCTTCACACCAAACTCGCTCATCCATGTATTTTTGGACCTTGCTTTGTGCACTGGTGTGCACAGTCATGTGGAATAGGAAGGGGCCATCCCCAAACTGTTCCCACAAAGTTGGGAGCATGAAATTGTCCAAAATGTCTTGGTATTCTAAAGCATTAAGAGTTCCTTTCACTGGAACTAAGAGCCAAGCCCAACCCCTGAAAAACAACCCCACACCATAATCCCCCCTCCACCAAACTTTACACTTGGCACAATGCAGTCAGGCAAGTACCGTTTTCCTGGCAACCGCCAAACTCAGACTCGTCCATCGGATCGCCAGACAGAGAAGCGTGATTCGTCACTCCAGAGAACTAGAGTCCAGTGATGAGTCCAGTGATGGATGTGCTTTACACCACTGCATCCCATGCTTTGCATTGCACTTGGTGATGTAAGGCTTGAATGCAGCTGCTTGGATGCTCTCTAAGCACTGTTCTTGAGCTAATCTGAAGGCCACACGAAGTTTGGAGGTCTGTAGCCATTGACTCTGCAGAAAGTCGGCGACTTCTGCACACTGTGCCTCAGCATGCCCTGCCCCCGCTCTGTAATTTTATGTGGCCTACCACTTTGTTATTATAATACCACTAACAGTTGACAGTGGAATATTTAGTAATGAGGACATTTGACAAATTGACTTATTGCACAGGTGGCAACCTATCACCATGGAAGTGATTGGAACACCTGAATTCAATTATAGTTAAGGGGTGTCCCAATACTTTTGGCAAAATAGTGTATATCAGTACACAAGTTGCTTTCAGTGAAAACCGCTCAAACATGCATTTTAGTCTGGGTTAAAGCCTTGTCTGTGAAATCAGGGGTAAGATTCATTATTGTTTCTTGCAGTTAAGTATGAATTATAGAGAAATACATTGTATGGTAGAAAAGTTGATGTGTTAGCTTCCACCATACCCTTGGTAGAAACACCAGCAAAAGGTCTTATATCACATCTCAACTGGTGTGAAAGGCACGGTAATGGAAAAGGGGAGTTCGGGGAAAATGTGAAATGAGTTTTAGTGAGTAAGAGAGACGGAGAGAGATGGTGGGGTGCTTAAGGGAACATCGCTGTTGCCTAAGAAAGTGCTCACTCACATCAGTAAAGGAAGAGAAGGAGGAATATAACAAGTACACCAGAAAGTTATTAATGTTGGACAAAACAGAATATGACAAAGAGGCAGAAACGGGTGATTGAACTGTAACAAGGATCCAACAAAGAAACTAAAAGAGTCAGAAGAGAGTGAGAAAGAGAAATTAGGCTTTTAAAGCAGGTGATAAATGGCAGTAACACCACTTTTGTATGGTGTCTTTCTCTGCAAAGATAACAGCAGTGATTTATGTAGAAAGAAGAAGAATCTTGAATTGTTGAGCAGAGGTTTTTAATTTGGTTTTAGTGTGTTCAAGTGTGTTATATAATCCAGTGCTGAAACTTGTTATTGTTTTGCTAAGTGCTCACTGTAGTTGTTATAACTAAGTGGCAGCGTCAATGTTCTCTTCAGCACATAGTTCTCAGACTCACACACACTAATAAACGCATTACACGTAATTACACGCATTACACGTAACTTGAGTTACGTAATCAGATTATTTTTTCAAGTTACTAGTAAAGTAATATTACTTTCAAAATTCACAACAAATTGTCGGAGTTAGCTTAATTTTTCAAAAAAAGGGGAGGGGCAGATATCCCTTCAAACGAAGATTTTTGGGACCACACTACAAACGAAGGGGTATGAATTTTCCCTGCATATACCGAATGTGTTGCTATATGTTGCCACTCGGGATCGATCACTTATGTGTTGGCAAAAACAACGTAGGCCTATGTGTTGCCTGGATGCCAGTTTCTCTGTAGCTTATTAAACGCACTATTTGAGTGATGTGAACTAATAATTAATTAATTAATTAATTAATACCGTTTTAAAAAATAGCTGGTCATTCTTAAATGCAGATTATATTTATATCACGTATTGTCTGTAAACTTTTGCGTCTCCAAGGCAACAGCTGATTCGTTTGTATTAACCTACATGGCAAAGAGCTCCGTTATCGCAGCACCACAGTAGAAAACAAAACCATATCCATTCCGGCCGGCTCGGATCGGCACGGAATGGAACGGTTAGCAAACAAAGAGAACCCAGGTGAGGAAAAGTAATGCAAAAGTAACGTAATGCATTGCTTTTCTTAAAAAGTAACTGAGTAACTCATTTAGTTACTTTTTAAGGGAGTAACGCAATATTGTAATGCATTACTTTTCAAAGTAACTTTCCCCAACACTGCTAATATATCACGTTTCGATTGCAATAATCTATCAAGAGCTGTTTACATGACTTTTGCACATTTCTTATCTTAATGTTTCGATATAATTTTTAATATTCAGTTTTAACTTGGAAATGAGCAAATACTCCACAATAGATAGGCCTAACCTGATATCTGGATCAGTACATCACATGCACTATTTATCAAAACAGTTCTCTGTTTAGCAGAGTTATTTGTGTATAATCGTATTTCGTGAGTTAAGCGGATTTGTGACATCACAACAGGCACATCTGTGCATCCCCCCCCACCTTCCCCCACCACCACAACTGTCCTCGCCGCATTTTAAAGCAAAGTGACGGCCATGAAAACTCTTTGCAGAATGATTTTGGCTTCTAATGGACTCGCTGGACTGAACCCTACTGGGCGACGGCTTTGTGCATCATTTTCACAGCACTTTATATTAGACCTCAACACTTCAGATTAACGTCAATCTGCATACAAGCCAACGTTTTGAGTGTATAACCCACAGTTTGGAGGAGTAATAGTCATTAGCGTCTGCTCTTGTAAAGTCATTGTATTTACCCTTGGGCAAGATTTCCAATTATGTTTGCTTTAATAGTCTTGCCAGTTTTCCTTTTCTCTCCAAGGAACATGACTTTCCTGTGTTTAATGTTTTCTTTGTAATAAAGCTCCTCTCTGTTGTTATATAAGTAAACACTTAAGGCAAAAGCAGCACTGATTTTTGATTATTCCAAATAAGAGAGTCATCAAGGTAATATTTTCAGCAATATCCGGAAACATTGGTGAAATTCAATCTGGAAAAGAAATTCTCTGCACCTACAGCCATAAATCTCTGAAGGAAATATTAAACCTATATATTTTACAATATCAGCAAAAGGCAGCAATGGCGATAACATGTTGATTAGTTAAAAGTGAGATGCTTACATCTTTTTAAAGTCCATGAGAGTGTACTCAGGCCAGTCAATGTAGCAGACCACCCTGCCCGGCAGCTGGTCCATGTCAGAGTAGTAATACTGGGGGAAGGCCAGCAGAAGAGCCAGAACCCAGATGACCCCGATGACCACCTTCGTCTGTGTTGCAGACATCCTCTGCTGCAGGGGATGAATGATGGCCATATATCTGTGGAAGAAGAACAAGACAGATGTGCTGAAATCACCACATCTTTTTTGCTTTAAGCTTATTTCCAGTTAAACTTAAAATTAACTATTTTTAATACATAATAAAACAATTGTAAACATTATAAATTAACTGGTTCAGTGTTCTAAATATTTCTGTTCTGGTTAAGGAAATGTAATTAAAATAATGAAAGTTAATTCAAATGCATTTGTTAATTTAATGTTTTAAGTCTCATTAAATACATTTTCTTACTATAAAAAGCCTTATGTCCAACACTCTTTTCAGAGAGAAAATATTTTAACCATTTTCTTAGCATTCTTAAAAAAGGTTCAGTTGGGATCTTTATAGCACCCAATATGATTCCATTTTAAAGAACTATTTTTGCTAAAAATTTTCTATATAAGGAGAAATGTCTTTAATTATTGCATAATACTTTCCTGTTTAATGTGTCATTTCATTTTCTTTATAGTGATAAAGTATGTTTACGAGCTGTTTAATTGAAAGTATTTAATTCAAACTAAAACTGAATTAAAACTAAAATTATTAAAACTAAATTCATACAAGGATCCCATGATGGGAACTCCTAAAATGATCTATGAAGCGCCTGACAGAATCGGTTAAGGTTATATAGGCAGCTAGACCTATAGAATCTTTTCTTCTAACTAAGAGTAGAACCTTGGTGGTGTAAATTAAGACAACCTGTCTGCTTGTGGATTTGGCTCTCAGCACACATTTCACATTTACAACCTCACCATGATCTTCATTCATACTTTGCTATTAAAGCTGTGCTTGAAACCAAGAGATATTGTGCTGCTTTGCACTCTCAACAATTTAAGCTGTCAACACATCAGTGACTTCATCATGTACACACACACACACATGTTGTGTTTCCATGTTTTGTGGGGACATTCCATAGGCGTAATGCATTTTATACTGTACAAACCGTATTTTCTATCCCCCTACACTGCCCCTGCCCCTAAACCTACCCATCACAGGATACATGCTGCATTTTTACATTTTCAAAAAACATCACTTAGTGTGATTTATAAGATGTTTTCCTCATGGGGACCAAAAAATGTCCCCACAAGGACAAGGATTTTGGATATTGCCATCTTTGTGGGGACATTTTGTCCCCATACCGTAGGGATTACCAGTACACACACACACACACACACACACACACACACACACACACACACACACACACACACACACACCTGTCCAGCACACAAAGGTCTCAGTGGTATCTAAGATAAATCCTCTTAAATCATTTGCTCCAATATGGAGCTGTTTCATTATAAAACGGAATGAAGCCCAGACAATAAATCCCCCCAACACACACACACAGCATACAAATCTATTGAGTACCTATAATAGTGGATTTGTGCGGTTATTAGTTTTGGGTTTGTGCTATAGTACAACAGGCAATAGCATTGTGATATGAGCTCTGCAATAATAAATCTGCTCCAGTTATCAGTTATATGGACAATGAATACATTTATAGCAGGAATTATTTAACAGCTGATAGAAACCATACTCCATGTACCACTTTCAGACTGTGAGATGGTATTGAAGGTCAGCCTTTGTCAGACATTGCTTTGTTTTCCTTAGAATCTGTGTCTGGTGAACATTTTTCTTATGGTTTTAGCCACACATATGCCTTGAAAAATTTAAAGGCTCCCATTCTATATTCCAACATTAACAGAATGTGTGGACATACACACTCAAAAGAAAAGGTTCTATATAGACCTTAAAAAGGTTATGTCAGGAGCTTTATATTTTAGGGGTTCCTATCATGACATCACATTAGTGACATAAAAAGCATTTGCATCACTGATTATTGAAATGATCTCAGCATTTGGCAACAAAACTGCATTTCTGTTTTCGATTTCCTCTTCAAATAAAAAAATAATAATTAATGAAACCCAAATCAATTAAGATTAAATTGAATCTTAATTGAGTTGTTAATTTCTTCTGAATCACATCCGTAGTGGTCTCATCTGACCACAAAATCTGGTTCGGTATTATTCTATTGGTCAAAACTCCATGCATGGCAGTAATGGTGTCTTTTGTTCCTTCCATGTGAGCCAAATGTTAAGCAGAGCTCTTGATATGGTTGACTGGTTCCCTTTTTATTGCTTTGTTGGAAAATTGACTCTGTATCTCTCTCAAAGTGCGACTGGCCTCTCAGTGACTTCATTAATAAGTCTCTGTCTGGTTTGTGCAGAGATATTTGAGGAACAAACTTTCCTGGCCAATAAAAATGTATTTCCTTCTCCTTGTTTAACTTTTTTAAATTAGCCTTCAAATTCCTGGAATGCTCTAGCGAATATTCAAAGCTGTCTTTTAGATTCACAACCTGAATAATGATCAATTTATTTTAATAAATTATAAGTTCAGGCCAATTGTTAGGCAGCTGTGTCCTTGTTAAGACAATTGTTTTTCTGCTGTGCAAAGAGTCCCTTCATGGATTGAATATTTATGCACACAGAATATTTATTTTCTTTTTGTGTGGTTGTAAAGAAAACCAATGTCACATTGAAATTATGAAAATTCTTTTATTCACATTGTTCTAAAACCATATTATTATGTAGAACACAAATAAGTGACTACTGTATAAATATTAATCTTTCACTTTTATTATATAGAAGAACATGCAGGATATTGACTGTTCTATAAGGAAAAAGATTAGTTCAAGCTTCAAAATGACAAAAAGGCACCATATAAACATTGTGAAAATAGTTCATTTTTCAACTTCTGCAGCAACATGACAGCTCTGCGTGAAGAACAGACAAAATCTGTTGGTATTCACTGGAATTCTTGCGCTCAAATCAGCAATTTGGTTATGTCACATGCAAAAGCCCATGGTCTCTGGCAATTAATAGTTTTAATGTGCCATTTTTGCAGTCTATATGACTTTTGACATTCATTTTAGAGCTTTTGGAAGGGGGGGACATTACCAGATCATCTTTTATGGTGCATTGCCGGTATTTTGTAATTTTGGAGTATGACAGATCCAGTGCCCATTGACTTTCATTACAGAAATAAGCGAGCAGAATATTCTTCACAATAATTTTTTTTTTTTTTTTTTGTGCATACAGGTTTAGAAAAATGTCGGTGAGTAAATTATTATAAAATAATTATTATAAAATGTTCTTTTCCTAGTAAACTAGTGATTTAAAATTCTTTGAAATAGCAAAAAGCATTCCACTCCACTGATAATGGGAAAACCTTACAGCTGAACCAACTCCAGGAGCACACACTTAAAGGGTTAGTTCACAAAAAAATGTAAATACTGTTATTAATAACTCACCCTCATGTCATTCCAAACCCATAAGACCTTCGTTCATCTTCAGAACACAAATAGACAGCTGTTTAATAATACATATACATATTTTATTTTAATGCGAACAATGCTCTGTCACTTTATTTCAGCGCGTGCAGCACAGCAAAAAATAGACTCAGTGCGGAAACGATCACTGCACTGCTGTATGCACCACTCCCAGAATGGATCTCCAGACCGCATCGCCGTGTGAAAGCTTTAATCGGTTAACCTGGGTACGAAAAAAAAAAACGCACCGCATAAGCACTGCAAATGGAGTACCCTATGTGTGAAATGGGTGTTAGGCTAATTTTTGGGTGGGACACATGCAGCATTTTGCAATATTGAGGGGTACACGTCCCCCAACCTTACTGTAGCCTAATAATAATAATAGTAATTAAAAAATATGTAGACATTTTTTAACAATCAAAAATTTAATTCGATCTTTGAAGTTGACTATTAGATAGAGATAGCTTCGATATTTGATCAGTATGATACTTGGATAGACACTTCTCCTATTCTGAAAAAAAAATAACAAGGTACAAACCTGTAAATATTCAATCGACTTTTCTGAAATTCAAAACAAAATATTAATGCAACTCGTAATTTCCATTTCTGAATGTAGCTGCTATATGGTCATGCAGGTTTGTGCATTAAACTCAAAAATAGCCTATCATGTCGTTCCCCCGAACATGACCCCTTCTCTGCCAACGTTTTGAACACTTGGTCATGGGTTTATTTATTTATTTTTATTATTTTTATTTTAAATAACGCATATAGGCCTAAATAGAAATGATCAGAAACAAATCTACAGCTGAACCGCATTGTTTTTGATTCAGTGTATTTTAAGGAATCAAGTAACTCACTCATTAAGACAACGACATGCTGCCACCTGCTGTCTGTTTTAGTTTCATATTAAACGTATCACTTCATTGAATCCGTCATGCCATATATTTGGATATATTTGGTTCATACATTTAATAAAGTTGCCCCTGGACATGAGTTTATGGAAGTAGGCTAAAGACTACCACCGCTTAATAGAACTGTTACGGTTCATGGATTCACTGACTCATTTCTCGCTAGAGGTTGTTTGGTTGTGTTAGAGGTGTGGTCACTGATCATTGCAATCACCACTTCACCAGCTGCACCTCATTTCACCTGCCTTTATATTTGCCTCACCCACATCCTGTGTTTGTCGATCATTGCAGTTCTCCCTGTGTGTCCTCGTGTGCAGTCGTCTTCCCGTGTCTGGTGTTGTGGATCGTCCTTCCGTGTCTTCTGGAGTGTTTCCGTCCTGGAGATCCCGTTGCCTGGTCCTTGCCCATTGCGTCCCTGTGTCACGTATGCTGCACCGTCTCCGGATCTCCTGTCACCGTCTGCCTGCCACGAATTCTCAGAGACTGCTGTGCTTTACTGCTGTATACGCTGAGTCATTACTAGTATTAAAGAGATTATTTTGTCCTCGCTACTGGATCCGCCTCTGCTTTGCTTCACACGCACCGTGACATAACGATCGACCACGATGGACCCAGCGAGAGCAGCCAAGTTACAAGAGTTCCTCTCCAATACACGGCAGCGCATGGCTCAACAGGATGAACAGGTACTCGCTACCACACGAGCGGTGCAGGCATTAGTGACACAGGTGTCCGAGCTCACCACTCAAGTACAACAGCTGACTTCACCCACTGCGCCAGCCCCACCCGCCATCTCCCCCCGAACCAGTTAACACCAGCTACCAGCCTGAGCCGCGCATTCCCACACCGGAGAGATATGCGGGTGAGCCAGACCTCTGTAGATCCTTTCTTACCCGATGTTCCGTGTTCTTTTCATTACAGCCACGAACATTTGCTACAGAGGAGTCAAGAGTAGCATTGGTGCTAGCCCTGCTATCGGGACGCGCGGCTCTGTGGGGAACGGTGGAGTGGGAGAATCAGCCAGCAGGCTCGCGGATCTTCGCCAGAACAACCGACCCGTCTCTGACTATATGATCGAGTTCCGGACATTGGCCGCAGAGTGTAAGTGGAACGAGGAGGCGCAGTGGGACATCTTCCTGCATGGGCTGGCAGACCGTGTGCAGAAGGAGATCTACACTCTGGAGCTCCCCACAAGCCTCAAATCGCTCATGGACCTGGCTCTGCATGTGGATGCGCGCATTCAACAGCGGGATCAGTGTTCTCAACCCAGCGTGTTTCCTGAGTCGCCTGGGAGTTCCAGAGAGCGCACGGTCAGCCCACCCGTCGATCTCGAGCCCATGCAGGTTGGTAGAGCTCGCATTTCCCGGGAGGAGAGAGAACGACGACGAACAGGAGGACTTTGTCTTTACTGCTGTGGGATGGGGCATTTCCTCAACCACTGCCCGGTCAAAGATCAAGGCCGACAGTAGAGCGGAGGCTACTGTTGGGCGGTTCCAGGTTGGGGAAATCCTCATCCACCACTCTCCTCCCGGTAAGACTGGAATGGGCAGTCTAGTTCTGTGTTGCAGGATGAGTCGGTGGATCTGTCCAACATGCCCCTCGGAGTATCTTGACCTGACGGAAGTGTTCAGTAAGTCCAGGGCTGCTTCTCTACCTCCTCATCGTCCCTATGACTGTGCTATAGAATTACAGCCAGGTACGTCTCCTGAGAGGGAGGCCATGGAGAAACCGTCATTCCTCTTCTCCGTGGGGCGGGTTCTTTTTGTGGGTGAGAAGGATGGATCTCTGCGACCTTGCATTGATTACCGAGGGCTGAATAACATCACGGTAAAGAATACCTATCCTTTGCCGCTGATGTCTTCAGCCTTTGAGAGGTTGCAGGGAGCATCCATATTCACAAAATTGGACTTACGTAATGCATATCATTTGGTTCGCATAAGGGAGGGCGATGAATGGAAAACAGCGTTCAACACCCCCAGGGGCCATTTTGAATACTTGGTCATGCCTTTCGGCCTGTCCAACTCTCCTGCTGTTTTCCAGGCACTCGTCAATGACGTGCTGGGAGACATGGTAGATCAGTTTATTTATGTCTACCTGGATGACATACTGATTTTTTCTTCTTCTCTCCAGGAACATGTCCAGCACGTCAGATGAGTGCTCCAGAGGTTGCTAGAGAATGGGCTTTTTGTCAAGGCGGAGAAATGCACGTTTCATGCACATTCTTTTCCGTTTCTTGGGTATATCGTCTCATCCAAGGGAATGCGCATGGATCCCGACAAGGTTAAGGCTGTGATAGACTGGCCAAGTCCAGATTCCCGTAAGGCCCTACAGAGGTTTCTGGGGTTCGCCAATTTTTATTGACAATTTATTCGTAACTTCAGCCAACTAGCCGCGCCTCTGACAGCCTTGACCTCCCCCAGAACGACGTTCAGGTGGTCTAGTGTAGCCGAGGCTACATTTACCAAACTGAAGACCCGCTTTGTTTCGGCTCCTATTCTCGTAGCACCTGATCCTTCACGTCAGTTCGTGGTGGAGGTCGATGCGTCAGAGGTGGGGGTAGGAGCGGTTCTATCCCAGCGCTCTTCCTCGGATGACAACATGCATCCGTGCGCGTTTTACTCCCATCGTTTGTCATCAGCCGAGCGTAATTACGACACTGGCAACAGAGAACTGTTGGCAGTCAAACTGGCATTGGAAGAATGGCGTCATTGGTTAGAAGGAGAGGGGGTTCCTTTTAAAGTCTGGACAGATCACAAAAATTTGAAGTATATCAGATCTGCTAAAAGACTCAACTCTAGGCAGGCTCGGTGGGGTCTTTTTTTTTCAGACGTTTTGAATTTTCACTCTCGTACCGCCCGGGTTCTAAGAACATCAAACCCGATGCTTTATCGCATATTTTTGACCGATCCGAACGCCCGTCTACTCCCGAGTGCATTTTTCCCGAGAGACTCATTATCTCCACACTCACATGGGAGATCGAATCGAAGGTCAGAGCGGCTTTAGAAGGGGTAACGCCCCCGCCCGGCAGTCCACCGAGTCGATTATTCGTGTCAGAGGGGTTACGGTCCGACGTCATCCGATGGGGTCATTGTTCCAATGTAGCATGTCATCCAGGGGTCAGTCGGACCAATTTTATGGTGGCAAGGTATGGCTCGGGACGTCCGAGAATTTGTTTTGGCTTGTTCGGTTTGTGCCATTGGTAAGACTTTTACATGGCCTTCCGATAGATGTGGTTTCCGACAGGGGGCCCCAGTTTGTGTCAAAATTTGTGTCAAAAAAGTTTGTGTCGACGGTTAGTTTATCCTCGGGTTTCCATCCCCAGACCAATGGACAAACCGAGCGAACCAACCAGGACCTTGAGAGAACGTTACGATGTTTGGTGTCCAAGAATCCTTCCTCCTGGAGCCAACAGATCTCATGGGTTGAGTACGCACATAACTCCTTGCCAGTGTTGTCTACGGGCCTCACTCCGTTTCAAGGTACTATAGGGTACCAGCCACCAAATTTTCCTAGTCTGGAATCCGAGGTCGCGGTTCCCTCCGTTCATGCCTTTATCCAGAGGTGTCGTCACACCTGGAGAAGAACTCGAGAGACTCTGCTTCGGGTGAGGGCGCGCACCAAGGCCCAAGCCGACCGCCACCGGTCTAAGCCTCCCGTCTACGTCGTGGGTCAAAAGGTGTGGCTTTCATCCAGGTATATTCCTCTGCGTTCTGTTTCTAATAAGCTTGCTCCTAAATTTATTGGCCCGTTCCCTGTCACCAAAATTCTTAGTCCGGTGGCAGTCCGCCTTAAACTACCTCCTGCGCAGGCGAGAATTCTATGTATCTAAATTAAAGCCGGTATTTCATGCCAAGATTAATCCGCCTACTCCGGTTCCTCCCCCACCGCGACTCGTAGATGGGGAACCCACTTATTCGGTCAACCGTATTCTGGATTCCAGGTGGAGGGGACGCAGATTTCAGTACTTGGTGGACTGGGAAGGTTACGGTCCGGAGGAGAGAAGTTGGGTTCCTGCTAGGGACATACTGGACCACTCCCTTATCGATGATTAGAATCGACAGGTAGGGTCCCCTGGGATCGTCAGGAGACGCTCCTAGGGGGAGGGGTACTGTCACGGTTCATGGATTCACTGACTCATTTCTCGCTAGAGGTTGTTTGGTTGTGTTAGAGGTGTGGTCACTGATCATTGCAATCACCACTTCACCAGCTGCACCTCATTTCACCTGCCTTTATATTTGCCTCACCCACATCCAGTGTTTGTCAATCGTTGCAGTTCTCCCTGTGTGTCCTTGTGTGCAGTCGTCTTCCCGTGTCTGGTGTTGTGGATCGTCCTTCCGTGTCTTCTGGAGTGTTTCCGTCCTGGAGTTCCCGTTGCCTGGTCCTTGCCTGTTGCGTCCCTGTGTCACGTATGCTGCACCGTCTCCGGATCTCCTGTCACCGTCTGCCTGCCACGAATTCTCAGAGACTGCTGTGCTTTACTGCTGTATATGCTGAGTAATCACTAGTATTAAAGAGATTATTTTGCACTCGCTATTGGATCCGCCTCTGCTTTGCTACACACGCACCGTGACAAGAACAAATTGTTTCTGTTGCTGTAAGTATTGTTTTTGGAAGTTACATTAAAATGCAATGGTCTGGTATCAGCGTCAGTAGGCTGTACTTATTGTATTTCGGCCACACCACAAGGTGTCACTGTGGCCTCAACGCTTCACCCTCGCCTACTCTGAGCTCGATTGCTGTCTGAGGTAAACCCCGCCCTCCTCATTACCCTACGCACAAATAAATGTTGGAAGAAATAAATGCATAAATAAATAAATGAATAAGTAAATAAATATAGAAATAAATAAATGCATAAATAAATAAATACATATAGAAATAAATAAATGTAGAAAGGAATAATTGTGGAAATAAATAAAAATAGAAATAAATAAATGTATAAATAAATAAAAGAATAAAGAAATATATATGGAAATAAATAAATAAATATGGAAATAAATGTATAAATAATTATTCATTTTTGTTTTTTTGCTTTTCAATGTTTACTTATTTATTTATTTATTTATTTATTTATTTATTTACATATTTATTTATTTTTGCTTTTTTACATTTCTTTGTATATTTATTTATATATTTATTTATTTTTAATATTGGCAGCCCTGACATTCCATAATCTACGGCATCCGATGATGTTCACTCGAGCACCACGACGCATGCGTGAGTGTAGGCGACTGGTACAGGCCAGAACGAAATTGTTAAATAAATTCATTATTTTTGCACAAAAAAGTATTCACATCGCTTCATTAAATTATTCCTTTTATTCAATGTTTTTACTACCAATCTGGACCTTGAAAGTGTTATTTAAATTGTTGTCTATGGAGGGGCCAGTGAGCTCTCAGATTTCATCAAAAAGATATTAATTTGTGTTCCAAGGTCTTACAGGTTTGGAATGACATGAAGGTGGGTAAATAATGACAGATTTTTTTGGGGGTGAACTATCCCTTTAAGCTTAAAGTTACCGTGATAGACAATAATATTTTTTTAATGTAATGTCCTGAAGGACAACTTTATTACATACAGTGCTGAGTGCCAGAAAAGATAAGTGAGTAAATGAGGAACTGACAATGAACTCATGGCACACTCTCCAGCAGGTAAAGAGGTCAGACAGATCACCAACATACATTCAAGCACATCTGTTTGACATAAGTGGAGCTCAGGGCAACAGATCATCGGTCTGAACAGCGGCAGGGCTAAATCAATAACGACAACATGCTAGAGGCAGCGAAGGTGGATAGTGTGGTTACACAATTTGATGCTTGCGGTGCTTTACTTTCAAATTTAGCTTTAGTCATGTAATTTTATTAGGATTCCTACTCCTGACACATGACAGTTTGAGCCTCTGAGCCTTGTGCCATTTCACCAGAACACAAATGCTCTTTAGCATGCTGTCACTGCCTGACTTTGAGGTGTGTGTATGCTTGTCAGTACTTTATGTGTGTTTAAATGCAAGAAATGAAAATTAAAAACAACTGATAAGTGAGACAAGAGAGAATGTGAGATGTTGTATTTGGACAAAGAGGCAATCGTTCCTTGCTACTAAAGCACGTAACACAATTATGTCACACACAGTTTAGCCCAAGTGATCTGTCTGCACAGAGGTGACAGTCCTGCTGCTGTTTGTGAATGTAAACCCGTCTGTGTTAGCAATGACTCAACCAGAGCAACAGAGCTGAAATCTGGGCAAGCAAAACACATCAGCCAACCTGCCTAGGATTGTGCAATAATTATTCATATGGGTTTTACTGGATGAACAACATCAGAATTATATCTTTCTGACATTATTCTTTAATGTTATTTAAAATACATTAAATACTTTGCTTGTTGTACTTAAGCCGTAAATAAACTATAAATGTTAGCTAGATTATGTTCATTACATGACTAGTGATGTATGTTTATGCTTAAATGATTAAGTAATGGTTTGTATTTTACAAAACATCTGTCGCGTGTCATTATGTGAAGTGAGTTGGCTCGCATGATTTATGTTTCACGCTTTAGAACTTATGATGCTATTAATGCTCCCGGGTTTTCACAATGCATTGTCAGACTTTTTAGGGAGTGAACATTTCATTGCACTGGTAGGATTTTATAATTGAGACAGCCTTTAAAATGGCAGACTCCCTGATCAGTGCCCTGACTACTGAAGTAGAGAGCTGATTGAGATGCACCCATGGTTAAGACTGTCCACTGAAGTTCAAATTGAGCATCAGAATGGGAAAGAAAGATGATTAAAGTGTCCTTGAATGTGGCATGGTCGTTGGTGCCAGACGGGCTAGTCAGGATATTTCAGAAACTGCAGATTTACTGGGATTTTCACACACAACCATCTCGGGTTTACAGAGAATGGTCAGAAAAAGAGAAAATATTGAGCTACAGTTCTGTGGGGAAAATGCCTTACTGAAGCCAGAGGTCATAGGAGAATGACCAGACTGGGTTGAACTGATAGAAGGGCAACAGTAACTCAAATGACTACTCAATTGTTACAACCAAGGTCTGCTGAAGAGCATCTATGTACCCAGTGGTGAGTTGGTGTACATAAAGTGACCATTGAGTGTATAATAAAATAAACGGCTTTGTTGTTGTGCCTTTCATCTGGACTTTCTTAAAGTCAAAATGAAATGAAAATAGACATTTCTTTTCTCTGAACATGAGAGAAAAATTGGACATGATCTCTCAAGTCAAAATCTGAATGCTCACAATCACGACTTCAAAAGTGGGAAGTAGGAAATTTCTGATAGCACATGAAGGCAGCATAATTGTAAGAAAGTGGTGGGGTTTAAGCATACTAAAGTAATAAAGAACGTCACTAGAGACAATTCTGTCATTTTTAATGTAGTTGACATTTAGTCCACAAAAACAAAAACAAAAAAACTTAAATGCATGAATGAATCGTTGGATATTCACAATAACATGCATTTAGAAAAAAAGGGATAGGACCAATTTTCATTTCATACTGAATTAACTATTTCATCTAATGTAAAATAATGTGAGGTTTGTCTTGAACCAAGCATTCTGAGAATGCTAATTAAATTTTACTTCTACATCTTAAGGCATAATTCAATTTTCCAACCTCATATTGCCCATTAGTTGATAATAATCCAATCACTGCATGAAGAAATCACTTAAAACTGGGCTAAGATAAAACATGCTCTACTCCTAGAACTACTTGGAGTGCTTAGTGAAAAGATATAGGCTCTGTTAATGTCTTTTTTATAAGGAAAAACAAGGCTCTCAGTTATTTGTTTGTAAACCCATGATTAATTTACTGTGCATGCTTATGTAGAGAGAATGTAATCTTGGCTTGCTTTTTTCCCCTCAAAAGGATCTTTCTAAGGTAAATAACCCATTAGTGCTCTGACAAGTATTTCCTCTAAAGGACCTGAACACACACAGTGCAGTCTTCCCAAGAAGCCTGCCCTCCATCTCCCCTACAGGTCTCTCAGGTAATGGAATTTGAAAGAAGTTCATGTTTCTGCATGTAGATAAATCTAAGCAGGCATGTTTTTTAGAATATTAGCAGTGCTGTGTCAAAAGGTTGGAAACATGACATCTCACAATTAGAACGGCGTGATGAAAGGTCAGACGTTAACTGAAACCTGTGAATAATTCCTTATGCTGCTGTGTTGGTAACTGATGAATGAAGAAGCGAGGCAGACATGGCACATAAAATTACCTCATCACCTCTCAACCACACACGCACACTAAAGAAATTAAGGTTTCCAAACGATGACTGGTTGGTAGGTTATGAGTGGGATGACAAGTAACCATCATCTATCATCATCTTGCATCACAGACAACTAACCTTTGCCATCTATGCTGTGATCATTCCTAATATGGACCTGAAAAGAGCTACAATTTTACGTTGTGTTTGCATTGTGAAAGCAGAACTAAACATTGCTTAATGTTAGCAACAATATCCATTGTAACCATAGTTTATAGGGTACACTCTAATAAAAAAGGTACAATGGGGTTTAATATAGGAACCCTATACCGTTCTTGACTCAATTTTAAATAGTAGTTTATGCCAAATGGTTTTATATGTATAAATGTCTTAATTTGCATATTATTATTGTTAATTTTTAACAGGTTATTTCTTTGTATCTGATAAAGTGATTGTGATCTGTTTAATTAATACAATTTAATAAAAATTAATTAAAACTAAATTAATGAATTAATACTAAATCCCTAAAATGATCCCATGATGGCTTGATGAGAACCCTTAAAAGGTAGTTACTACATGGAGTGTCTGACAGAACCGTTTAAGGTTATATAACCTTTTTTTAAAGATAGGGGGTAAGATGGCCTTGGACAATATTTTTCCCCCCTCTTTACCAAAGATGGCACAAAATTTTCATCTCAACACATTTTTTTTTTGTCATTTCATCTAGACAAAATATAAACAGTTGAAGATTAAGTCGAACTAGTTTTGAGGTTATTAATGTAATTTACTTTCTCCAGATAGTGATCTGAGACTGTGTTACCTGTGTCTATAATGTTTTTAGATTTGTGAAGTAAAAAATATTGAACTGAATATACAATTTGACCCTCCGAGACGGGGTGGCTGATAAGAAATTACCACTGTTTTACAATCAGGAGAAAACGATGGTAATTTTTGCAATGGGCTGCTTTACGAGAAACAAATTCATTTACATTTTGCCCACATTTATCGATAGCCTACGTCCTTTTTTTTTTTTTTTTTTTTTTTACAACGACAGAACAATCAAAAGAACAGCCAGTCAACGAGAAACCCAAAATGTTCCCTCACGCGCACTGCTGAGATCCGCGCTTTTGTGCCATTGTATGAATGGTAATGAAGGAACTTACCTGTCGAGCGCAATTGCGGTCATCGAATATATAGAAGCGAAGACGGCGGCTATAGGAAAGAAGTTGTGGAAACGGCAGTAATAGAGTCCGAAATACCACTCGTTGTGCACAGAGTAAACAAAGTTTATAACGGTGTTGAATGCGGACATTGACGCTTCAGCGAACGCCAAGTTCACAAGGAAATAGTTCGTCACGGTTCTCATTCGTTTGTGCGCCAAAATGATCCATATTACCGTGACATTGCCCACCACGGAGACAATGACAATTGTGCTGTAAGCCACTGCCCAGAGCACTATTCTCCAAACCGGTTGCACAAACTGGTTCCAGTATATCTCGGTTTCATTTTGTGCGATGGAGTTGTTTGTCCAGTTACTTTGGAAGTCAGTGGAAGTGATGAGCGAATCCATTCCTATTTGGAAAATGTTAAATTCGATTTAAATTTTGTTTCTTTTTTGCTGGATGTCGTATAAATGTTCAATCGACCATGTTCCCTTTAGAGGGAATTGAAATTATTGAGTTTCTTGGCGCAAAAGTGTTCCGAATAGTATTCTTCAATTGTCTTCTCGGATAAGGAAGGATGAGCCCTGTGTTCATTCAAGCAAGAGAGGAGAACAGACCGCAACGGCTTGTTCCTTCACTTTTCCTCATCACGAAACCAATTTTAGCTCTTGGTTACACACACCTCACTCCTCTGAGTGTCGCTGCCAAGTGCGCAGCGCGTGCCAAAAGAGAAGTCGCGCGCACACACGAGCAGATGCTGCGAACACGCGGCTCTGATAAGAGACGAAAGGACGAGTCTTCGAATAGGTCTGTCTTATTGATACGAAATTGAAGTAATCCAGTCTGCATATGTAATGCAGAGCGCGCCAGGTGTGCCACGCACATTGAAAGATGATTTCTGGTCGCGAGCAGATGCTGTGTGAGCACAAGGTTAGGAAACAAAGAGAATCAATGCGTACTTGGAAACCACTATATCTTTTTAATATGAAATTCGTTTGGTTCAGAGCTCACCTTGTATGCAATTTGAATGATGTTGTTTGGTTCTTAAAAGCCAAATAGAATACTAATAATAAATAAAGGCAAATAGGCTTCTATGTTCAAACTTTTGACATTGATAACGATATAATGACTTGTTATGATGCGTTGGGGACGTCTTTTGTCGGTTCCTTTTGACATCAAACCAATGATTTAGGCTACGTACGTATACAAGTCATTTCAATTTTGACCCAAGTAATTCAAGTTCACGGTTTCCCCCTGGCGGTTCCATCTGAATGTGCGTTAAACTTAAGCTCAATAGGCCGGTTAAGACAATGAACAATGCTGTAGATTAAACACAACTTTTCAATTGGATCTGGACAGCTACAGAAACACTGAAACAATGACTGCTAGCCACCGTTTGCTTATCGTCAGTGGTGTACCATACCTTGCTGATGCTGTGAATGGGCACAAATCCTTGTTACAACATTTGGTGGAAAGCCTTCCAAGAAGAGTGTAAGCTGTTATGGCTGCAGAGGGAGGGATTCATGCTTTTTTTGCCATGTTTTAAATGTTCAACAAGACATCAGTGTGATGTGTGAGCCTGACACACTGTTCCACTTCATCCTAACGGTGTTCGCTGGGATTCAGGTCTGGGCTTCGTGGAGGCCTTTCTCTTCCACATCAGACACAATAAATCATTTCTGTATGGATAGCGCTCTGTAGAGGGCCATTATTTCACTGCCACCATGCAGCATACAGAATTTGTGTATTATTCAAGAATGTGTCCACATAACAAAGGGATGTTTTGATACAGAGCAAGCCCTGGAAACTGCCATTTAAAGAGCTATGTTGCAGCACTTTAGTGTATCATTCAATTTCTTTATTTATTTTTGAATTTTAAAGGGGACCTATTATGCAAAATTCACTTTTACATGGCGCATAAATGTGTGCCATCAGTGTGTGTACACAGCCACCCTATAATGGTAAAAATCCACCCACTCCTCTTTTTTAATCCCCATAAATCATTAGCAGTGTCTCAGAACAAGTGTTTGCAGATTCTAGCATTTGTGACATCACATGCTTAGGACCTGCGCACGACTGCTGACATACTCTGCCCTATTAGCATAGACCCTGGCCTGAGTGAGCTGTCCATGGCCCTGACCCAAATGGAACACTGCATGTGCACTTTCGGTCTTGTGGACTTACAATGGCCACTGCGTGCGCATGTCCATTAAATCCACAAGACCATAGGGTGTCCCATTCGTCATTTAAGCTTAACGAAGGGTGCTCGTGAGCGCCCCCTTTGCGGCTGCTATGCGCCCTCGATGTGCACTTCAGCTGAGCCCGCAAGTTTGCGAGCTACGCAGAGGACTTCTACCCGGCAGTCAAAGCGCCATTACGTCTTGAAAGTGCGGACTCAGAGGAAGACAGTGAGGGTTTAGAGTGCCATTTGGGACAGGGCCCATGTTTATCTCCTTGCAATTTAACAGCAGCATTCAACTAAGAAATGTATTCTTAAAGCTACTAAAATTCAATCAAAAGCAGTGAGCGATTTTCTCTGTTTGTCTTTTGTTGTTTGTTTATATTAACAGCATATATAGGTAATGTTTAATAGGCTGCTTTCACTTTAATGCACAGATCTTATATACACATGTGATTTCATTACTTGCTGTTAATGTTCACAGACATAACCAACTGTGTGTATTTGAGCATTGTGCTTTTTGATGAAACCTCATGTGTATTTGACAGTTTAAGTTAAATTATATGTAAAAGAGTTTAATACTCATGGGACGCTCGGTCTGACATTCAGCTTTCTGTGCGCGCAATTTGGGTGTGTGCGCACAGAAAACCGTATATCAGAAGTTTAGACTGATAGCTTTAAAATGCATACAGATAACACACTTTTATGATAATGAAGAACTGCAATGTCATGTGATCGTGACCGCGATAGAGACGATAATCAAAACCTAACAGATGTTTTAGGGTGCATTCACACTTGTCAAAAATACCGGAACCACTGAAAAGATGGGTCACGGTCCACTTCCAACTGGCTCTGGTGCAGTTTGAATGATATGAACACAACACGGACCAAAGACATGTAAACGAACCAACCAAAAACGGGAAGATGAAACCCTAAAAAGGTCAGAATGCTCACGCATATAGCTCATTTGCATTTAAAGATACATGCACGAAAACAGTGCGTTTTTCCTTCCACTCAAAAACGGCATTTACAACATGGTATAATACATCTGTGGGGTATTTTGAGCTGAAACTTACATTCTGGGTATGGCTGAGACTTATATTAATAAGGTTGATTGAGATTTCTGATTATCTGAGTGGCATTGTTTTCTTTTTTGCTGACAGATTTTGTTAATTGCCTTATTTCTGCTTTAGATATGATTGGTTTCTGTGATTTTAGATAATCTCGCACCAAAGAAAAGATTTATGTTGCTATCTTCTTTTCACTGTTAGAGTTTGTTTTCTTCTTGTAGCCTATAAATAAAAAACAATCCATAACTCAATGAGAGTACTCCACAGGCATGCAAATTTCATTGTTGTAGCCCTCTTTAATCAATTCAATGGGTTTAAAAGGATCGGAAAGTCCATCATATGCAGTACCTGAATTCCAGATTCCTCCAAGAACCTCTGTGGGACTTAATTGTGATGTGTCGTGGCAACTCATCAATGTTAATTAACCATGTATCATGAAAGACTCTTGGGTGCAGGCAATTTCACCCACATATATATATATATATATATATTTTTATTTTCTTCTAAATTCTTTTATTGCAATGTTTTGTTGCTTGTATCAGATATTTTATTTTATTAAACAAGTCAAGATTATCTGAAGGAAATTGGTTCACTCAAAAGATTCAATGCAATGCAGAAAATATAGCTTGGCAATCCTTTGAATGCTGTGTGCACTCTACATTCTTTTTGATCATAGCAACATACTGTAATATCCTCTGGCAAGGAGCTGTGCTCAACAAATCAAGATTTGGCTGACCACTGGTTGTCAACCGAGGTGGGGGGGTCGTACAACAATTTGTTGTACGACGACAACAAATTGCTTAATGCTGCCCAACAACTTCGTTCATTTTTTTTAAAATCCAGACTCTTAAGCCTAGTGCCTCTTGATAAATCTGGGCATGTGCTCTAATGTAAGACTTTTCCATCGATGATACAACAGTGAACTGAATCTAATGTAGAATGTGGAATGAGAGAAGAAATGTAAATGATATTTGTCAATATGTGCCATTAATTTATTCATTAAAATATTTATTTCGTAAATCTGTGCCATATTGCACCTGGCTGTTCACCTTTCACAAAGGTGTTTACTATAAGTCCATTAAGAACGAGTACACATTTAATAAGAGTGAAGTTATAGAATCCATTCAGTCATCGGTCACTCTAAACCATTTTTATATAGATTATTTGCTCTGCAGTGAAAAGCTGGAGAGTTTAAGCACGATACTGTGAAGAAAAAAGCTTATGAAAAACGTAATTACAACCACAAGCTACCTATAGATAATCAATATCTGTGCTGTATGAGTATGCCTAGAAGAAGAAAGAAAAAATATTGAAGAGGCTTTGGTTCTTCAAGCTAGACAAGTAGGCCTATCTTCTTTTATAAAAACAGATATGTGACCCTGGACCACAAAACCAGTCATAAGTCGCACGGGTATATTTGTGGCAATAGCCAACACATTTTATGGGTAAAAATTATAGATTTTTCTTCTATGGCAAAAATCATTAGGATAAAGATCATGTTCCATGAAGATATTTTGTTAATTTCTTACCGTAAATATATATAATGTGCATTGCTATATATATGCATATATATATATATATATATATATATATATATATATATATATATATATATATATATATATATATATATATATATATATATATATATATATATATATTTAAAGGCAATTTTCTCAATATTTAGATTTTTTTTTTTTTTTTTGCACCCTCAGATTCCAGATTTTCAAATAGTTATATCTCGGCCAATATTGTCATATCCTAACAAACCATACATCAGTGGAAATATTATTTAGCTTTCAGATGATGTATACATCTCAATTTGTTTGTTTTTTTTAGTGACCCTTATGAATAGTTTTGTGGTCCAGGGTAACTTATTATCTGTCAACTGGGCTTGTAAAGTCAATAAATGTGTCAAGACATCAAATGTTTGATGGGTGTCTCGTTTATATCAAAATCTTTACATGGAAAGAATGTGATCTGTCTGTCTGCAATTTAATCTGTGCTGGCCCTTTAAAAGGTTTGTTCAGCATGTTGGTTGGCGTGGCGGAAGTTATTATTGGGATACACCTTACAGCTGCTGATGTATTTTTCAAAACAATTCTGAGGAATCGACAGCCAAGTTGCATATTTGACGGAAGTGCTTATTATATTTTCAGACGGGTCTTAAAAACAGTCCACTGTCTCTCTAAGAACAAAGGTTTATTGAGCCTTAGCGGCATCGGCTAACATCTGAATGCACGGAAAGCTAACTGAACTCAATTAACATGCCGACTTACGAAGAATTAAGAAAAACCAATCACTTCTATTATTTCGTTAAATTCTCTCTAAATGTCTATTCAATGCTATTCTCGGTAAGTGTGCGTTTAAACTGAAAGATGTTCTACTAACGTTACTAGCATTGCTTTGTTTCTCCCTCACCTCACATAAACACACGCTTGCCCTGAATGACTACGCTCATGTGTTTGTGTTAAATGTACAGTATAGGTAACTTAGTCGTACTAACTTTGACCGTGTTTACCGGGAATTCGAGGAAACATATTAGCCACTTCTTTAACATGTCTTATTCTCAGTTGAGCTTTGTGGCTCAGTAAAGCAATAGACACGCGTCGCTGGCAGACTTAAAGGTACAAGACGCTGTTATTGTTACTGTAAATGTATCACTCTGTATTGATTTGTTTTTTAGGGTTCCTGTAAATGATTGGTGGCTATAATAATATTGAAATGATATAGACTTGCTTTCATATAATCTTTTTTCTTTGCTTTCTCGTGCTATCCAGCCTACATAACTTGTCTATCGATCTGGCTGGAATATAGATCCATAGGATATATAGAAATGTCTATTAGGGATGCAAAATTGCAAATATATAGTTTGTTTGTTAAATTTTATGACTAAAATATCAGATATATATTGACCGGCGTTGAATATTTCATTTATTCTACCCATTTTTAAACTGACATAATCTAATATTAACGCAAAGGGGTGATGATAGATTATGGCAAACATGAGTTTATGCTAATTTTAATAAAAAAACAAATACAAAATTAATAAAGGTTTTCAAAAAATACTGATTTTTCAAAAAAACAACATGACATTAGAATATGCGGTCTTAAAGAGTAATGTTTAGAGGCTATTTATCCCACTTATTTTGAGGACATTTTTATTTAAATATTTATCCATCCTTTATAATGTGCATTGTAATGTTGTGATGCCTACTTTACTTTTATTTGAATGTTTTTGCTATATATATATAGGTCCTAATAAAAAAACTAGCATATTTATGGAAGTAAAATAATGCCAAATGTTTTTGAAATAAAAAAGCCTGTTGAATTGCACTACTTGAAAAAAAATATGCATTGCATTAACCATGATTGCATTTTAATGAATTGTATTTTTAGGGCTTGCATTTATATGGGCTGAAATTCAACATGGTTGTATATTTAAGCTGTGAATATTTCGATTCAAAAAATTTCAAACACATTTTCATTAATACAAATTCAATAATCCATATTCTCCTTTCATATTTCACTTCCAAAATATTCAAACTGTTTAAAAATACAACCTATAATATTCAACAGGCAATTTTCGGTCTGTTTTATTTCGCTTTACAAATTCGCTCCACAATTCAGTGGTTCAAATTCGACGGCAAATTCGACATTGAATCAGGGACTGGAGGAAAAGCAATAGACTACCAATGCATTATATCTATCTGCTGTTAGTCGCCCTCACCAGTAGGTGGTGCAAGCGCAAAGCGTGTTGACAACATCAAAGCAACAGACAGAGACGAGAAACTTTCATAAAACATCATTTGCTGAAATGGACCGAGCGGTGAGTACGAGTTATTATGAGTATATATATAGTATATAACTTACGTGTTGAAAGGGCTGATTAAGACACAAATCATCACACGAGCGTTTACTCAAGTGTCTTATGATACGACTTTTTACAGCGTTCAAAAGGAAGGTGATTTTTCTGATTAATACAGAATTCCCTCGCCTTTAGCATTGATATAGGCCTAAATACTTTGCAGTCACGTCACTAACATGGATACCTGGCGGGCAAAAGGCAAACACCGAGAGAATGAAGTACTTGCCAGCCAGTACTAGTGACATCACGTGCAAAGTATGAATTAATAGGATCTTGCCAGGACGTCGCCAGTATTAATATACAAAAGTTGGTGTTTTGAGGTGTAAACGATCGCCTGCATGCCAGATAGTTGTGCGATTGGATGCACAATAACCACATTTTGTCAGCGTTTGTTGCGCGCCAGGTATCCATGTTAGTGACGTGACTGCAAAGTATTTAGGCCTATATCAATGCTAAAGGCGAGGAATTCTGGATTAATCAGAAAATCACCTTCCTTTGAACGCTGTAAAAGTCGATCATAAGACACTTGAGTAAACGCCGTGGTGATGATTTGTCTCTTAATCAGCCCTTTCAACACGTAAGTTATATACTATATATACACTCATAATAACTCGTACTCACCGCTCGGTCCATTTCAGCAAATGATGTTTTATGAAAGTTTCTCGTCTCTGTCGGTTGCTTTGATGTTGTCAACACGCGTTGCGCTTGCACCACCTACTGGTGAGGGCGACTAACAGCAGATAGATATAATGCATTGGTAGTCTATTGCTTTTCCTCCAGTCCCTGATTCAATGTCGAATTTGCCGTCGAATTTGAACCACTGAATTGTGGAGCGAATTTGTAAAGCGAAATAAAACAGACCGAAAATTGCCTGTTGAATATTATAGGTTGTATTTTTAAACAGTTTGAATATTTTGGAAGTGGAATATGGATTATTGAATTTTTATTAATGAAAATGTGTTTGAAATGTTTTGAATTGAAATATTCACAGCTTAAATATACTACCATGTTGAATTTCATCCCATATAAATGCAAGCCCTAAAAATACAATGCATTAAAATGCAATCATGGTTAATGCAATGCATATTTTTTTCAAGTAGTGCAATTCAACAGGCTTTTTTATTTCAAAAACATTTGGCATTATTTTACTTCCATACATATTGTGATAAAAGTTCATTATTTTCCATGATGTAATGATAAAAATTAAACTTTCATATATTTTAGATTCATTGCACACCAACTGAAATATTTCAGGTCTTTTATTGTTTTAATACTGATGATTTTGGCATACAGCTCATGAAAACCCCAAATTCTCCAAAAAAAAATGTATATTTCGTCCGGCCAATAAAAGAAAAGTGTTTTTAATACAAAAAAGTCAACCTTCAAATAATTATGTTTAGTTATGCACTCAATACGTGTTCGGGAATCCTTTTGCAGAAATGACTGCTTCAATGCGGTGTGCCATGGAGGCAATCAGCCTGTGGCACTGCTGAGGTGTTATGGAGGCCCAGGATGCTTCAATAGCGGCCTTAAGCTCATCCAGAGTGTTGGGTCTTGCGTCTCTCAACTTTCTCTTCACAATATCTCACAGATTCTCTATGGGGTTCAGGTCAGGAGAGTTGGCAGGCCAATTGAGCACAGTAATACCATGGTCAGTAAACCATTTACCAGTGGTTTTGGCACTGTGAGCAGGTGCCAGGTCATGCTGAAAAACGAAATCTTCATCTCCATAAAGCTTTTCAGCAGATGGAAGCATGAAGTGCTCCAAAATCTCCTGATAGCTAGCTGCATTGACCCTGCCCTTGATAAAACACAGTGGACCGACACCAGCAGCTGACATGGCACCCCAGACCATCACTGACTGTGGGTACTTGACATTGGACTTCAGGCATTTTGGGATTTCCTTCTCCCCAGTCTTCCTCCAGACTCTGGCACCTTGATTTCCGAATGACATGCAACATTTGAGCGACAGTCCAGTGCTGCTTCTCTGTAGCCCAGGTCAGGCGCTTCTGCCGCTGTTTCTGGTTCAAAAGTGGCTTGACCTGGGGAATGCGGCACCTGTAGCCCATTTCCTGCACACGCCTGTGCACGGTGGCTCTGGATGTTTCTACTCCAGACTCAGTCCATTGCTTCCGCAGGTCCCCCAAGGTCTGGAATCGGTCCTTCTCCACAATCTTCCTCAGGGTCCGGTCACCTCTTCTCGTTGTGCGGCGTTTTTTGCCACACTTTTTCCTTCCCACAGACTTCCCACTGAGGTGCCTTGATACAGCACTCTGGGAACAGCCTATTCGTTCAGAAATGTCTTTCTGTGTCTTACCCTCTCGCTTGAGGGTGTCAATGATGGCCTTCTGGACAGCAGTCAGGTCGGCAGTCTACCCATGATTGCGGTTTTGAGTAATGAACCAGGCTGGGAGTTTTTAAAAGCCTCAGGAATCTTTTGCAGGTGTTTAGAGTTAATTAGTTGATTCAGATGATTAGGATTAGGGTTTTCATGAGCTGTATGCCAAAATCATCAGTATTAAAACAATAAAAGACCTGAAATATTTCAGTTGGTGTGCAATGAATCTAAAATATATGAAATTTAAATTTTATCATTACATTATGGAAAATAATGAACTTTTATCACAATATGCTAATTTGTTTAGAAGGACCTGTGTGTGTGTGTGTGTGTGTGTGTGTGTGTGTGTTTATATATCTTAGCAGTAATTGGCCTTAACAGGAAAATAATTATCCCTAAAATGCATATAATTCTTTGTTTTGATGTCTGGTTTTGATATTTTAGGTTTCAGGTCTGTAAATGCTGTGTTGCTACACAAGATTTGGTAATATGTTACTATAATAACAACCAACCATTAATATTTATTTACTGAATTCTACAAGGAACACCGTATTCTTTTTGACTCTCTAGCCAGAGTGTTCTGTCTTCCCACAAGAAATACAATAAGTCAGTGCCTTATGGGAGTTTTTTTACTATTAGTGTTTTAGAACATGATGATACAAGCTGAAAAGCCTCTCCGGATACTCTTCAGTTCTCTTTCCATTTTTCTCTCTCCCCTTCTCTACTCTTAGGCTTGGCCTGTAGCCTTTACAGTTGCACATCAACAAAACACCACCAGCTATCAATTAACAGAATATAATTGAAGTTGTCAGAAATCGGAAATTGACAAATAACAAAGTTAATCGGCCAACAAGGCTTGTTAAATTTACCATCTTGAAAGAACAGTCAGGGAAGAAAATTGAAAATGAAGTGGTTTCAGTACTAATGTAGTCTTTTGTTAGGGTACAAATTGATTTTAAGGCTGCCTCATCAATCTTCTTTATGATTTACGTCATTCCATTGACATCGTGCATTTTAGCTAAGCACTCTAAGAATTACATCTGTCATCTTAGGAATTAATGTATAGCTGTTGGAACGCAAATGATACAGCACACTGTTGTATTTGACATCAGAAGACTGATCTGCATGACTTGGTTGTGCATCGAAACATTGATTTCAACTTTCTTATCTTTTATGCATGTCTAATTGAATCATGTAAACGTAATGTTATGATATTATTAAAGCTGATGTGACTTGTACAGATGTTTTACCAAACCTACCAATGTCCCTGTCCCCTCAGTTGCTCGGTCTGTGCGTGCTATGTATTGGAGTGTATGCAGAAGTGGAGAGACAGAAGAATCGCACCCTGGAGGGGGTGTTTTTGGCTCCTGCTGTGGTTCTCATACTGCTTGGTCTCGTCATGTTTACTGTGTCTGTGATGGGGATGGTGGGATCGCTCCGGGACAACAAGACTCTTCTGCACATGGTGAGTGTTGTTTGTCTTATCATATGTACTGTACAGGTCCTTCTAAAAAAATTAGCATATTTGATAAAAGTTCATTATTTTCCATAATGTAATGATACAAATTAAACTTTCATATATTTTAGATTCATTGCACACCAACTGAAATATTTCAGGTCTTTTATTGTTTTAATACTGATGATTTTGGCATACAGCTCATGAAAACCCAAAATTCCTATCTCAAAAAATTAGCATATCATGAAAAGGTTCTCTAAACGAGCTATTAACCTAATCATCTGAATCAACTAATTAACTCTAAACACCTGCAAAAGATTCCTGAGGCTTTTAAAAACTCCCAGCCTGGTTCATTACTCAAAACCGCAATCATGGGTAAGACTGCCGACCTGACTGCTGTCCAGAAGGCCATCATTGACACCCTCAAGCGAGAGGGTAAGACACAGAAAGACATTTCTGAACGAATAGGCTGTTCCCAGAGTGATGTATCAAGGCACCTCAGTGGGAAGTCTGTGGGAAGGAAAAAGTGTGGCAAAAAACGCTGCACAACGAGAAGAGGTGACCGGACCCTGAGGAAGATTGTGGAGAAGGACCGATTCCAGACCTTGGGGGACCTGCGGAAGCAGTGGACTGAGTCTGGAGTAGAAACATCCAGAGCCACCGTGCACAGGCGTGTGCAGGAAATGGGCTACAGGTGCTGCACTCCCCAGGTCAAGCCACTTTTGAACCAGAAACAGCGGCAGAAGCGCCTGACCTTGGCTACAGAGAAGCAGCACTGGACTGTCACTCAGTGGTCCAAAGTACTTTTTTTCGGATGAAAGCAAATTTTGCATGTCATTCGGAAATCAAGGTGCCAGAGTCTGAAGAAGGAAATGCCAAAATGCCTGAAGTCCAATACCAGTCAGCTGCTGGTGTTGGTCCACTGTGTTTTATCAAGGGCATGATCAATGCAGCTAGCTATCAGGAGATTTTAGAGCACTTCATGCTTCCATCTGCTGAAAAGCTTTTATGGAGATGATTTCGTTTTTGAGCACGACCTGGCACCTGCTCACAGTGCCAAAACCACTGGTAAATGGTTTACTGACCGTGGTGTTACTGTGCTCAATTGGCCTGCCAACTCTCCTGACCTGAACCCCATAGAGAATCTGTGGGATATTGTGAAGAGAAAGTTGAGAGACGCAAGACCCAACACTCTGGATGAGCTTAAGTTCGCTATCGAAGCATCCTGGGCCTCCATAACACCTCAGCAGTGTCACAGGCTGATTGCCTCCATGCCACGCCGCATTGAAGCAGTCATTTCTGCAAAAGGATTCCCGACCAAGTATTGAGTGCTTAACTGAACATAATTATTTGAAGGTTGGATTTTTTTGTATTAAAAACGTCTCGGTTACGTATGGTAACCCTCGTTCCCTGAAGGAGGGAACGGAGACGTACGTCGGACGTCACCGACGAATTGGGATCACTTCAAGGAGCCCTATCAGCTTCGAGATATAGAGAACAGGCCAATGAACTTTGGCGTGCGAGATTTGCATCTCGCGCCCCGGCCCGCCGCGCGGGTATAAAGCGGACGGGAAATGCAGCGCGCACTTGTTTTTCACTGAGGAGCCGAACGAGTGACTCGGCCCGTAGTGATGGTACAGCAACTGTGGCGACGGACGACGTCTCCGTTCCTCCTTCAGGGAACGAGGTTACCACGTAACCGAGACGCCCTTTCAGTCGGTCACGCTCGACGACGCCGGACGCCACCCGGCAATTGGGATCCCTTTGGAAAACGCCACAGTTACTACCACTTCCAGCGCCCAGCGAGAGCCCCTCAGACCCCGTCTGTACGGGCGGGGAATTCACGCAGGGAGAGTCATACTGCTGTTCCGCGAGACCCACTCAGCAGACTATTGGATAACGCTGGGAAAGCGTGCCCGGGGGGCAAGCTGCGGAAGCCACATCCTGTTCTTACCATGTGGAAATGCACATATGGACTGACTTGGCAGTACAACATATGGAAGTCCCAGGGTGGCCCCAGCCTATATCTGCGGGGGGCAACACCATGCTGAGACGGCAGGAAGTCTGCCGAGGGAAAGACACGAGCTCGCCGTAGGGAGCTGTACCGTGGAGAATACACATATGGGACCACCGTAGGGGTCACAACATATGGACCCAGCCTGACACCAGATTCACAATGCCTCAGTGTCAGACCTGGCGCCGACGCCCGCCATGTCCGACAGCCGCGGGTTGCGGAGGACTCCCAGGGTTCGCCACGCTTGGGGAATTACCTGGAGCATAAGAGCGCACGTATCCGTTCCCGGGGAAGGGAATGGCGCAGCAAGCCGACACTAGAACGGGCACTTCGGTGTTACTGACTATGGGAAGTGAGCACACAGGAAGATACCGGCTCTATACGTAAGCTATAGAACCTAGCGAACGTGTTAGGTGTCGCCCAGCCCGCAGCTCTACAAATATCCGTCAGCGAGGCGCCACGAGCCAGCGCCCAGGAAGAAGCTACACCCCTAGTAGAGTGGGCTCTTAACCCGAGTGGGCAGGGCACGTCTTGGGTTCCATACGCCAAGACGATGGCATCCACTATCCAGTGGGCCATCCTCTGCTTGGAGACAGCCTTTCCCTTCTGCTGGCCTCCATAACAGACGAGCTGCTCTGAGGTCCTGAAGCTTTGCGTTCTGTTCAAGTATGTCCGCAACGCGGACGGGACAGAGAAAAGCTAGGGCTGGGTCTGCCTCCTCCGAAGGCAGCGCTTGCAGGTTCACCACCTGATCCCGGAAGGGGGTGGTGGGAACCTTGGGCACATATCCGGGCCTGGGTCTCAGGATTACGTGAGAGTTACCAGGCCCAAATTCCAGGCACGATTCGTCGACCGAATGCCTGCAGGTCCCCTACCCTCTTAATTGTGGCCAATGCAACCAGGAGTACTGTCTTAAGGGACAGAACTTTTAACTCGGCTGACTGCAAGGGCTCAAAGGGTGGCCTCTGCAGTGCGGTTAACACCAGAGTCAAGTCCCAAGAGGGTAAAGAGGAGGCCGAGGCGGATTTAGTCTCCTCGCCCCCCTCAGGAACCTGACGATCAGATCGTGCTTCCCCAAAGATTTACCACCTACCAACTCATGATTCGCAGCGATAGCGGCGACATAGACCTTGAGGGTGGAGGGAGACAGCCTTCTCTCAACCCGTCTTGTAGGAAGGAAAGCACCGAACTGATCGAGCATCTTCGGGGTCTTCTCGGCGAAGCGCACCAACCGACGAACAGGTTCCACTTCAACGCATAGAGCTGCCTTGTAGAGGGTGCTCTAGGAAGTGATGGTGTCCACCACAGCCTGTGGTAGACCACCTAGAACCTCCGCCCAGGGACCAGACATGGAGTTTCCAGAGGTCCGGACGCTGGTGCCAGAGGGTGCCCGCCCCTGAGTCAGGAGGTCCTTCCTCAGAGGAATGGGCCAAGGAGGTGCTGTCGCGAGGAGCACTAGTTCCGGGAACCACGTCCTGTTGGGCCAGTACGGAGCGACCAACAGGACCTGCCTCGCCCTCCTGACCTTGCACAGCGTCTGTGCAAGAAGGCTCACTGGGGAAACGATACTTGCGTAGGCCCCGGGGCCAGCTGTGTGCCAGCGCATCCGTGCCGAGGGTCCCCTCGGTCAGGGAATAAAACAACTGGCAGTGAGTCGGTCCGGGCGGCAAACAGGTCTACCTGTGCGGTCCCGAACCGCCTCCAAATCAGCTGGACCACCTGGGGATGGAGTCTCCATTCTCCGGGAAGCACTGGCTGTCGTGAGAGCTCGTCGGCCGCACGATTGAGCAGGCCCGAATGTGAATGGCCCGGCGACCTCAGATGCTTCTGACTCCATAACAGGAGATGGCGGGCGAAGTTGTGACATGCGACGGAGCGTAGACCACCCTGTTTGTTGATGTACGCAACGGCCGCAGTGTTGTCCGTACGGACCAGAACGTGCTTGCCTCTGAGCGGCGTTTTGAAGCGGCTGAGTGCAAGACGTACTGCTAACAACTCCAGGCAATTGATATGCCATTGCAGTTGAGGCCCCGTCCACAGACCCAAACTGCAAGCCCGTTGTACGTGGCACCCAGCCGTGGCCGAGGCATCCGTGGAGACAACAGCATGCCTGGACACTTGTTCTAGAGGCACTCCTGCCCGTAGAAAGGAAGGGTCCGACCACGGGCTGAAGGTTTGGCGGCATCTCGACGTCACTGAGACGCGGAGGGACCCGCTGTGCCACGCCCATCTCGGGACTCGGTCGTGTAGCCAGCGTTGAAGCGGTCTCATATGAAGCAATCCCAACGGCGTTACTGCGCTGCGGATGCCATATGCCCCAGGAGCCTCTGAAAATGTTTCAGTGGAACCGCTGTTCTGCCCCTGAACGAATTCCGGCAGTTCAACACTGACTGGACGCGCTCCTCCGTGAGGCGCTGTCAAAGCGACCGAATCTATCTCCATCCCGAGAAAGAGATCCTCTGCGCCGGGCAGAGTTTGCCCTTTTCCCAGTTGACCAAGTCCCAACTGGCTGAGGTGACTGAGCACCATGTCCCTGTGTTCGCACAACTGTTCTCGCGACTGGGCCAGAATCAACCAGTCGCCGAGGTAGTTTAGGATGCGAACACCATGCTCCTTCATGGGAGCAATGGCCGCCTCCGCGACCTTCGTAAAGACGCGGGGCGACAGGGCCAGCCCGAAGGGTAGGACCTTGTACTGATATGCTCGTCCGTCGAATGCAAAGCGAGGAACGGTCTGTGTCGAGGAGAATCGAGACATGAAAGCACGCTGCCCTTCAGGTCGATCGCTGCAAACCAATCTTGGGGACGGATGCACCTGAAGATGCGTTTCGCGCCAGCATCCTGAACGGCAGCCTGTGAAGGGACCGGTTCAGGAACCGCAGATCCAAGATCGGCCGTAACCTGCCGCTTTCTTGGGTACAATGAAGTACGGACTGTAGAACCCGGACTTCATATCGGCTGGAGGGACCGGCTCTATCGCGTCCTTCGCCAGTAGGACCGCGATCTCCCTGGAGTACAGAGGCATTCTCCTCCGCCACAGAGGTGAAGTGAACACCCTGAACTTGGGGGACGCCGGGCGAACTGAATCGCGTAGCCGAGTCTGATGGTACGGATGAGCCAGCGAGACGGGCTGGGGAGCGCTAGCCAGGCCCCCAACGACCGCATGCGGGTCAACGGCACCCCAGACGCACTCCGCAGCGGGCAGCGGGCGGCACGCAAGGACCCGACAGACGACATGAGAGTGGCCTGTTGTGGGTCTGCGTCCGCTGGGGGTGCAGAAATGTGGGAGGCATCCTGTGTGCGCCCCAGCACCCCGCTGGCGATTGGAGAGGCGCTTGAGGGTGCCAAGGCATGGAAGGGTCGGACACCGCCAAGCGCGCTCTCTGGCACCCAGAGATTTGGAAACTGCTCTTTATTGAAAATTTGGGTTCCGCTGGCCGTGGGGCCAGCGGCGGAACAGATGTTATAAGCAATGAGCTCCCCCGGCCCTCCTCCGGGGGAGGGAGTGGTGCTGCAGCCATCTCCCGAAGAGCAGTCTCCTCCATCTCTGGGTGGCCCGCCTCAGGGTCTCTTGCAACGACGCTTACCTCCTGGCTTGGTAGCGGCCTGAGCGGGCTGGACGTTCTTCCCGCGGCCGGCTCCACGCCGACGCCCTGGTGGAGGCTGCTGCTGGGCTGGGGCGGGAGCGGGGCGGTGGCGGAGGACGCCTCGGCGACGAGCAGGCGGAGGTGCTGCGGCCGGCGGCGGGTGGAGCCAGCAGCAGACCGCCGGGCAGGATGTGCTTGATCGCCTCCGTCTGCTTTTGGGCGGCCGAGAACTGCTGGGCAAAGTTCTTGACCGCGCCGCCAACAACCCGGCCGAAGAGACGGGGAGTCCAGGAACCGATATTTATCGGTCTCCTCATGTCGGCCAGGTTGAGCCAGAGATGCCGCTCCTGGACCACCAAGGTGGACATCGCCTGGCCCAAGGGAACGGGCGGTGATTTTCGCCGCCGTAGGGCGAGGTCCGTCGCCGCCGGAGCTCCCGGAGGAGCTCTGGGCCAGGCCTACCTCGTGCATGTCCATGAGTGCCTGGGCCTGGTGAACCTGAAGCAACGCCATGGCATGCAAGGCGGACGCAGCCTGGCCACAAGACCTGTTGGCCTCGCAGCGAGGCTGGAAGAAAACCTACAGGCCTTGGACGGGAGACGAGGGTCACCCCGCCAGTTAGAAGCGGTCGCCGGACACAGTTGCATCGCGACGGCGCGCTCCACCGGCGAGATGCCCTCGCACCCCTGGCTTGCCCGCCCGTCAAGGGTAGTGAGGAGGAGGAGCCCCAGGTCTGTTTCTGGCACTGAAAGGTGTCGTCCACGACCTGGTGAGCTCCTCATGCACCTCCGGGAAGAAAGGTACCGGGGGGGGACGCTGAGAACCAGCGCGACCCGCCCCCAGAAACCAATCATCCAACCTAGAGGGTTCGGGACATGGTGGAGGGTTCCACTCAAGCCCGACCCTTCGGGCGCCCGGGAAAGCATGTCCGTCAACTCAGGGTCCGGCTCGGCCGTTGCCACTCTCCCAGAGGGAGGCAGTACAGCCGGGTCATCATCCTCTGAGGACTGGAACTCCCCCTCCGATGCAGCGATCGACATCTGTTCGCCCGCTGGCGCCCGAAGGTCACAGCCGGCCGCCCATGGGAGGGGCCAGCGGAACCGCGAAGCTCCACCGGAGACGACGCTGAGAGGGATTAGGGGCCTGCGGAGGCTGGCTCGGCGGGTTTGCCCTAAACGTAATCCTCAGGTCACCCCGGCCATTCGTCGAAGTAGGCCTATTCTGCTGGGCAGGAATAGTACTAGATCGAGGTATGGGTAGGGGGACTCCGCCTTCCGAAGGTAGGTGAGTCTCGACCTGCGTCGCCATGGTCATGTTCCCGCAGTGAGAACAGGAACCATCCACCAAAGCTGTCTCAGCGTGCTTAATGCCCAGACACGTGAGGCAGCGATCGTGGCCGCCATCGGGCGACAGGAACGACCGCATCCAGAAACGCACGGGTGGAATGACATCTTGAAAAAGACGCAGTGTCACACCCGTGTTGCTTTTTGTGAGGAAAAAGCTCTTAAGCAGTGCTGAAGCACCCAGGAAGACCGCGCAACACACAGGTAGATAGTGCAGCCTGTGTGTGCACTCAAACAATGAACGCCCTCACGCACCAACTGTGTTGCTGTGAGAACAGCAGTTGTTTGTATGCAGCAGTGAGATCGCGGTCCCGCTGTTTTGTGCCTTTACTCCAGCACAATCTCTCCTCTGTTGCTCTGTCTCTCTCTATCTCTCGCGATAGTTTTTGCAGTCTATCTTCATCAACGCCCGCTCGCCCGGCGAATGACAAGTGCGCGCTGCATTTCCGTCCGCTTTATACCCGCTGGCGGGCGGGCGCGAGATGCAAATCTCGCACGCCAAAGTTCATTGGCCTGTTCTCTATATCTCAAAGCTGATAGGGCTCCTTGAAGTGATCCCAATTCGTCGGTGACGTCCGACGTACGTCGAACGTGACCGACTGAAAGGGAACACTTTTCTTTTATTGGTCGGATGAAATATGCAAATTTTTTGAGATTTGAGAATTTTGGGTTTTCATGAGCTGTATGCCAAAATCATCAGTATTAAAACAATAAAAGACCTGAAATATTTCAGTTGGTGTGCAATGAATCTAAAATATATGAAATTTTTATTTTTATCATTACATTATGGAAAATAATGAACTTTTATCAAATATGCTAATTTTTTGAGAAGGACCTGTATGTGTGCCAAGCTTCTACTATTTTATGATGTTTTTGCCTGTAAAAATGTCCTGGCTCTTCAAAGCTTTATAATGGCAGTGAATGGTTATGTAATTTTTGATGTCCATAAAAATGTGCCTGTCCATCATATAACTGCTCCACATGGCTCTGGGGGGTTAATAAAGGCCTTCTGAAGCAAAGTGGCCCGTTTGTGTAAGAAAAATATCCATATTTAAAACTTAATAGACTAAAATCACGAGTCGATTTGCGCTAAAAGAACATATGCTAAATTTGCATGCATTTTGTTTGCTGATCAGTGTTTATATAAATGTGAATACAATCCTATATTATATCTGTTTATCATACAAAGCAATTGTGTCTCTCTCAATTTGTATTTCTTTATGAATGTTTTGAAGCATCAGAGTTTTGGATGAATAGACTTTCAATTGAGAGAGAAATCTTTCAAATTTCATTGAAAAAGATCTTCATTTGTGTTCCAAAGATGAACAAAAGTCTTATGAGTTTTTTCTCTTCTTTTTTTTCTGAGTACATAACCCTATAAATGAACCTTTCCATGCAGTTCCTGTGCGTGCTGTGTGTTTTGCTGGCTCTCCAGGCTGTTGCCCTCATCATTGCCCTGATCTTTGAAAAGACGGTAAGACATGAGGAACATTGAGAGCAGAGCGAATGTTGTACGGTTGGTTGTTAATGAGTCCAAATTTTCTCTGTCTTTAGACAATCAAATTATTTCAGAAGAGTATACGCGAGGGAATCAAGCACTACTATGATGACCTGGACTTCAAAAACATATTGGACTACGTGCAAGAGAAGGTTGTTCACTTAACTGTTTTATTACTAGAACCTAAGTGAATTATCCACCCACCCTAATATGGTCTATATCAACTCAGCCATAAATAATGTCCATCTTTCTAAAAGAAACACATAGTTTGTGTCAAAGTCCCTTTCATGCGTGTAATCTCATACAAATTATGGTTTTCTCATAGCAGATGTTGCAATACAGTCACCAGCATAATTTTTATGTTATTTAAAAAAACTAATACTTTCATCCAAAAGTGTAAATGTTTCTTGAGCAACAAATCAGCATATTAGAATACATTTTTAGAATGATGGATCATGTGACCATGAAGATGCTGAAAATCCAACTTTGCCATTACAGGAATGAATTACATTTGATAATATTTAAAAATAGAAAACCGTTATTTTTAAATTGTGATCAAATTTCACAGTATTACTGTGTGTACGGTATTTTAAAAATCTTACCTAACACAAGCTTTTCAACGGTAGTGTATTTTATTTATTTATATTTTATATAAAATATTTATTTACTTTTTGAAAAGGTTTTTAAAGGTGCTCTAAGCAATGTCACTCGGTTTTTAGGCCAAAACATTTTTTGTCACATGCAACAAACATCTCCTCACTATCCTCTGGCTGCCTGTCCCCTGAACACACTGTAAAAAAAACGCGGCCTCTGTAGTCCGCATAAGCTCAACAAACTGCAACCAAAACACGAAGAATAACAAACAGTGCTCCAGCCAATAGCCGACAAGAATGATTTCCACCCCCAAATCATTCTTGTCGGCTATTGGCTGGAGCACTGTTTATGATTCGTGGTCCAGACTGCACCCGTGTGTTTTGGTGACATCGTTAGAGCACCTTTACCCACGTAAATCCAAATGTAGCCTTAAGGTTTTTAGAAGAAAAATTTTTTTTTAAAATGATTTTGTTTTATTTTTTAATAACTAAACCTGGCTCTCGCCATGAACATAGCCATATATGCTGGAATGGCTTTAAATAACAACTCTCTTGGTTTGTCTTTTCAGTTTTCTTGTTGTGGGGGAGATGAGTACAAGGATTGGGAAGTAAACCAGTACCACTTCTGCAATGGCACGAGTCCTTTGGCCTGCGGTGTTCCCTACACCTGCTGCATCCGTCAAAGTGTTAGTCATTCCCTGCACTTCTTTCAGTCATGATACATTAATCATGCATATGTCGCCTCTGCTCGTAGCAGTCTGACAAGAAAAGCCTATGCCACAAGGTGTTTTTCATGATTTTGCTAGTAATCTTTTCTCGCCAAAGAGATTGTACTTTTCTTTTCTTTTTTTTTTTGCAATCGAAGCAGTCTGTCCCACAGATCTGTGAGAGTAGGAAGCTGATTTCTGAGCTTTTTTTTGCTGGGTTAGAGAGCTTTCTAGTAAATGCTGTTCTCCATGAGTCAGTGGAGAGTGCATCATGATGGAGAGGATTTAATTTGCCTTCCCTGTGCCCCCTCCCCTCTCCTCTCTCCTCTCTCTCTCTCTCTCTCTCTCTCTCTCTCTCTCTCTCTCTCTCTCTCTCTCTCTCTCTCTCTCTTTCTCTCTTTCTCTCTCTCGGAGTTAATGAATGTTGATTGGGCACTAATCCACTGTTCTTCTTTTGGTATGACAGCTCACTATGCAGTGAGAGCGCACAGGCCTTTTCAGGCTAAGAAAGAAACACCACCACCATGATCAAGGCTTCCTTAGCATATTCTTTATACCCCGTCTAATTATTTTCCATTCTCATCCTAGGTACTGCAGATATATTTAGCCTAATGTGAGACCAAATTGTATCTTCCATTTAATATCTGTTCATTAATCTGTCTTTCAGATATTTCACTTTAGATGTTCCCATTAAGTGCAATTTGTCCTAATGGCACAAGAAATGTAGTAAATAAAGGTCATTCAGGAAATAAACTATAGCTAGTTGCAGATGCTCAGGAATCTGCTGATTTCAGTAGCATTGTTTGCCCAGGTTTTGAGAGGAAAAAATGTGTTTAAAAAAATGTAATGTGCTCTTATCAGATTATCCAAAGTATTTATGGCATAATGGGCCTCAAAATTTGGTGTAAATATGAGGAAATGACACCTTCTGCACCTTGTTCCCTTACTACCGAAGCCCCACTGGTGTTCTCCATCTATTTCAAACTGCATCATCTTATAATATGGCATCTGGTAGCTGTTGCCGTCCTGTTTTGAAAAAACAGAGGTGAAATGTCACATGGTTCAGAATGTATGAGAGGAATTGGACTGTGCTTTTGGGAGCAGGCATGTTTACAGTCTATTTGTAATCTGATTAGATGGGCTCCCTGTTCATCAGTCCTATTACAGATTCCATCACTGCAATGACCATCTGCTTTAAAGGTTACATCAACATGGTTATAAGTGTGTACTGGAATTCCATATGGAATTATGGTATATGAAATTAATTTTAAGAGTCAAAAGTCATCCGAACACAACATGCAGCCAATACTCCTCAGCACCAACAGCATCAACTTAGCTGACTTAATGTCACTTCTCACTTGAGAAGGTTTTCACAAACGTAATATGCAAGTTACTAATGAGTTTTGTTTGTGTGTGTGTGTGCGTCTCTCTCTGTGTGTCTCTGTGTGTGTGTGTGTGTGTGTGTTCTTTATCAGGTCGGAGAAGTTGTGAACACACTTTGTGGCTACAAAACTCTAAATAAGCAGGTAAGCAGAGCTCTCTGGGGTCTCATTTTAAGTCCACATTCTTGTAATGGCCTGCAACCAGCCATCACTGACTGATGTTAAATGCATTGCATCACTTTACGTAGTACGCACTATCATATCTAGTGTTACATTTGGAGAGAATCATTTGATGGACTTTGGCACATGAAATTATCTTTAAAGGAGGAGCTGTGACAAGAAAACAAAACCCCCAATAGCCATTTCGAGTGCATCCATCTGTAATGGTGGCTTCAATCCTTTGTTTTTTAGATAAAAACCAAGCAAATCACATCAGAGCCATTACGAGCACCACCTCCATTATGCCATTACGATGGACTTCAGTTGTGATATTTTAACTTTGTTTCTGTCATAGAGTCAGAGCATTACCTGTCACCTGAAATATTTAGTTCCCTTTCAAGGGAACTCGCGCTGCGTCACCGCTTTGGGAACGCCTCTGCGTGATTGCGTCGTGAAGCACATGTGTAATCAGTCCAATAGAGAGACGGAACGTATAGGCGGGTGACGTCATAGACCCGGAAGGTATAAAGCATACCGGCAAACACACGCCCCTAGCTTCTGTTGCCTTCAGCAAGCGCTCTGTGTAACATTGTCATTGTCAGCTCTGTGTTTGTGTCTGAGTTCAGACTTTGTTTGTTTGTTTTCTTATAACAAGTTTGCAACACTTACTGACACACTAAAAGAGAGACACTGTGGCGAGAAACAGCGTTACTGAAAGTGTGTTTTCCCTGCTCTCGTTTGCTTCTCGAGTGGGGATACACATTTGATGTGCGGTGTTTGATAGGAGAACAGCACGCAGTCGGCTCTCGAGGGGGTCGGCTGCGAGCATTGTGAGGTTTTGCCTCTGAGAGTGCTGCGATCCCGCGAACGCTCTTCGAGGAGGGCGGCGCGGCTCGCGTTCTCTGTGGCGCGTTCTCCGCGGCTTAGACTCTGCTGTTGCTGAGGCGCGGCGGTAGTTTTTGTCGCGGGGTTCGCAAACGGACTTGTCAGAGGGGTTAGAGACGGGCCAGCCCTTTCTCTGCCTTCACCTGGCAAGTCCAGTGCTGCTTCTCTGGGTTCGGGAGCCCGCGCTGCGGTTTCTCCCGTCCGGGGGGCGCGGCCTCGGTGTTGCAGCTGTTCAGCTCTGAGGAGGTGAATGTCTGTAGCATTGTTGCAGGGGTTGAAGACTCGCCACTTCTAACACCTGCTAGTGAGGAGCTCATGGAGGTCTGAGCAGAGATGTGGCCAAAAAAAAAAAAAAAAAATATATAATAAATAAAGAAAAAGAAGAATATTTAAGGCCAGATCAGAAGCGCGCCTCAGTTAAAAGCAGGCTTATGAGTGCTTTCTGTCAGTGCCCTGATCAGCCTCCACGGGCTTGCTGTTTTTCACAGATCCCCACACTGAGGTGTTGAGATCGTGGAAACAGCCATATTTTCACTGTGTTTAATTCCAAAAGCACACTTGAGATGTAAAGCCCCACCTTTGCTCTTAGTCATTTAGAGCTGCATTAATATTGTATATATATTATATAAGGATATACATACTATATAAATAATGCTACAAAGTGTACTCAGTGGCTCAGTGTACACTATGGCTTTCGTGCGGCATTTTAAGCTGCCCGATGTAAGCTCTGGAACAGTAAAAGCACACCGAGTACGAGCTCCTCACACCGGGCGCAGCGAATCAGAGCGCCGCCACTCGCACTCCTCCTCAGTAAGAGTGGGGTGGTGGGTGGCGCCCTCTAGCGTTGAGGAGGGCTGCGTCTAAGAGCCCTGACGCCTTAGTGCCCAGGGCTTTGAGGGTTTCCCCCCCGGGGTCAGGCGGTGTTCACCTCTTCATATGGTGCCCGTCTGTCCTCGGCACCCTCACAGAGTCAATCCACCAGCCCCCCCCCTTGGAGGGAAACCGCGCTGCTGAGTCAGTTGTTCCCTGCCGGTTCGCCGCTACAGGGCGCTGCACTCGCAGTGCAGAGCATGTCAGGGGCCAGTCCTGAGGGGCTGGTACCCTTAGAGGGGCAATCCACCAACCCCGCCCGAGTGCCGGGGCGTGGAGGGCCCTCGCGGTCATCCTAGGATGGCTTGCGCCCTCCTCTGAGGTAAATCGCGCTGTTGAGTCAGTTGTTCCCTGCCGGTTTGCCGCTTCAGGGCGCTGCACTCGCAGTGCAGAGCACATCAGAGGCCAGCCCTGAGGGGCTGGTACCCTTAGAGGGTCAATCCACCAACCCCGCCCGAGTGCCGGGGCGTGGAGGGCCTTCGCGGGTCATCCATAGGATGGCTTGCGCCTCCTCAGAGGGAAACCGCTGTTGAGTCAGTTGTTCCCTGCCGGTTCGCCGCTTCAGGGCGCTGCACTCGCAGTGTAGAGCACATCAGGGGCCAGTCCTGAGGGGCTGGTACCCTTAGAGGGTCGATCCACCAACCCCGTCCGAGTGCCGGGGCGTGGAGGGCCCTCTCGGGTCATCCATAGGATGGCTTGCGCTCTACTCGGAAGGAAACCGCTGTTGAGTCAGTTGTTCCCTGCCGGTTCGCGCTTCAGGCGCTGCACTCGCAGTGCAGAGTACATCAGAGGCCAGTCCTGAGGGGCTGGTACCCTTAGCAGATTTTGTGTCGGAGTGAGAATCTGCCGCATTATCTTGGTGGGTCCTGCAATGTATTAAATTTGGGTACGCGTCATCCAGTCCGAATGTCGCCCTCTCGGTTGTACGGGTTCTTCTCCACTGTGGGGGAACCCGAGCAGGCTCTGGTGGTGACTCAGGAAGTGCAGACTCTGCTGCGAAAGAGGCTTTGAGTGGGTCCCTCTACCAGTCAGGGAGTCAGGCTTTCATAGCCAGTACTTCAGTATGCCGTGACGGATGGGGAGCTGCGCCTATTTTTAGATCTGCACATCCTCAGGATGCTTACGCTCAAACACATCTTGTCTCAGATCAGGTCCGAGGACTGGTTTGTCTCAATAGATCTAAAGATGCATAGTTTCATGTCTCCATCCTTCCTCAGCACAGGCAGTACCTGAGGTTCGCTGGGAGAAGCGTACAATCTGGGGTGCTTCCCTTTGGTCTAGCCCAAGGCCTGTCCCTGGGGGCACCGTGTCAGCGTGCGTCTCTGATCACGGATGCTTCCTGACAGGCTGAGAGGGGGCGACCATGAGTGGTCGCTCAACCCAGGGCTTATGGCAGGGCTGTCGGCATTTGTGGCACATAATCGCCTGGGAATGTTGGCGGTGCTTCAGGTTGAAGCACTTCCTGCCAGACTGGTCACTCCGTCTTTTATAATGGAGACAGTGGTGGCCTAAGACCAAGGGATTTCCCCGAGTGGAACCCTTTCTCACGTAGTCAGGGCAATGCGGCCGTGATCCCGCACCTTGGTTATGTGGAAAGGTCCTTGGTTTCAGCCCAAGGCCCGTCCTGGGGCACCATGTCAGCGCTGCGTCTCTGATCATGGATGTCTCCCTGACGGGCTGGGGCGACCATGAGTGGTCGCTCGACCCAGGGCCCTTTTGTGGAAGCAGACGTTTGGGGAGTGGAGACTCCACACCGAGGTGTGGAGCTCCTTTTTGGGAGAACTTGGCAGGGCCCAAGTGGACCCGTTTGCCACACACGAGAACACTTATTGTCAGCTGTGGTCCTCCCTAGCGCCTCCAGCTCCTCCTGGACTGGACATTACGGTACAGGAGTGGCCAAGGCTGCCCCTGTACACATTTCCCCCGATTGCTCTGCTTCCGGGAGTTCTAGAGAGAGTGCGTCGGGACGGGGCCCTCCTTCTGTTAGTAGCTCCGTTCTGGCCATCCCGAGTCTGGTTCTCAGACATTGTGTCGCTTCCTGACGGCTCTCCCCTGGAGATTCCGTTTGGGAGGGACTTTCTCTCTCAGGTGGGCGGTGCCATCATGCACCCTCACCCAGAGCTGTGGAAACTGTGTGCTTGGCCTCTGAGGGGGCCCAGCTCATAAGTTATGGTCTCTCAACCGAGGTTGTGAGGCCACCCTACACTCTAGAGCTCCCTCAACGAGGAACGCATGCGTTGAAGTGGAGACTCTTCACCTGAGGGTGTAGAGATCTCCTGTGGGATCCAGTTAACTGCCCTGCGAGCGCGGTGCTGGAATTCCTGCAGGAGAGATTCTCCGCTGGGTTAGCTCCCTCGACACTAAAGGTGTATGTGGCGGCCTTAGCAGCGTACCACAATCCTTTGAGTGGGGTGTCTCTGGGCGACACCCTCAAGTTACTGGTTTCCTCCGCAGGAGGTTAAGACCTGCTGTACGCACCAGGGTGCAGGCCTTTGCCTTCTGAGGCTCCTTTGAGCCGTTTGAAGGAGTTCTGAGAAGTTTCTCGCTCTTTTACAATGATTTGGCAATCCCCCCGAAGAGAATGGGGAAGTTACAAGCTCTCTCTGGGGCACCCTCGTGCTTGGAATTGCGCCCGGTGTGGCTAAGGCCTTCCTACATCCTAGGCCGGGCCACATTCCTAGGTTCTCACTAATCCTGTGAGACCTGTAGTACTTCAGGCTTTCTATCCTCCTCCGCTCCAGACGTCAGACCAGGAAGAACTTATCTGCTTTGCCTGTTCGCGCACTAGACGCGTATGTCCACAGCTGAAGCCCTGTGGAGAAAATCAGAACTACTGTTCGCCTTTTTTGGACCACCCTTGAGAGGGGTTCGGCTTCAAAGCAGAGGAGAAGCAAGTGGGTAGTCGAGGCTATTCACTTGCTTAGGTGGCGGCCGGGCAGCCTTCCCCTTTGGCTGTCCGGGCCCACTCTCCAGGAGTATGGCTGCCTCTCAGGCAATTTTGGCAGGAGCCTCCCTGCAAGATATTTGTGATCCGGCAGGATGATCTTCACATCATACCTTTGTCACGAGCTTGACATCAACTCTACTCCGGGGCTCGGTGCTCGCCCACTAGACAATGTCACAGGCGAGCATTCGCCCATATGGGGACGTGGGTATTCTCGTTCCCAAAGCGGTGACGCAGCGAGTTCCCTTGAAAGGGAACGCCTCGGTTACGACTGTAACCTTAGTTCCCTGAATAGGAACGAGACGCCGCGTCACCCTGCCATACTCCCCGCATGCCCGCAAGCCGCCTTGCTTCAGTCTTTCTCAGAAGCTAGCGTGTGTTTGCCGGTATGCTTTATACCTTCCGGGTCTATGACGTCACCCGCCTATACGTTCCGTCTCTCTATTGGACTGATTACACATGTGCTTCACGACGCAATCACGCAGAGGCGTTCCCAAAGCGGTGACGCAGCGCCTCGCTTCCCTATTCAGGGAACTAAGGTTACAGTCGTAACCGAGACGTTTTCTTTTTTATCTCCGTATTACAGCGTGAGGCTTTAGATGGCGTAATTCATGTGCGTGGCTGCATACATGCTGTGAACCTGTGGATGGGGGACAACATTGGTGCTACAATTGGAATTTGCTGTGCGGTTGGACTACCACAGGTTTTGGAATCATCTTTCCCTTCGTGTGCTTCCTGTTTATTACTTATATCATCTTATCCTGAAATTTATGTATCTCTTCATCATGTACCTTTCCCTCTGCACTTTTTTTTTTATCTCCCCTGCCATTCCACATTTCCATTTTGATTGCCCACCACCTATTCTGTTTGAGACATCCATCATTAGAGACTCCTCTGCCAAACAATAAATTATAGAAAATGGGCATCTGCACTGACCAGATGCAAATACCCAAAGAGGGGTGCATAACTCTCTGAGAAGCTGGTGCCAAGTCTTGCTAAAGGGCAAACTTGAAAACTTTATTTTATACTATAACCAGCCTGCTGTCTCATTCTCTCTCTCTTTCTGTATTATCTTGCCGCTTGCTGAGTTGAGGGAAGAGATCACATTAAATGCAGCCACATGGCTACGCTGCCACATTCCCCTATTAATGCATTAATCCTCTAATTAGAGCAGAGGAACAGTCCATTTACACAAATATGATATAATCTGGTAAATTACGGTATGGTTGCATTAGTGATCTGCTTCTATATGTGCACACTATGCTATGTATATTGTATAATATTTTTTAATAAAAAATAACTAAAATGAACAATATTAATTTTACGATCACTAATAATTGAAGTGTATAACACTTATAAACTTCGATTAGAGATATTAAAGTATGAGCTGAGTTTTTACACTGCCATTGTGGTAAATGTCAGTAAGAATTTTTTAAAATCTTTTTGATAGTCTCATGCTCACAAACTGCACTTAATTGATCAAAAATACAGTCAAATTCGTTACTGTGTATATTATTATAATAACCCTGTTTCCTATTTTAAAGAGCACCTATTATGGCATTTAAAATGTACTAAATATTATTTTAGAAGTCCCCAACAACAGTTCTGCATGCATGCAATGACAAAAAAGACTTTAGTTTTCTTATAATATGCATTTATTTTTACCTGTTTTGACAGCGATTCTCAAATGATTTGTTTAGTGATTCACTTTTCAAAACCCCGCCTTTACGTGACGCTAATCTGCAGTGATTGGTCCGATGACCCAGTCAGTTGTGATTGGTATAGTCTGTGCAGATATTTTCGGAAACGGAACACCCATCACCATTTAAATGGTTTTCGGTTTAACAAGTTTAAACGTAAATAAATATAAAGTGTATGAACAAACATGGCATCAATTTACCCTATCAATTCGAGCCTGAATATGAAGGGGAAACGTCTGGAGATGCGAATGATCAACAAACTCAATCGCAAACACCACGACTGGAGCAGGATATTTCTCAATGGTAAGCAATAAGCATCAATGTAACGTTAGTTGTCACTTCAGGCCAATGGAGCGTTAACTCGATGCATAAACATAACGTTTTTACCAAAAAATGAATAAAAATGCAGTAACGTTACGTTACTACAAGGTATGACTCTATTCTTAAAGAAAACTCAGAAAACAACAACAAACAATTCACATATCTCAATACAATTGTCATTGAAGACCTAGAAGCTAAACGGTGCTTACACAACAAACCAAACAATTATTAAGCATGCTACATAAAACATAAAAGCAACAATTATTAATAACACTTACAGTTTGTGATACGGAGGAGGAAGCTGATGCAAATACACTTGGAACTGAACCTTTCTTCAATATCAGCCGGCTCATGAATCCAAGTTTAATTGCATTTAAGTTGGTAAAGCAATCGTCTTCAAAATGGCGTGAACAAAGCACAAGGCTCGGACTATACTTCTGTGGTACAGTTGTATATATGAATTGTAGCCACTTAGTCTTCAAATGCTCAGATGAAAAAAGTTTGCTTTTGAGTCGCACTTCAGAACACTGAGTCTCGTCGCCATGATGTTTTCTAGTTTTCACTGGCGTATGCGCAATAAGTGGGCGACGTATTCAAATAACTTGACAAGTTGACCTCATCTAGTCAGAGAAAAAGCGGTCTTCTAACGATTCATAAAAATGACTCAGAGTCAACTCTTACTTTTGAAAGACAATAACTTTATATAGGGTGTCATATTTCAAACTTTGCAGGATGTTTTTGTTCACTTAGATCTGTTACACACTACATGAAAGGTACATTTCAAAATTCCATGATAGGTGCTTTTTAACTGTCTTAATTGTATATAATATATATATATATATATATATATATATATATATATATATATATATATATATAATTTTTTTTTTATTAATATAAAAAAATATAAAAATATGTTTACTCTAAAATCAAAGCCATATATCCAACCAGGTTGATATCACAAAATGTGCAGCTACTATGAGGTTTTGTTTAGGTACTGTAAATGAATACATTTCTGTCCAAATATCACTTCTGTCGCCAAATATGGAACCTTGAGACTCAGAGCTTTCCGATAATATGCGTATTGTCAAGATTAGAAAAGGTTAGTAGATTAATGTTGTGATATGAAACCTGAGACTGCCCACTAGGGGAGGAGCCTGCTAAAATAAGTACTGTTTCCATGTCCAATGTCACAAGGTTTACAGGTTGAATTTTGAGTTCGTAAAATATGTGATATAAAAAAAAGAGCGGGCAGGTGACAGTTAAGGGTTTAATATATTTTAAAATTTACAATTGGCAGAGGAATTTTAAGCAGCCTTTACTCTAGTCTTTAGTGTCACATGATCCTTCAGAAATTATTCTAATATGCTGATTTGCTACTCAAGAAACATTTCTTGTCTTTTGTGTAAACTGTGATTGTTTTTTTTTCCAAGATTCTTTAATGAATAGTTAAAAAGAACAGCATTTAGAATTCTTTAAAATAGAAATATTTTGTAACATTATAAATGTCTTTCACTTTTAGTCAATGTAATGTGTTCTTGCTTAATTTCTTTAAAAAACAATTACTAACTGATTACTAATGAATTTAAAAATAATTTACTGACTTTTTTGCATTCATCAACATGCAGTAACATACTGGGGGTGTAACCAGCTATCTGTGTAAACCATTTTTTAGAAATCCATCTAAAAATAAAAATAAACACCTTGTGATTAAAACTTTAATGTTTCTTTCAGCTTCTTGGAATTCTCTTGAGCTGTATCTTCTGGAATCTTTTGGTGGAGATGAGCGAGTCTGAAGACATGGTGGACTTTAAGTTCCTAAAACGTGGTTTTGAGTACAGCGAACTGGACCTCTCGGGTGCTGGATGCTGTATGTGTTTACCTCGTGACGGAGGGTACCTGCCTGTACCTGTAGCCGAGCCTGACACCTGGACTCCAGACCCCATCCCTTATCACATGGAACAAGAGCAGCCCAAAATAGCCTTTACACATTCCCAGCTAGTAAACCAAGGAGCTAAGTCAGGTGTGGGAATGGATGAAGTGGACAATCGAGCTTAAGAACCACAAAGAAAACAAAGTTGGATCTTAAGCATATTGTTATTTTTTATTTTAATTTTTATTGTGGTTTGTATATAAAAAGGTTTGCCCTTGCACTGTGCTGAGTTAGTTGCACTCCATGTTGGTAAAAAAGTTTTTTAGGCATGAGAAAAGGAGAGGTTTGTATAAAACATTAGAGGGAATCAAGATAGGAGATGGACAGGGTTGTACTATCAAACTTTTAAGAACATATCACTTCAAATGCTGTTTATATAGTCAGTTGTTTTTCACCATTTCATTCTGTTTTAATGGATTTGGGGAGTTTGACTTGTTTTATTGGTCATATTGTCATTTTATAAGGTACATAGAAATTATTCTATTAATTAATTGTTGGCAATCAATTTTTCAAATGTTTTAAAAAGTATTTATGATTTATTTTTTGTCATTTAGGCCCATATTTCAATGAGTTCAAGGAAATTGGTAGTTTTGGAATTTGTCAAAGATTATCACTGTTGTGATTGGCAGATGAAGCTGGGGAATTCATCTCTAGTCTATACATTGTTTCTTAAATGTCTAATAATCATGTTTATTGCTGTTTTTATATTACACTGCTGTCATGAACCCAACTATCAGAGAAAAGAAAGGACCATAAGAATATTATGGATCTTCTTTTTCTTTTAAAAGAGCATGTGTTTTGTGTAGTGCCAACATTTTTCCATAATGGTAACAAGCACCAATGAAATTATTTATTAAAGTGTTGCCTTAAGTACAACTGATGCATTTTTACCTCAGGCTATTCTGGAATAGCCACATTGATTTGCAGGTAATTTGTAGATAGGATTTGTTTTTTTTGTTGCTGTTAAAAAGGGAGTCCTGTTTAACACTACTTGAAGTTTCAATTGTCTTGAAGTAAGGCTAATAATTAATATTTAGTTGTCAAACTGATGTTTTAAATGTGTAGTTCATGTTTTATCTTTTTTAGGTGCATGAAAAAGGTTAGCTTGTAGGATGTCATAATTACGACTCTCTGTTGTACAAAACCCACCTTTTATAAGTAGTCCTTTTTAAATACATCACGATTGCACCTCTTTGCTAATAGACCTTTTGATGATGTTGTTAAAGACAGACTGCTGCACTCCAGCAAATGTAGCTCTGGTTTTGTAGAAACATTAATGTGATTTTCAATAAAATTGGCTTGAATTGACCTTTTAAATATGTCTCGCAGGTTATTTCTACATTACACCAAAGTCTCTTGAGCATTGTAGTGGTGCGATAAGTGGAGACGTGAAAACTTCTAAGGATCTGGGCTTGTTGATTCTTGGAAACTGGTCACCTGAACATCTGAGCCGTTTTCTAGTGCATAGTCACACTTTTAAATTGTTCTGAATAGAGAATGTTGCGTGATGGTCCTGTAAGACTAATGTATTTTTCAAAAGGACACTGATAGAAACTTGGCAAGTTTTATTGATGCTGCTTTCCGTGCATCATCATAACACATCAATTATATGAATTCCTGTGCAGAGCAATCTATCTTCAACCTCTCTCCCATTATTTCCTCAATGCTCACTCCACTTTCCCCTTCATGGTGATGGCCATCAAAAGGCGGCATGTGGAATAATTATTGCTCGTGTCTCAATGGGAGGAAATGAACTGCTGCACTGAAAATAACACTTTGTGCGCTGAGAGCAGAGAACAAAATGCATCCACACTGGCGTAATTATGATAATAATAACAGCATTAATAACAGTAATTAACAATTGTCGACTTGAGGGACACTCGAGGACGGGTTCTCGGTTCTGTGAATGAGTGCATTAAAAGAGGATAAGGCAAAGAGATCAAGTGATGCACTACAGATGAATAGTCAATGCTCAAGTAGATGTTCTTTCCCATCTGGGATCTAGAAAAGCTGATGGGGGTTTGGTGAGAAGGGAGTAAAATCCAAACATTCAAGTTTTTAAGAAGCTTAGAGAACCTAGTTATTTACTGAATTACGCTTAATAGTTAAACAGAGCAACAGCAGGGGCAAAAAAGATACAGTGCCTTGCAAAAGTATTCAAACTCCTTCATTTTTTTCTCATTTTGCTATATTGCTGCCTTATGTTAAACAATTTTAAATGACTTATTTCTCATCAATCTACACTCTATACACCATAATGACAAAGCAAAAATAGATTTGTGACAAATTTGCACATGTTTTAAAAAGGAAAAACTGAAATAAGTACATTGTGTATAAGTATTTCTACCCTTAACTCAGTACTTGGTTGAAGCAACTTTCAAAGCCTCAAGGTATGCAAATCTTTATAGGTATGATGTGATAAGTTTTGCACACATGCATTTGGTGATTTTTCTATCATTTTCTCCTCAGATCTTCTCAAGCTCTGTCAGGTTAGATGGGGACTGGGGACTGTCAGTGGACAGCCATTTTCAGGTTTCTCCAGAGATGTTCGATTGGGTTCAATTTCAGGCTCTGGCTGGGCCACTCAAGCATTTAAAGAGTGGTCCATAAGCATTGCGTGTCTTAGGGTATGTGTGCTTAGGGTCATTGTCCTGTTTGAAGGTGTACCTTCTGCCCTATCCGAGGTTCTGGATGATCTGGACTAGATTATCTTTATATTTGGCTGCATTGAGCTTTCCTTCTACACTGACGAGTCTCCCAGTCCTTGCCGCTGAAAAACCCCCACTCCATGATGCTTCTACCACCACACTTTACTGTTGGGATGGTATTGTGCAGGTGATGAGCAGTGCCTGGTTTCCTCCAAACAGGTTCATCATTCCAGTCTAGTTTTTGAGAGTGCCCTTTAGGGGCTTTTGCAAATTCAAAGTGGGTTTTCATGTGTTTTCTCTGAGGACAGACATGGTGTGTTGCAGTGATATTTGTCTTTCTGTTAGTTTCTTCCATCTCCATATATGATCATGGAGCTCAACCAGACCATCAGCTTCTTCTCATCACTCTAACCAAGCAGAACACTCTTCTCCATCAATTGCTCAGTTTGGCAAGGAGGCCAGATCTAGGAAGAGTCCTGGTTGTTCTTCTTCCATTAAGAATTATGGAGGCTACATGCTTGTGAACCTTCAATGCAACATACAAATTGATGTAAGGCTTATTGGTGGATAGTTAGGAGGGACCATATCAAGTTTTCCGATAGTAATTATTATGCCGCTACTCTGAAACAGTAGTACAATATTAAAAGGCCAAGGCTGTTTTTTTTTGTATCTAATCAATGGGGAATACGGCTCATTCTGGCTGCAGCTTAAATTTTGCGTCTATTTATCTAAGTAATGATTTCAGCACATCTATCTCTGAGGGGATTGTGAATTGCAGCAGGCAAGGAGATAAGTGTTAGAGCTACAATAGGGATTTGGAGGTTTTGGTTATAGTCTGGATAAGATATATCAGTGTTGATCTGAGGCTGGTGTCTTTGAAATAAGCAAAGAACACATAAAACTTAAAAAGCTGCAAGACATTCAGTTGCTTGTATATTGTCGCCAGTGAACTGACTCTAGGGTAAGGTTAGCGATGGGCCCATATACAAATGCCCCTGTTGACTGCAGATGCTTTTGATCGTGTAACCCAGTCTTTAGTAACATTGCAAAGCTGCTAGCTTAACTTGGCCACTGACAGATGCCAGAACACTTTGAACAGGTGGGTATTTCTTACAGTATAGGGAGAAAATGTTCTTTATAACACTAAATCTTGGGTTATTTTGTCTACCCAAATCCTGTGTTGAGCCTTTTGGGTGATTTTTTGAGGTCATTTTTTCAGTATTTGGGTAGTTTTTGTGTAACCCCGATCCTGGGTCAGATGTAACCCAGTGTTTTGGTAGTTTTTGTGTAACCCAAATCCTGGGTCACAACCCGGGGTTGAGTTATTTATCGCAGGCTTTTTGCGACCTCTTCAGGAGAGAGCAGTGCAACTCCGTCAAATTGGTGCTTGTCTTCAGTGAAATACAGGTTTGTGTACATTTTATTTGATCTATAAATTCATTATTGAGCTGTATATCGATTAGTTTTATGCAAAGAAACATAGGCCTACAGGTGCATGATGTCACCAAAATGAGTGTTGTGTGATGGAAATGCCTCGCATTAAATGTTATGATTTTATTCAAAAGATATAGAATATAAATTCGTATGATGTTATTATGTTCTCAGAACTGTACACTGATTGTTTATGGACAGGTTATGGAGCCAGTTACTGCATATTTCTGCTACGAGAGAAACACAGTATGGCAGTCTAAAGTTAGAAGTTCCCCCGCTGAACATGATAGGCTACAAAACATGACACAAACGGGGCAACAGAGACTGTTCAATTACACTTGAATTACTTGTAAATGTTTTATTTTTACTTCTAATATCTGTTTAAACGAGCTTAAATGGTGGTAATATGTATCAAAAACTATATAATATACTGTAAAATATGATCCGGTCCGGCAGCAACATCGTGTCCCTGGACAAATAGTAGTGGTATAATCAGTAGAACAAATTGTAACATTTCCTAAAAATGCGGAAAAAGACGTCTGTTCAACTGAACTATTTTTCAACCATGACAGGATGTGTCGGAGGGACGTCTTTTCAGCGCTCATTAAACGTCCTAATGTTTGCTGGGAATGATCATGCAAGCCAGTGCATGGGTCAAGTAGGCCTATTTTAAAAAAGGATTTAGAAGATTTAAATGAATCCGTAGACATTAATTCATGTATGAAGTAAAAAGAAAAGAAGAAGCTATAGCATTATAGTAGCCTAAAATGAATCAACTATGCTGGGTTAAATAAACAACCGAATTTGGGTTAAATAAACAACCCACTATATTAGGGTTAAGCACAGGCGAAGCACTGCTACTTGGGCGCAGAGATATCCCACAACTTCCGTCAACATACATTTTATGTGTTGCATGATATCTCCACCCAAGTAGCAGTGCTTCGCCTGTGCTTCACCCTAGTCCCAAACTAATATCTGCCTATAGGAAATCGCCTAGTCTTAATCTGCATCGGTAATTAACACAGGATTCCATTCATTATGCTAAGCTAAGCTAGTGGCGACCCTGCCAAACTAAAACAATGCATGCACTGAGACAAAAATGGATTTGCCCACATATCTAAATGTAGGAAAGAAGTTGAATAAACCCTATTTCTAAAAACGGTGGAGTGTTCCTTTAAGCAACGAACATTTACATTTCTATCTTGACAACATCTGTAACCACAAGAATAACTTTTAATATGCTCCTGAGCAAAAAAACTATGTGGAGGGTAAATATCAAACTTAAATGAACCTAATAAGATAATGATGGTACAATCTGAACTGTAAATGACAGAAAATGGGTTCAAAATTACAGTGCTGGTTTTCTAGCACCTGTGCCCTCCAATTCTCAGTAGACTAGCCAATTTTCTTCCCTTCTTTTCCATCACCTGTGCAACTGCAAGGTTTGATAGAAAACCAGCATCTTTAAGGTCAAAATATTTGAATCAATCAAAACAAATTTGATCCTAAATTAGTGCAAAAACATCTAAATTGTTAATATTTAGATTTTTCATCTCGCATTTCATACTTAAGTTCACTGGTTTACTAGAAGTGTAATAGCTATGCACTGAGCCTCGCCTTCCCATTATCCCTAAGGTAATACGAACAGAGTCGCCTCTCATCAGCTCCTGACAAAAAACCCATATGGTGTTATCACCGAACGAATCAGACTGGGACTGCCATGCTCTGGACGGCAGAATGAATCCAATCTTGACAATGAATATCATTGAGTGTCCCTGATTACTCACACAAAAGCAATGCAAGATTCTGTCATGAGGTTCCAGTATGCCACACAAAGAAAATGGCTTTTCATATTCATCAACAAGCCATTTCTGCTGGAAATATTCAGTTTGAATAGTTGATTGAGAGCTGTCCGTTGAATGATGAGTGAGTTTCAGCTGGCAGTTATGGAACGTGTCCCTGATGGACTGTCAATAAGGACCTCGTCCGGATGATGAAAGAGTGACAGAGTCAAAGACGACATTTAATTTACAGTGGCCTCGATAATTATTTTTATATATAATCTACATTGAAAAACATATGCATTTTTTGTATTATATATGCAATGTCTCACAGGCTTTTGTATATTATAGCAATATCAAGAGTGCTTTTATACAAAACATTAATTATTTTTATACTAAAGGGGTTGTTGAATGCTTGACTAAGGCTAATTACTTTCCCCACTCTCTCCCACTCAAACGCACACACTAGTGTATAGACACACTCGCACAGAAACGTCAGCGCTGTTCTGACGATTTTATCAGTAGGTTAAAATAGTATAGCAACTTAAAAGCTTCATGACATTTCTCACTAGATATTTCAAGTACATAAACTTAAGGCCTTTTTACACTGGCAGCTTAGTTCGGTACGGGGCGTGAGAAACTGGCAATGTGAAACCTGCATGTGAACCTGGGAGCGCACCGAGGTACCGAACCCGAGACTACCTGGAGGAGGTGGTCTGAATTTGGATGCACTTGAACTCTGCTGCGATTCGTGTGAATGTGAAAGTAAGCAACACAGACTCGGGTGCACACTGGTTGAGTCTCCACACTGATATGTTCTCTGCGGGAAAAAAGTGGGCGTTTCTTAATTTGCCCAACCCCACTCCTACCCTAAATCAGGTAACATGCCCCTCTGTTTATGGCCTCGCCCACTGATCTGGTTACTATCTGCAGAGACCTGTACTTGCACTTGTTCAGGAAGTAAAGTAACCTGTGCATGTGTATTAGCCTATTACAATGTATATTGTTTAATAAAACAGCATATGTAGTGTAAGGGATGAAAAATGTAATGAAAAATTTTTAATGGCTCTGATGTTCAGGTTTCAACAGCTTTCTATCATATATTGATCGAACCCCTAATAACAAGATATTATCTTGTTATTAGACCTCTTATTTCGCTATAAAATGTATGGTAGGCCTACTTAATCCTTTATTTTTTATTTGTTCTCTTCATATGTATATGTAGCCTATACGTGATTCTTATTATACTTTATCTGACTAGCCTACGTACGAATGTTTTTTTTTTTTACTCTAATGTTTTCCTGAAGGCAAAGGCGTAGATGCCCCCATACACACACACTTTATATAAAATGTAAATTCGTCCCCCTCACTTTTGCATTCGGCAAACTGTGTTCAGTTGATGTTTTCACGAGGCAATGTGTATAAATCCAGATTTAAAAGTAAAAATTCAAAGAGACGAGATCTATCTACATACGTGTGTCACGTTTCCATGGTAATCAGTCCTCACGTGTCACGGCCGCCGCACGCCCATGCTCGCACCCGCGCTGTAATCATCATTTTCATAGAGGTCGCGATGAGTTCAAAACGGCAAAAAACGATTCACTCCTTTTTTACGAAAAAGTCAAGCTCAGTAAGTTGGCATGTATCCGAATTGTGTTGCACAACGATGAACAACTGCCCTTTTCTCTTGTTGAATAATTACGTTAGCAGGTTTTGCTGGAAATTGAAAATATTTGCTCTCCGCACAAACGTGCACTTATTTTCAGTGTATTTTCTTTTGTAACGTCTTTTATTTTCACATATATGTTATCAAAGATCATAAAATTAGAATATAGATGTGATCTTTAATGTTGAATTCAGGTTTTTTATTATATTTTATTTATAATTTTTTATTATATTATACAATTCATTAGCAATGCAGTATTCAATTGTATGCATTAACGCTCTAACATAGGTCTTAATTTATAGTTTTCTCTTTCTTTTATTGTTTAAAATGCAATTTTGAAAGTAATTTAACTTTCTTTCTGTGTTGTCAAGATTGAACAAGACACAGGCAGTTTAGGGTTATCAGGTCAGAAACAGGATGACACAAACAAAAGAAACGAAGTGATAGAGTGGCTTTTAAAAAAATGTTTTATATACATTGTAACATTTTTCTATACATCTATGCTTAATGTTCAACCAATATTTGTAGTACCATATAGACCAATCATAAAATTGTCATTAGGAAAATATAGGAAAGATAATTTAGGATACAAATGATTGGCTATTGTCTAGCAGTGTACATCATTTCTTCTTTGTGTCATAATTCCCTGTATGTACGTAGTTCAAACTCTTCTTTATTGTCAATAGACAGAGCCAGAAGTTAATTCAAAGTTGAGAGAGGATGAGGCAGAAAGTTTTGAGGAGGCTTCAGAGGTGAGGAAAAACAAACGACTGGAATAAGATAATTAATGGAATAAGTTAAGTTTTTTTTCCATTAAACAATCATTATGTGTTTTATGTCTGCACTGCCTTGCATAAGCAAAACAAAGTAACTACTCCGTTTGTGAAAAGTTATTACTAAAGTTATAACTAAAATCAAGTCTCTTAGGATTTGGCTTAGATTTGGGAACCAAAAAATGGGTCTTTTGTTGTTGTGTACCTTTTATCGTATGCATTTGCAAACTGAATGGAATGTACAAAATATTTAGCAACAATGTCTACACTGTAAAAAAATTCCGGTCTCCAATTGAACATTTTCTAGTGACCGATCACATTTAAATTTTTCAGTTGGCCAAATTGAATTTCTTGAATTTTAATTTAATTAAATTGCATCAATTCACAGAAATTCAATTTGGCCAACTGAAAAATTTAGATGTGATCGTTCACTAGAAAATTTTCAACTGGAGACCTGAATTTTATTTTTACAGTGTACATTTAAATATTTCTGCTACTAATCAGACTAATTTGTATTTTTTTATAGACAGAACAGAGAGGATCAGACTTAGGGTTGACTGTTGTAGAAGGAGGCTTATTGCTTTAACATAAATAGCATATTAAGCCAATTAAGCAAAAAGATATAACATTAAAAATAAAACCAGTCAATTAGACGAAAGTCAGAAAAAACTGATATCGCTTGACATTCTGTCCCCCTCACTTTTGAAATGATGGCTACGCCCCTGCCTGAAGGTGTTTGTATATTTGCATCTGTCTCTTGAATAATTTTCTTTCTTTTTTTAAAAAAAAGGGATGATAGTGTTGATCATTTACCTGGGATACAAGCGATAGTGGCAAATGAATGGCAATCCACTGTCTTCTTAAAATAGTCTTTTTGTAAGCAGCAGAAAGCCGCCTTCATGCTACGCACATAGTAAACCCAAGTGTCGTTTACTCAGTTGCAATAGCACCAAATTAATAAAAAAATTAAAAAACACTGACCACGTTCTGTTTTCTATCGTGCGGCGCGCGTGCACATTTGTGAGGATGTACACAAGTGCACCAGGGTTCAGAGATGCAAGTTCAGTGTGAAACCAGACCAGCTCGGACTCGAACCGCGGAAAACGTGCTCAGAACACTCGTCCGCACCAAACAACAGGTCCGAGACCACGGAAAAGATGGGTCGAACTCTGGTGCGGTTCTAACGCAGCATGGACCAAAGATATGTAAACGAACCAAAAACGCGGGACGTGATGTCACAAGATGCGACCGACTGAGAAACACTGCTGCGTCCCAATTCGCATAGGCTACTATCCGTAACCTAGCCTACTAAATAGTATTCGAAAAGGATGGCTGATTTTATGTAATTCAGTCTTGGTGAGATGTTGATCATTCAGTAACATAACACTTAACATAAGGTTAATGAATGCATTATTAACTAATATTGAATTACATTGTGCAATACATTTGTTACAGTAGCTTACTTATTAATCTTTATTAGCGTTAGTTAATAAAAACACAACTGTTTATTGTTAGTTCATGTTAGTTCAGGTCCATTCAATAATATTAATAACATATACAACTTTTGATTTTAACAATGTAAATGGTCAAATATAGATAAATAAATGCTTTAGAATGGGGTGCCCAATCATGTTCCTGGATATCCTTCCTGTAAAGTTCAGCTCCTGCCCTGATCAAACACCACTGAAGCAGCTAAATAAGATCTTCAGGGTCACTTGATAATTAGAGGCAAGTGCGTTGGATCTCTAGATATGTCTCCAGGTACAGGATTGGGCACCTCTGCTTTAAATAGAAGTAGTTTTCAGTATTACTATTAATTAATATTAACAAATGGAACCTTACTGTAAAGTGGCATCAATCATTCTACTAACGGTTTACAAATTATGCTTAATTTAATGTGTCAAAGATTTAAAATAGCGGTTCATCGATTAAGCTTTTTACAGCCAAAAGACTGCAAAATGACTGGAAGAGGTCTCCAAGACCTTATTACCACGATCAGTCCAGGTCAACAGGAATCGCAAAGGATGAAGTATCCTGAAGAATGAGGTCATCAACCAATGAGCTGCTGGACACAGGTTATCTTGAGTCTCTATTAGTTATTGATTTTGTGTGTGTACGTGTGTGTGCTTTGATGGTCACAGAGCATTGAGTTTGTGCACTCAGTTCAGCATCTGCTATGAATTGGATTTTTCTATGTGGTCAATAAATGTCAAAGGACATATCCTGACATTATTCAGTCATTTGTGTTCGTAAAAAAAAGAAACAAGAAAAAAAAAAAAAGCCTGAGGCCACAAAATCGAGTATCCCAGTTGTAGGACAGAAGAGAAAATTGACAGTTGTGAGATTATTGTAGCCAAAGTCATTTCACTAATAATGTGATGCTAAATTTATTCTTAAAATATTCATGTTTTAAATGTATCCTCAAAATATAACAGGAGGCTATGACCAATTCAAGCAAATAACATCATGAAGGTCATTGTATTTCTTCAGCATTCTAACACAACCAGTTCGAAATGTTTTGGACAGGATTTAGTGAAGGGAAACCTCCTCCCTTACAGAGTGAATAGTCTCATTAAATGAACAGATGTGAACATGTGAGTGCACAGTGAGACAGTAATGTCCCTTAACACAGCTCTCAATGGTCCATTTGCCTCAATGGTCCTACTTATCGACCTTGTTACCAGTCTATACTATTGACTCACGTTGTGGATGTGTTAGCATGAGTGGGTGTGCCTCTGTGTGTGTGACAGGTGATTAACTGGAAGAGGGTTGCAGATTAGTTCCGTAACATGTTCAGTTTTGTCCCATGTCCCATAGAGCTGTGGTCCTCAGTGATTTCCTGTATTGATGAGTCCTTTTGATTCACTTTTTACCTCTCCATCCGTGCATTGCTACTGAGATCAGGTAAGAATTTATTTTTACCAAAAATTTATTTTTAAGGATTAAAAACAAATATTAGTACCTCATTAAAAGTTACAAGCTGTATCTGAAGGAAATTTGGGCGATACGTTGAGCAGCATGAAATAAGATGTTAGGGTTCTGTGACATAGCTATACATATGTTTTTATCTGTCTACCTTTTCAAAACAAAAGATATCAAAAGATTGGGGTCAGTAAGATTTATCTTTAAGAAATTAATACTTTTATTCAGCAATGATGCATAAAATTGGTAAACCCTAATGCTCAAAATAATTAATTGGTTTAAGTAGTGTAAACTTAAATTAAACTAATTAGTTCTATCAAATTGACTTTTATGAGTAGGCAAAATAGAACTTTCTTTTTGTTTTGAGTAAAAAAATTAAAAAAAAAAAAACCCTGACACATTTTAAGTAATCTGAACTGTTTCATTGTTTTGAGTTTTATGAACTTGTTTCTTTTGATTTAACTGCTAGGATTTATATTTCCCAGCATGCTTTGCCATGACACTCAAAGAGAGAGTAAATGCTTAAATTAAATGTTATATAATTTGTTAATGTGATGAAAACATTGTGTTATCAAATAACAAGTTAGCATTGAATGTATTAATTGAATTGAATTTATTGAATTAACTGGTTAAAGCTAGCCAAGTTTTCACCACTAAAATATTTCAGTTGATATTAATTTTAAGTGAAATGTATGAGTTTAATCCATTTGTTTAAAGGTAATTACTAGCTTAAATGAAATATTTAAATGATCATTCATTAAATGTACGAGTACAACATAAAAATCTGCCAGTTCTGCTTACTTAAACTTTGAAATTCTTAACTTTTTTATGTAACTGATTGCCTCAAAGTTTTGCCAACTTTTTTGTAAAGACATTTACGATGTAACAAAATATACTTTTAAACTTTCTATTTATTAAAGAATCTTGAAAAAATCATCACAGATTTAACAACAATATTAAGCAGCACAATTGCCATCAGCATTGATAATAAGAAATGTTTCTTTAGCATCAATTCAGCACATTAGAATGATTTCTGAAGGATCATGTGACACTGAAGACTGGAGTAATCATGCTGAAAATTCAGCTTTGCCATCTCAGGAATAAATTACATTTGTAAATATATTTTAATAGTAAACAGTTGTTTTAAATTGTAATAATACAATTTCACTATGTTTACACGTTTTACTGTCTTTTGATCAATTAAATTCAGCATTAAAGAGCATAAGAGACTCTTTTCATAAAAATCTTACCGACCCCAAACTTTTGAATGCTAGTTCAAAAAAGCTCATGCAGTGATGAGTGATGACGTTTATCTTTATTCATTTTAATTCATGAGATAATCTGCAGAATTGGTAAGATAAATCACTTATTATTACTGAATCAGATTTCATTAAACTTTCTTGTCAATGGCTGTCACTGTACATCCTATTTAAGGGGTCCTGTGAACTAGACCTATTTCATGCATTTTAATCACTGATTGGCACTGCAAGATTCAGTTAAGTTTTAATAGCTTCATGTCATGCTGGCAATAAAAGTTAAAATGTCCATGGTGAATTAAAAATGTTCGAGTGTTGCTCATAGACTAATGAGCAAGTGAAACAGTGTGAAGGAAAAATACCAGCTAATTTGTACATTTTGGTCTGTATAAACTGAGTGAGAGTGCGGCAGTGTGCAAAGTGAAAAAGAACAGGGAGGTTAGCAAAAAATAAATTAGAGCGACATGCAGCAATAGTGAGAGGACACTGGGCCAGTGCTGTAAGTGTGTTGAGTACAAATGGGGACCCATTGATTGAGCCTGTGAGTGAGGACAGCATTTCTCTTCCCTTTCACCATTGTTCTCTCTCTCTTGCTCTGCTGGCCATTGGGTGTGAAGGACACCAATGTGACAACTAATTATCCAGTTTGGAACCCAACAGAGCTAATCAAATGCAACACCATGCCTCCTTATTATGATCTAAAAGTTTATGATTAATCTCCTTAGCAAGTTCATGCTTATCTGAGCAAGAATTATATGCAATCCAATGAATAAGAGAGAAGTAAAACATTTTTTTTTTTTTTTTGGGGATCATTATGGTGCATTCGTATATTGGCTGTATTTATTACTTTGGAGGCCCTCAATCAATATCCTGCTTTAATGATCAGAATAAATGAGCATGTTTTTTTTATACATTTTTGATTGATTTAAGTACACACCACTGTGCAAAGGTTTGGGGGGCGGTAAGATTTTTTGGAGAAAAGGCTCATCTAGGCTGCATTTATTTGATAAAAAATGCAGTAATGCTGTAAAATATTTTTACATTTCAAAATAAGTTGTGATGCTACTTTGTGATGATTTTAGTTGAAACTGAAAAAAAAAATCAGGAATCTTTGATGAATAGAAAGTTCAAAAGAATGGCATTTATTTGAAATATGCATTTTTTATAACTGTCTTTAATGTCACTTTTTTTTTTTGCTTTTTAATTTAACGCATCCTTGCTGACACAAAATATTAATTTCTTTCAAAAACATATGAATGGTAGTATATTTCATTTCGAATTGCATGAGAGCTAGATTGATTAGAAGCATAAACAATTTACACAATGTAGTGTTCACAAAAAGCCTATTTACATTTATTGGATTGTATCCGGTATATCTTTAAAAGCCAGTGGGCAGTAGTTATTTAAATTTCACAGTTGTAATTAAATCACTGCAAGCAGCTTCTAAAATGTTAAAGTTTAATTTGTGGTTATTAATGTTAGCGTATATCAAAATCATAACCAGTGAGAAAATGTGTGTGGCTTTATAGTGAATGGAAGAGACTGGCCTTTAGTTAGACTGCATGAGTTTTCCCCTGGTCGTGTAATTATATATCTTTCCATCGGTCATTTGTTCTGTTAATTATTTCACTATTGATCTGTGATTGGCAGAGATTCAGCAGGCAACTCAATACCCGGTGTGTCACTGCCCCCAGTCATGCCTCTGACCTTCTGTTGTGCATGATCAAAACTCATAAACGAGAGAGCGTGATGATTTGAAATATTTTCAGGATGTTACACATTTGCTTTGCAAATTTGACATATCACACTTAGTCTCACAAACAGCAAACACCTTTTTGCATTCTGTCTTTGCCATATTTATCAATATATAATCTTCTTCTTATCTGCATTCTCTCAGGATGGACCATGATCGAGGCATGGAAAACAGTCGTTACCGCTATGAGGAGGATGAGGGTGAGTAGCCTTAGGCATGAAACTAAACACACACACACACACACACACACACACACACACACACACACACACACACACACACACACACACACACACACACACACACACACATTCATGAATATATGGTTTACTGGGACTCTCCATAAGCACAATAGTTTTTATACTGTACAAAACACATATTCTATTCCCCTACAATAACACTGCCCTAAATCACCCTAAAGGTGACAGACAATACAGTTATACCTTTTATATGAAATATATAATCTTGCATCACACAACAAACAGTTAGTATGTTTTTTTTAAGCCATTTGGTTTAAGAGGACACAGGAAGTGTTTACCTTGTAATACCCATGTCATTACACATTTGTCCTGTGTCCTCATAAACCACATATACCTGTACACACGCACACACACACAAAAATTCCAGAACTGATGGTTAACCAGACAATTAGCATGACAGCAGTTACATGTTAAGCAGTGAAGTTTTGGGACATTTTATCTTAACTCCGATTTGGTTGAAGAAAACTGAAAAAAAAAATGCAAAGAGGAAAAATCAAACTAACAAATAATAAAAAAAACATAAAGATAATATTTGAAAATACACTCATAATTTTCACAGCGATGCAGAAGAACCTTTTTGGGTTCCCCAAAGAACATTTCAGTGAACATTTCTTCATGTAAAGAACATTTTTATAATCCAAAGAACCTTTTTTTACACTATTAAACACCTTTTGTAGAATGGAAATGTTTCATGGATGTTAAAATGTATTCATGGAATCATCAATTCTAATTAAAAAAATATATATATATTTTAAGAGTGTAGTAATTATTGTCAGAGATCCTCTAATATTTACTTTTGCCACTTTTGATAAAGTTACAAACAAAATTGGCTTATTAAACATTAAACAGAATTGTATTGCTTAGTTGATATAAGATGGGATGTAGAATGTGTGATTCAAGGTTATGCTTCAACATGTGCTCCTATCAATTACTGAGCACCTCCTAAAAATGGCTACAACAAAAACTGGGCCAGAAACAGGCTCATTTGAACCCTTTGTCCTTTTCTTTCCATTATCTCTTCAAGATTTGACAGACCCTACTCAGGAAATAAAGTGTCGCAAATATCCTGCCATTTTGCCGTCTCAAATAGATAAAAAATGAAACAGTTTTCAAAGCACATTATGTTCATATTAGTTATTATTATTATGCCAACAGCTAAAAATGTTTGTCATATTACCGCTCGCTTTCGCAATTAACGAGAGAAACGAGGGAAATTTTTTCCCTCCTCCACTTCACATTTCATAAAACATACGTTAAGAAGATGAGGGATAATTATGACATGAAATTACAAAAGCAACAGTCTTCCCTGAGGGAGAAAATAATGTATGAAATGTTGCTTTGTGCTTTTGACAGTGAATATTATGGGGTCTTCTCCATCCTTCTCCAAAAGTTTGGGGATGGTACATTTTTTTTCTTATTTTTTTTTTAAGAAATCTCTTTTAAAGAAATGTCTCTTTGGCACTCAAGAAACATTTCTTATTATTAATGTTGAAAACAGCTCTACAGCTCTTTGAAATGCTATGCAAACACTCAAAACATTTGAAACCTTTTTCATTAAAATAATAATAAAAACAGTTATTCATTGATTGGATCTTTCCAACAATTGCTTGTTAATAATTATTATTAAATAATTTGATGAATAGCAGGATGAGAGTGAATTTAAACTTTTCCTTATGGCTAGATATTCTCTTGTGTAAGTGTCTGTACTTTGACATAACTGGAAGCATGAAGAATTATTTCAAATAAATAGGCTATTTATTGATCTTACAATGTCCCTATTGAGGGCTACTCCAGTATTACACCAGATCGTGCCAGTTTTGTTCTTGAACATGTTGGCTTGAATAAGCATTGAATGAACATTTTCTATGGAGCATGAAATGACTTTCCAAAATCAATGGCATCTAAGGCATCGGACAATATGTTGTTAAGCTTCTTCTCATAGTGTGATCTGCCTCTCTCAGACCATCAGTCTATCTACATTGGTGTGCCAGTCCCCCGCGGTTATCGTCGCAAACGCAGGCGGAGACGGTCGTCCATGTCCAGTCGTGATGCAGATGTAGAGCGAAGACTTCCAAGGCACGACCATCACAGACACGAACACTATGATTGTGATGACAGAGACCGGTACGATCTCGAGGCGGGAGGCCTGGATCAACCGGAACACAACCTGCCACCAGAAATCAACAGAACCAGTGAGTCCTCAATCAGTTCTGAAACAGAGCTTGAAGTCCTTCACATTAGTGATTTGTAAAGTGTGTATTTTGCATAATTTGATGATACTTGTGTCTTGTTACTGGGCAAGATAAGAAAAAAAAACTTACTTACTATTTTATTGCCAATATGGTGACCCAAAAGACTGGTGACCTCACAAAAACAGGTAATAGAATGTAAAATCAAAATAGATTCTATATCAGACAAGTGCAAAAGATGGGAAATAGTTAAAATTTAAATGCCCTGTGAGGCCGTAGACTCAAGGAAATGTATATGGAAGTGAGAATGCAAATTCAAGAGGACTATAGGCAGCAGTTCTGCCATACGTTTCTCAGTGTGTGGGTGTGTGTTTGTGTGTGTGAAATAGCGTTGTGCTCGGTTTATCGGATATACCCCGCACCCTCACTCTCAATATCCTGCTGTGCCTAAGGCAGGATAGAGTCGTCACTGCAGAATAGAAGACCATGAAAAACAATTATGGTGATGTATCTCTAAATGCTTGAGAATAAACAACTTATGGGGCATCAAAGTTTGCAGTCATCACAGAACAATGAAATACGTAAACATTCAGAGAAAATGCAACGCACTTTCAATTCTTACTTGTATGCTACATTAACGCACTAATAATATACTTATCGTGTACGAAATGGGCTACATTTGAAGTCAAAATAAGATCACATGCTAGATAAGTTACATTCAAAATAAAGCTGATCAGAAGTCCTTAAACCAAGAACAGAATTGCAATTAACTGTGGGTTCCCTAGGGGAGTTTTTAGATCTGTGTTTTTTTGTTTTTTTTTGAGGAAAATAAGGTCTGTGAGACTTTTTTGACTTTTGCATAGCCTACAGTCATTCTTCAAACATGAATTTTGGAGTGTCTGTGTTTTTGCATGCTATCCAGTGTTTTTTACTATCATTTATGAACTATTGCATTATTTATTATTTTAAGTGAGCTTTTTTTATATTTATATTTTTCAGTTTTCATTTTAATTTAGTTTTAGAAATGTTGTAATGTGCTCTTTTCATTTTTATTTAAAATGTGTGTTTGAAATATACTCTATTTAGCTTGAATTGATTTTTATTTAGTTAAAGTTTTTGTAATTTTAGTACTTATGTTATTTTAGTTAGTTTATTTTACATTTATTTTAATAATTTAACAATAACAAAATGTATGCTAACAAACTAGAAAGGACTACAGCTACCACAAGGTTTTTTACAATATAAGTTTCTAACACTACTTGTGTTAAGAAACATGATTTTTCTTTTTTTTTCAAGTAACTCTGTTCATACAGTAGATATTGGGAAACCATGGAGAATTAGCTTTCCTGGTTGGCCTACAAATACACATCATGACTGAGCAGCTTTATTACTGAAACTAATGCCTCTGACATGGGCTAAAAAGCTCATAAACGCCTTTGCTGTTGACATGGAACTCAATAGCTGTGTTCGAAAGCACCCCCTCCAACCTTATTCACATTACTCCACTAATATAGTCCACTTGAAGGAGTGAATGAAAACGAATGAGCGAATTCGGGGTGTGCCGGAAGGGCTGCCGCTTTTGTAAAGTTTGTGCTTGCTGTTTAATAATCATTTGAAATTTAGCAAACTGGCAGCTTCAGTGGTAATAAAAATATTTATTTTTAAACTTTGTCTTGGAAATTCTGTCTAAACCTTAATTTAACCATTTAATAATCAATTAAAAAGGAATTTATACCCATGGGATAATATGCTGTACCCACATTAGACCAGCGGTTTGGAAAATGGATGGATGGATGATTCAGCTGTGGGTGCCATCTTCATTCAGCATGACCCTCACAGTGCATTATGGGTATTCTCTAGTCTATCCTCATATACTGTTGAGTGTACAACATCAGTTGTGCACTCATTATTGTATTGGATTACGGGATTACTCAATAACGTCCACCATGGTTTGGACACCACTACAAAAGGCTGTCCCCTCAAATAGAACTTTATATTTGGGTATAGGGGGCGAGTTCGGATACAGACTCAGATATGTTATTGATCATTCCTGGCCTCACTTACAGCTGTGAGTAATTTCACATCACCTCAGTGCAGCTTCAGTAGACATTCCATTATCTGTAACAGTAAATATTTAAAGTTGTGATGAAACCAAAGTATTGACCTTTTCTTCTGTATTGTGACGTACATCTCAGAGTAAAATGAGACTTTAAGTTGTTGGCGGGTGTTGCACTCGGGTTAATGTGGACTAAATTATTGGACCTGCATATGTCACCAACGAGAGAGAAGTCTGCAGTTTATAACGGATGATCCAGCTATTTTGAAAACAAAATATTAAAACATAGCCTATGCATGGACAAATTGTTCACAGTGAGATCTATAAAATGCATTTAGAAAATTAATTGTGAATTTTCATCTCATGCTGACTTTAAATCAGATATTTTATTACTGACATTAATGCTGGATTTATGAATTGATGCTTAGACTTAACTTTTTATTAATAATTTGGTATTTAAATTCAATTCAGTCAACGTCTTCTTAGTAATCACTTGTGCACGTTTCATATTGCTGAATTATGATAACTGAAGTGTCCATGACAGCAGTGCAATTAGCATTTTTGCCTCTTTCCTTTTTAATAAAACTCTAATTTCTCTGTCAGCTGTGTTTTATGTGTATAGTCTAACAAGCTCCACATATAATGGACTGGAAGTTGATCGTTTTAAGGACTCATATTCTCTCACTTGTGAAGTTTGAGTTTCATGTGTGCACACTAGCATTAAAATGGACTCTTTCTCTGCTCTTTATTATGCTTGTACCTCATTCACATCTTGACATCTATGGGCTTCTGTTCTCCACGTGTCTTCTTGAGTCATGTCTATAGTCCTATTAGTCCTCAGGAAGCCTCTGTGTGGATGAAACAGACAGTGATGATCAAACCATAGTAAGAAGAAAAGATGTCCTAACAGGTGTTAGAGCTGAGAAATGCTGAGTTAAGAAATGAAAACACAAAAAAGACCTGGATGTAGCAACATGACATCACCTCAAACAATCCCAGAAAAACAAGCACAGTGTGGACTCTCAGCTTCAGTCACAGCTCACAGATTTAGTCCTCACCCAGAAAATTAATGAACAATGGCTTACACTGTGCAGGTGTTACTCCAGGCAGAGGCAATCATCACAGCACCGTGTCAAACATATACAGTGGGGGTCCTTGTTTCTTCTCAACTTTTGGGCAAATACATTCACTGTGTGGTGCTGCGTGCCACTGCACTTTTTATTTATAAAGGCTACCTCATTCTGATCTCTGAGTGAGTTCCAAGCAAGCAAGTTTTCAATCACTTTTATTCCTGTTCATTTCACAGTGTCCCCTGCAGCAGAGCGACTGCGCTACATTTTAGGGGATGAGGAGGAGACCATGCCCACACCCACTCTCTTCACTGAGATGGACACGCTGCAACACGAGGGAGACGAGCTGGAGTGGAAAGAATCAGCAAGGTATAAAAACATACATACAAAGGCATCACTCTTGCACCAATTGGAAATTCAAAATCATTTCAATTCTGTGGCTCTGGGGTTTCAAAACAGTTCTGTATCCATAAAGATACAATGCACAGTTATTACCATTAGCTAAAAGTGAAACAATTAAAAATGTTTATGTTAATTTAAATAAAGCTGAAATAAAATAAAAATTTATTAGATGAATTTATGGGAATATACTTGAGAGATATTTTACTCATTAAGCAAATGTATGGGGTGCCAATAATTATGGCCAATGTGTTTTGGAGAAAAGATTTGTGGATTTTTGCACATTTTTAAATAAAAGATCAAAAGGATAAACATTGCAGATTTATTTTTACAGCCATCTTTGATCATATTTACCAGGGGTGCCAATAATTAAAACCACAACTGTATTTGTATTCTAATAGCAAAACAAAATAGTCTGCGATAGCATGACATACCAATAGAGGGAAAAAATATAGAGAACAGTGAGAAGAGATAAATGTCAAATTTGCCGCCACTCCCTTAGCCGTTGGAACATGATGGTTCTCTGCTGAGAACTCAAATCAAGTCTGATTTATGGCCCTTCATACTAAAAGGTTTGGGCACCACTGCTCTAGTGAGACAGAAATTACACATTTCACCTTCACCCATTTTCATCCTCATCTAAACGACATCAGAAACTTACATTTCCTATCTTTCTCTGCTTGACTTCAACTTTGTGTGTGTGTGTGACTGTGCATATCTGCAGGTGGGTGAAGTTTGAGGAAAAGGTTGAGGAGGGCGGGGAGAGATGGAGCAAACCCCACGTTTCCACGCTCTCCCTCCACAGCCTGTTTGAACTGCGGACATGCCTACAGACAGGCACCGTGCTGCTGGATTTGGAGGGATATTCACTCCCACAGATAGTTGGTGAGCAATGAGGCGCATTATTCTGTGTGCTTTTCATCTAATGGGAGGCTACTGATGTACTCTGAACCATCTAATCCTTTGTACACCAGATATCGTCTTGCATACTGAAGTGTAATTGAAGTGATTTTTTTTTCATTGTTTTTTTCCCCCTGTTGTTTTCATGCAATATAATGTTTTTCTACAGTTTTGATGCATTATGTTTTAGGGCCAGTGTACTTTTAAAGCAAACAACTTTAACTTTTGTCTTTTGCAGATGACATCATCGAACATCAGATAGAGGAAGGGTTGATCAGTCCTGAGCTGAGAGATAAAATCAGCTTTGTTTTGTTGAGAAAGCACAGACACCAGACAAAGAAACCAATCCATCGCTCCCTTGCAGATCTGGGCAAGTCTGGATCGGGAGGCGGCAGTGAGTGTTCAATCTTTAAATGTTTTTCTGTTTCTTCTTCCATCCTTAGACATATTCTGCACAATAGGTTGACAAAATGTCAAGTATAATGTAGCCTAATTGCTTAAAAGGATAGTTCACTCAAAAATGAAAATGTTGTCATCATTTACTCACCCTCAAGTTTTTCCAAACCTGTATGAGTTTCTTTCTTCTGTTGAACAAAAAACAAATTTTGAAGAATGTTGGTAACCAGACAGTTGACAGTAGCCATTGACTTTCATAGTAGGACAAAAAAAGAAGAAACAAAAAGCCTTTTATTGTCTTAAAATGACAGTTAATCCAAAAACGACCATTGTCTACTCAAACTTATATTGTGCAAAAAACAAAATGAGTTTATCAGCAGAACATTTAGGCCTCTCTCTTCCATAAAATGAGAGCAAAGCGGATGTAAAGCTCTGAAAAGGACAAGAAAGGAGGGACACAAAAAGACAACGCTTCAGAAAAATACTTTTATGTTTTTGTTTTTTTCCTTTGTGGAACTGGTCACCATCTACTTTCATGGTTAGACTGACAAGGCTATTGTTAAATTCAACTGTGTGTAAATAAGATAATTTGGGCTCAAGTGACATGAGGGTGAGTAGATCATTACAGGCTTTTTGGTGAAAAACCCCAATCCCATTTGAATTCTTCCAGTGGGTTCTTTCATTACTCTTTTAAACAGTTCATTTACATCAGCTTATTAGAAAAACATTATCTGATTAATATGTCATTTAAAAAGTTGTAATGTTGTTTCTCATAGCTCGGAGCCCAGCCCGCACTCCTGCCACTGGAGCAAATTTCAATCGCTCTACAGAAGATCTGCGTAGCAAACAAGCAGCCAACTATGGCAGACTACGTGAGTCTGTTTGCCTCATTTCATCCTTTTTTTACTATTGCATATTCTGGTAATGTCACAGCTGGTTAAAAAAAACAGGAAGAAAATAAAGCTAGATATAAGCTCAAAACACGAATGGAACAACCAAGTTTACACTATCGAACTACTGAACAAAGACTGACAGAAAGCCAACTTATTTTATACAATACCAAAGCAGTCAAAGCAACGATTAACAGGTGTTCTACTAAATCAGTAACCTAGGCAACAAACAGGCAGAAAAACTGGAACAAATGAAAACAGAACATAACCTTTCCCCCATCAAGAAGACGTGATTATGTGCCTTAAGACATCAAAAATAGTCCAACAGAGTAGGGTGGGCGGAGGCTTTGGTGGCAGACACAGAGCTGGCAACTGTTATAGACCAGGTCGAGGGAATAACCAGGGAGGAGATGATGGTAGGAGGAACCAGGGAGTAGTCGAAGCCGGGAGGAGACTGAGTTACCCTCAACAGAGTGAGCAGGTAGAAGCAGGACAGAACCAAGGTGGAGCCTTGATATAGAGGCTAGGCAGAGCCAGGTAGAACCAAGCGGAACCAGGGAAACAAGGCGGAAACAGACAGAGGCACAGCTGGCAGGAGTGGAGACCCAAGTGGAGCCGAGGAGACGGGACAAAACTGAAGGTCACCAGGGAGACAAGTGGCTGAGGTCAAGTCAAGTCATCTTTATTTATATAGTGCTTTATACAATACAGATTGTTTTAAAGATCATCAGTTGTTAAATTAGTTCATTTCATATATAAAGCAGTTCTGAAAAAAAATTGGCTCAATTCAGTTTTCATACAACAGCTTCAATACAGTCAAATCAGTAATATTGTTGAATATTAAGTGTCCTCAAATAAGCAAGCCACAGGTAAGCCCCCAACAGTGGCATTGGACCCAAACTCTATCAGGTGACAGAATGAAGTGAAAAACCCTGGGTGAAACCAGGCTCAGTCAGGGTACCAGTTCTCCTCTGGCCAACGAACAAAGACAGAGTGATTATTCATCCAGTTCCTTTTACTTGAAGATCAGACTGACCAAGGCAGAGCCTGAGGGACGAGGAAGCCCGGAAGAGCTGTAGAGACAAAAGTCCAGGTAGAGTTGAGGGAGTGAGTAAACAAGGTGGAGCCGACTGGTTGATGGGCCAAGGTAAAGTTATGGGGTTGGAGGTTCTTGGCAGAGCTAGAGGATCGACACCCAAGGGCAGAGCTGGTGAACTGGAAGCCCCAAGCAGCTCCAGAATGTTAGGTACAGACAGTTTAGGAGGAGCTGAAGGACTGGAAATAGCCAGCGAACACAGGGCCACAAAGCACATCTTAGTGTTCTGCTCAGCTTGATGGTGTAGCGGATTTCCCACAGTGGCAAGACCTCTTTGACAACGCGTTTCTCCTTTCTCCCGGGTTTTAGCACCAGTGTAATGATGTTTAAGGTGCAGTGAAGAACGAAGCGGGAACTGTTTAATCATAAAATAAACAAACAACAAAAATATAAAGCGGCATTTTAATAATGTATTAGTAAATGTTGAAATAAACTAACTACTAAAATAACAATTTTTCACTAATGTTAACTAATATAACCTTATTGTAAAGTGTTACCCATATTCTACTAATCTAGAAAGTGTCAGTGATCTTTTGGTTTGGTTAAAAGCAATTAAAGAGTTCATTCAACTTAATGGATAATGTGATTGATCAACAATTTGTGTTTTTTAATTTGCATTTTTATAGAAAGGTTTTTCATTAAAGCTGTCCAGAGTATTCCGAATTGTTATAAGTTAGTGAGTGATGCTAGATTAGTTGTCAAATAGCTAGTCAGCTTTATATCCTGCTGGAGATTATTCTGATGAAATATTTGTAATTACATTTCTGTGTATAATTGTGCCTGTGTGTCTGCAGGCCACGCTCAAAGCAGGAGCATGAATGACATTGCAGACTCACCAAGCACAGACCAGGTGAGTCACATGGTATCAAAATGTGTCTTTATCTGTAATAGAAAGCCACAATTTGACAAGGCACAACAGCCATTGTATTGTTCACAGTAGAATCCGCACAGATCTTTTGTACTTGCTTTGGTGACAAATTCAGACAGATTCTAGAATTTTCTGCTTTCTTTATCAACGTATTGGAATTTGATGATTAATTTAAATAAACAGAATTTATATTTGTTAATATTAGGTTCTTAATATAAATTAAAAAGGTATATTCTTAGATTTGACCATGATTTGACCATGTTTTGAGGTCACAGAAAAAAAGTTATGTAGTCCTTCAGAATCATCACCAAAATGAATTTATTTATTTTTTTGATGGAGACATTTAACATTTGATAAATTTGTGTCATTGACAATATTGTTTTGATGTATTCAACGTAGTGGTAATTAATATTAATTTTGTTGAAAGTAGTACTTAGCATATATGATTTATTGTTATAAAGAGGTTGCTGTGGCTGTGTGTGTGTGTGTGTGTGTGTGTGTGTGTGTGTGTGTGTGTGTGTGTGTGTGTGTGTGTGTGTGTGTGTGTGTGTGTGTGTGTGTGTGTGTGTGTGTGTGTGTGTGTGTGTGTGTGGCGTTTGACGTAAAGTGGAATATCACAAACTCCTCACAACGAGGAATAATTCAGAAATAGACTTTAATCACAAATATGACAGGAGAAAACACAACATGTGTGTGTGTGTGTGTGTGTGTGTGTGTGTGTGTGTGTGTGTGTGTGTGTGTGTGTGTGTGTGCGCGCGCGTTTGACGTAAAGTGGAATATCACAAACTCCTCAAAACGGGGAATAATTCCAGAAATAGACTTTAATCACAAATACTTGACAGGAGAAAACCGCACTACTTCAAATGAGAACGAACAGAGGCAAAGGGAGAACTCAGGGTATAAATGACTGATTAACAACACAGAGAAACTAGGTCACAGGGAAACACAAAATCGAGCATACATGTAACAGTGTGCTGATGTGATGTGCATTGCCGTGGCCTGGTGTCTAGGTCAGTATTGACCTGCCATTGGTAAAACGTGCCATCTAACTGTGTGGTCCTCGTGCTAAGCTCTCACATGCAGAGGGATACCCAGAATAGTGCCACTGTTTCCATTTTTTTCCATGGGCACACAATGTACAAGGCTATAACCACAAGTCACAACACTCATTTATTATTGTCCTGCTTTTGTTCATGAAGCTATATTGTAAGAGGAAAGTGTTCATTATTTTTGTATTGTAATTCATATATTTTCTTATTAGTCTTATCTGAACAAAAAGTCCCATTAACTGGACTAAAACAATAACAACATGATTTTAAACCTATATCAAGACAAGCAGAAATCATTGGACAGTCTTTGGCAAATAAATGCTGTTCTTCTGAACTTTCTATTGATAGTTGAACATATCCTAAACAAATGTTTTTTACAAAAATATTAACAGCACAACCTATTTTTTTCTTTTCTGTTTTAACATAATACCATAATAATGTAAAGTTTCTGTTAGGTTTTGGATGTTCAGTTTGTGTTTGGACTTTCAGGTTGTAATTTGATTCGTTCCTGTGCTCCTTAGTTTAGTTTCCAACCACCCCTTCGTCTGTCCTAATTAGTTAATTTGCCCCAGCTGTGTTTGATAAATTATCTTGTTTCTGCTTGCTATTTAACATGCACCTTGCTTTCAGTCTCTTGCTGCGTCCCAATTTGCCTACTTATACTATGTCCTAAAAGTATGTACTCTTTTTGTGAAGAAAAAGTACATACTTTTGAGCGTAGCAGAAGAGTACGCAAGATTTGGGACATACTACTTTGTCATCTTTAACAGACTCTTGTCGCTTAGTTACGTGTATCCCGTCACTGTTTAAACTGCCCTGTCAATCATCGTCACAGTTCAAATCCTCCACATTCAGTTTAATTTCCTACCGTATTTTTTGGGAGAGAAATGTAGTAGCAGCATGTTGATTTGCCATGTGTGGGTCTTTAATGCAGAGACTCTCCTCGTGTGTTTGCAGTTTAAATATAATGATGCATTTAAAAGTTAATAGGCAAACGTGTCATTACAAAGGTCACAATGCTGCTGCAGGTGAAATATAATGTGGACAACACTGAATAAATATTTTTATTTTAAGGTTAAATACTGATAATTGATCACTCAAATGTCAAACCCATTTTTTTATGTAGTTCTAATCGAATCCTCGTCCAACTCGCAATGGGTTGTGGGCAATATCAGCCATTAAAGTGCACTTCGAATTCTGACCGGAAATAGTAGACCATCCATCCGGGTATCTTTGGAATACTCTTTTCAACATACTATGATTTGGGACATACTAAGTCTATTTTCGAATACTATTTAGAATGGATTGTATTCGAATTGGGATGCAGGGTCTGTCTGGTCTCTTGTGTTCATGTGTGGTTTCCCTGCCTGTCAGCCTGTTCCTGAGAGTTATTATTAGTTTTATTTTGGCTCTTTAATATGAGTCTTCACTCTGTTCCTGGGTACACCATATTGTAATAAATATTAAATGTTTCTTGCACACTAAATCAGCATATTAATAATTTCTAAATGATCATGTGACAAGTCCTCACAGTTTTTTTTTTTTTTTACATAAATCATATATCAATTGATTTCCCAGTTACACTTAGTGTTTTCTTGGTTAAATAATTATTACATAAAAAAGAGAAGAGAAACCAAATACAATTCTATTTTGTATTCATTAGGCCTAACTATACTATGTAATTAATTGTTTTTTTGTTAAAACTAAGTATACATCTCATCAAGTTATTCCAAAATATTAACTATATTTTATTTGTGAACTGATGTTCTGCTGTACTTTTTAATAGTTAATGTATTTTCATCAGTCATCAAGCTCGGTAAACACTGGTAACAGACACGAAGATGTAGGCTACCTTTAATTTAATTTGATTGCTCACTAAATAAACCCAACAGTCATCATGTTTTCAGGCCATTTTTTGATGTGACATCAAGCGGTGATATCTAAGTGGCTGAGTTGTTTACTTACTTTTTTAATTAGTCTTCCTATTAACGCCATTATTTTGTTAATTCAGAATGATTTGAGAATGCGCACAAAAACAAGAGGCGAGATTTGTAATAAATTATTAAACTAATTATTAAAAATATCTTCTGATCATTCCTCTTTAGATAACAACTTTTCATTTGTGGGAAGCAAGCCATTCTGCAATATTCTCCTGTACTCCAAAGCATTAAATGACTTTTCACAGTGAAGTAGCTCACCAATAGCAGCAGCTAAAAAGGCTCCCCACATAATAACACCTCTTCCTCCGTGCTTATTATTATATTTCTCACTAGATTTTCAAAGACACTGTTCTTGAGCATTACCATGCAACTCACGTTTCATTGGGATTTACCACTCCACACACAACTTCCCATATTCTGCCAAAAGCGTTCTGTCTTTGATATTTTTCTGAGACAGCAATGGCTTTTTGAGTAGTGTATTTGCTTAAATTTAGAGAATTTCCAGACCAATAATATGTGGTTAAGACAAATTTGCCTGGATAAAAACTTGACTATGTAAGGGTCCTGTGATAGAACTTAAGGGTTAAATGACAACTTGAGGGTCATATGATGGAATAGAAGAGTTAAATGACAACATAAGGGTTTTATGATATAACAGAAGGGTTAAATATCAATATAAAGCTGGGGAAAATAAGGGTTAAATTATATTATAAAGGTCCTGTGATGGAATAGAAGAGTTAAACGACAACATGAGGGTCCCGTGATGGAATAGAAGGGTTAATAACAACATGAGGGTCCTGTGATGTAATAGAAGGGTTAATGACAACATGAGGGTCCTGTGATGTAATAGAAGGGTTAATGACAACATGAGGGTCCTTTGATGGAATAGAAGAGTTAATAACAACACGAGGGTCCTGTGATGCAATAGAAGGGTTAATGACAACATGAGAGTCCTGTGATGGAATAGAAGAGTTAATAACAACATGAGGGTCCTGTGATGGAATAGAAGGGTTAATGACAACATGAGAGTCCTGTGATGGAATAGAAGAGTTAATAACAACATGAGGGTCCTGTGATGGAATAGAAGAGTTAATGACAACATGAGGGTCCTGTGATGCAATAGAAGAGTTAATGCAACATGAGGGTCCTGTGATGGAATTGAAGGGTTAATAACAACATGAGGGTCCTGTGATGGAATAGAAGAGTTAATGACAACATGAGGGTCCTGTGATGGAATTGAAGAGTAAATGACAACATGAGGGTCCTGTGATGGAATTGAAGGGTTAATGACAACATGAGGGTCCTGTGATGGAATTGAAGGGTTAATAACAACATGAGGGTCCTGTGATGGAATTGAAGGGTTAATAACAACATGAGGGTCCTGTGATGGAATAGAAGAGTTAATGACAACATGAGGGTCCTGTGATGGAATAGAAGAGTTAATGACAACATGAGGGTCCTGTGATGGAATTGAAGGGTTAATAACAACATGAGGGTCCTGTGATGGAATAGAAGAGTTAATGACATGAGGGTCCTGTGATGGAATAGAAGAGTAAATGACAACATGAGGGTCCTGTGATGGAATTGAAGAGTTAATGACAGCATGAGGGTCCTGTGACGGAATAGAAGAGTTAAGAAAAACATGAGGGTCCCGTGATGGAATAGAAGAGTTAATTACAACATGAGGGTCCTGTGATGGAATAGAAGAGTTAATGACAACATGAGGGTCCCGTGATGGAATAGAAGAGTTAATGACAACATGAGGGTCCTGTGATGGAATTGAAGGGTTAATAACAACATGAGGGTCCTGTGATGGAATAGAAGAGTAAATGACAACATGAGGGTCCTTTGATGGAATTGAAGGGTTAATGACAACATGAGGGTCCTGTGATGGAATAGAAGAGTTAAGAATAACATGAGGGTCCCTTTGATGGAATAGAAGAGTTAATTACAACATGAGGGTCCTGTGATGGAATAGAAGAGTTAATTACATCATGAGGGTCCTGTGATGGAATAGAAGGGTTAATGACAACATGTGGGTCCTGTGATGGAATAGAAGAGTTAATGACAACATGAGGTCCCTGTGATGAAATAGAAAGGTTAATGACAACATGAGGGTCCTGTGATGGAAATAATAAGTTAACTCCTGTGATGGAATAGAATAAGTTAACTCATATGATGGAATAGATGGGTTAATTACAAAATGAGGGTCCTGTGATGGAATAAAATAAGTTAACTCCAGTGATGAAATAAAAGGGTTAATGACAACATGAGGGTTCTGTGATTAAATAAAGAGTTAATGACAACATGAGGGTCCTTTGATGGAATAGAAGGGTTAATGACAACATGAGGGTCCTGTGATGGAATAGAAGAGTTAAATCACAACGTGAGGGTCCTGTGATGATATAGAAGAGTTAACTCCTGTGATGGAATATAATAAGTTAACTCCTTTGATGGAATAGAAGGGTTAATGACAACATGAGAGTCCTGTGATGGAATAGAAGAGTTAATGACAACATGAGGGTCCTGTGATGGAATAGAAGAGTTAATGACAACATGAGGGTCCTGTGATGGAATAGAAAAATTAACTCCTGTGATGGAATATAATAAGTGAACACAGTAATACCATGGTCAGTAAACCATTTACCAGTGGTTTTGGCACTGTGAGCAGGTGCCAGGTCATGCTGAAAAACGAAATCTTCATCTCCATAAAGCTTTTCAGCAGATGGAATCATGAAGTGCTCTAAAATCTCCTGATAGCTAGCTGCATTGACCCTGCCCTTGATAAAACACAGTGGACCAACAACACCAGCAGCTGACATGGCACCCCAGACCATCACTGACTGTGGGTACTTGACATTGGACTTCAGGCATTTTGGCATTTCCTTCTCCCCAGTCTTCCTCCAGACTCTGGCACCTTGATTTCCAAATGGCATGCAAAATTTGAGCGACAGTCCAGTGCTGCTTCTCTGTAGCCCAGGTCAGGCGCTTCTGCCGCTGTTTCTGGTTCAAAAGTGGCTTGACCTGGAGAATGCGGCACCTGAAGCCCATTTCCTGCACACGCCTGTGCACGGTGGCTCTGGATGTTTCTACTCCAGACTCAGTCCACTGCTTCCGCAGGTCCCCCAAGGTTTGGAATCGGTCCTTCTCCACAATCTTCCTCAGGGTCCGGTCACCTCTTCTCGTTGTGCAGGGGTTTTTGCCACACTTTTTCCTTCCCACAGACTTCCCACTGAGGTGACTTGATACAGCACTCTGGGGAACAACCTATTCGTTCAGAAATGTCTTTCTGTGTCTTATCCTCTCGCTTGAGGGTGTCAATGATGGCCTTCTGGACAGCAGTCTGGTCGGCAGTCTTACCCATGATTGCGGTTTTGAGTAATGAACCAGGCTGGGAGTTTTTAAAAGCCTCAGGAATCTTTTACAGGTGTTTAGAGTTAATTAGTTGATTCAGATGATTAGGTTAATAGCTCGTTTAGAGAACCTTTTCATGATATGCTAATTTTTTAAGATTTTTGGGTTTTCATGAGCTGTATGCCAAAATCATCAGTATTAAAACAAGAAAAGACCTGAAATATTTCAGTTGGTGTGCAATGAATCTAAAATATATGAAATTTAAATTTTATCATTACATTATGGAAAATAATGAATCACAATATGCAATTTTTTTGAGAAGGACCTGTAGAAGAGTTAATGACAACATGAGGGTCCTGTGATCGAATAGAAGGGTTAATGACAACATGAGGGTCCTCTGATGAAATAAAAAGGGTTAATGACAACATGAGGGTCCTGTGATTGAATAGAAGGGTTAATGAGAGCTTGTTCTGGAGAGCGTGTGGCGGCGCTTTAAATAGCTGTGGCCTGGAGGCTTGCTCCAAACACATTTTGTTGCAGTGTACTTGTACACGTGTAATGACAATAAACTTGAATCTAATCTAATCTAATCTAAAAAATGAGGGTCCTGTGATGGAATAGAAGAGTTTAGTCCTGTGATGGAATAGAAGGGTTAATGACAACATGAGGGTCCTGTGATGGAATAGAAGGGTTAATAACAAAACGAGGGTCCTGTGATGGAATATAAACGTTAAATGACAACATGAGGGTATATAGAAGGATTAATGACAACATGAGAGTCCTGTGATGGAGCTATTTGTTTGCTCCAACTTTGATGAAACTGACTCGTCTGTAACTTTCTAGGGCTTCAGGTTTGTTTGATTTGGGTTGGAGCAAAACTCTGAAGGAAAGTGGACTTCGAGGGCCAAATCCTTTTAGGTTATTTTTTTCTTTGCTCTTCATTTCAGCTGAAGAACAAGTTCATGAAGAAAATCCCCAGAGATGCAGAGGCATCCAATGTTCTTGTGGGAGAAGTCGACTTCTTAGAAAAACCCTTTGTTGCCTTCGTTCGGCTGTCTCAGGCCACTACTCTTGGAGGTCTGACGGAAGTCCCAGTGCCCACCAGGTTGCCAGTTTTGTTTTACACATTGAAAACTCACAATATGCCTGTAAAAAGATCATGGAAAAGTTTAATGAACTAAACCTTTGGATGTATATCTCCTAATGGACAGATTCTTGTTTGTGCTACTTGGGCCTCCTGGTAAAGGCAAATCTTACAATGAGATTGGACGGGCCATTGCCACTCTCATGGTGGATGATGTAAGTTTGATTGATTGATTTGTTTGTTTGTTATGCAGTTAACATCTTTAATGTTCAATTCTTCCAGATAAACTTGGATAAAAGATAAACTCATGCAAAGTGATCCAAGATTGATTTCCTCTATTTTGTCCGCAGCTCTTCAGTGATGTAGCATATAAAGCCAGGGACCGGGAGGATCTTATTGCTGGCATTGATGAGTTCCTGGATGAGGTGATTGTGCTTCCACCTGGAGAATGGGACCCCAAAATTCGCATAGAACCCCCCAAAAAAATTCCTTCAGCAGACAAAAGGTAAAGCTTCTTCTACTGTAACTTTGTTCAACCCATGTGCTTCATATCTTTACATTCCTCTTGGTTTCTCTGAGCAGGAAGTCTGTGTTTTCCCTTAATGAGCTGGGTCAGATGAACGGGACAGCAGGCGGTGGAGGGCCTGCTGGCGAGGATGAGGAAATGCCTGTTCCACACGAACTTGGCGAAGAATTGGCATTTACGGGGAGGTGGGTGTGTGAATGCACTGGCTGACATAATTAGGCATCTTCTGCCTCATGTTTGCCACCTCAATTCAAATTTAGCTTAAATTGTATTTACAATTGTATTATGTTCTTAATTGCACACAGCCCTGCTGTACGGCAAATGTAGGGTTGGGGTAAAATGCCCCCACTCTGACAAAGCAATTTGCTTTATATGTTTACAGTACAAGCATGTTTTAGCTTAAAATTAAAAAGACAAGCCAAAATAAATATGAAAATTAAAATGAGCTGATGCTAACTGACTGGCTAACTAGCTAGTTGATGCTAATGTGAGGTCATTTTTAAATATTAAGTCCAAATATTTTTATTCAACCACCTAGTTAGATTACAACTAATGGAAAAACAAAGAATGTGATGTTCAGAACATGGTAACTACAGTTATTATAATACTGGGAAGCAATGCCCCCTGGGGGCATTTTACCCCACAGACTATGTTTAAAAAAAACTGTCATTCTAAAAATATAATTTTTTCCTTAAATAACAAGTAATCCCTAACTACAGGCCTTGCTCTTCTCATATCATATATATACCTGATGTTCTGCAAAGCAACATGCTTTAGAACACTTCAATTCTCACTGTTAAAAATTATATAATTTAACTAGCCTGACGTCGTCATACTCAATTACATACGCAAATACATACTCAAATCTGCTCCATTGGGCTGTGATTATGGGGCGTGTTTCAACTGAACCAGGAAAGACTTCAATTGGATAGACCTACAACCAAGGTCTATCCAATTAACCCAACCCTAACCAGGAAAGACTTAAATTGGATCGACCTACAACTAATCAGAGCAACAGAGCGACGCACAGTTGTCAACAGAACTCAACTGCACACATGCTGTAAGAAGTAGAAGGGGAATATGAGTGTAAATGGGGTTTGCTGGGGTTGTAAAATAATTTAAGGATACACAGAGTACTTACCAACACTATCATCATTTTTGAGAGAAATAGTAAATGTGAATCCATATACAAACAAGTTTTCTATATAGGATTAGAACGAATTCAACCCAAACGCTCTTTGGTGACGTGAATGATTACATTACTGATTATCATCTGTCCATCATCGTATAAACCCCGCCCTGACAATTTCATTGGTTCGACAGCTCCTATTCGGCATTAGTTGCTCCACAACGGATCAAGTCCAGACCGAATTTCCCAAACTCAAATGTTGTGGGTGGGGGTAAATTCAGCAGGCATCCAGGCTATTACTTAATGTGAAATCCGTTTTCTCTCAGGTACGTCACCAGTGTAAGCTTTGCGGTCTAAACTTCTACATCACTCTGGTCAACGCAGTCCATAGCAACAACAAAAACGCATTTTAATTTTTACCCCATGGGGGCATTTTCCCCCACTCTACCCTACATTTGCCTGTTGATATTCAGGACCCAATGTTCCTGTTCTTGGATTCCGGTTCTTATCTGTCTTTACAAATAATTGAAAGATACTTCAGAGCCACAAGTTTCAAGAGAGTTTGTATCTTGATCAATATGTCAGAAAAGGAAAATGTAATGCTCTTTTTGGCCCTTGCTCCTGAGGGCATGTGAGGACTTAGAGATAGAAAATGAGTGCCAGTACTCTGTGCTAATATTCAAGATAGATCTAGTCTCAGTCTGTCTGTCTAATACGAGCTAAAGAGGACAGGTCACTAATGAATGATAGATTAAACATCTATGTTTACGGGGTAGGTTCTGTGGTGGCCTTTTCCTTGACATCAAGAGGAAGATCCCCTGGTACCTGAGTGACTTTTATGAAGGCATCCACATTCAGTCCATCTCTGCGGTACTCTTCATCTACCTGGGCTGCATAACCAATGCAATCACCTTTGGGGGCCTTCTAGGGGATGCCACAGACAATTACCAGGTACACCTTGCAGTTTTCTACTTGACACTGAACATGACAGTTTGCTTAAAGTTGCATGTCATCATCTTTTATGGAGCATTCAACAAGCACGCTTGTGGCCTAGCTTCATCCATAGTCCTTTTCTTTCTCACCTTGTTTCCTTTTCTCTCTCCCTGTTTAATTGTCTGTCAGGGTGTGATGGAGAGTTTTTTGGGCACCGCTCTAGCAGGAACGGTTTTCTGCATGTTTGGCGGTCAACCTCTCATTATTCTCAGCTCAACAGGCCCCATCCTCATTTTTGAGAAACTGCTTTATGAATTCAGCAAGTGAGAGCCATCCACACCAATCTATCATAATTTCACAGTCTATTATTGAGGACAATAAAGTACAGCCTTGATTGCTCACTTTCATCAACCCAGTAAAAGACCCTCATAAATCTTCACTGATGCAAATAACCTCTTGCTCTCTTGTGTTCACTGCTCTAGCATTTACCTCTTTTTATTTTTTCTTTAAACTTTCTTTTCCTTAGAAATAATGGGATTGATTACATGGAGCTTAGGCTGTGGATCGGAATGCATTCCTGCATACAGTGCTTATTCCTGGTCGCTACGGATGCCAGTTACATCATAAAGTACATGACGCGCTTCACAGAGGAAGGCTTCTCTAGCCTCATCTCATTCATCTTCATCTCTGATGCTATCAAGAAGATGGTTGGATCCTTTAAATACTATCCCATCAACACCGACTTCAAACCGGACTACGTTACGGCCTACAAGTGCGAGTGTGTGGCGCCAGATCCGAGTAAGTCCATTTTTGGAGTAGAGCACACCTTGTCTGAAATGGAGAACTAATTGTAAAATAAATTAGATGTAAAACAAGTGTACCTTTATTTAATGTGTCAGGATTTACACATGAAGAACAAATGGTAACAATTTACAATAAGGTGCAATTAGTTAACATTAGTTAAGGCATTAGGTATCATGAACTAATTTAAAAATATACTATTGCTTATTGTTAAATGCCTAATTCTGTCATGAAACTCTAGATGGCATAGGCTGATGGGTCCTTAATGCTGGGTACACACCAAAAGATAATCGGGCTTATTTTAGGCCGATTTCCCCCCTTCCGACAACCTTAGCTCGGTCCCGATTATCTTGATGGTTCTGAAGATTATCTTATCAGATTTTCCTGTGGTGTGAAGTGTGTTAAGAGTGTCCGAACCTGCTCGGAAGAACCTCGGAGCCGTCCCGATCGCGAATCGTAAATATTCAACATGTTGAATATTTACGATCAGAAATCCTGATGTGTGGGGGGAACCCCGAGGACAAACGCGCGCACACTCACGTGAAATGCAATAATATCCAATCAGAAAGCACACTGAGGGAATACAGAAGCGCGGTCGGCGCAGCATAAAGTGTGACATGTACAGACCATGTTCCCGCCGTCTCCATATGCCGTCATATATATGTAGTAGGCCTGTGTGTGTGTGTGTGTGTGTGTGTGTGTGTGTGTGTGTGTGTGTGTGTGTGTGTGTGTGTGTGTGTATAAAGTTTGGATAATATTGTGTTTTTGCAAGAATTCTCTTATGCTTATCAAGCCTGCATTTATTTAATCAAAAAATACAGAACAAAACAATAGCCTTATATTGTTAAATATTACATTGTTAAATATCATTTTAACTTTTTATTAGGCTAATCAAAGAATCTTTAAAAATCTAAAATAATAATAATAATAAAGAATCTTAAGTCTAATAAAGTAATGAAATGTAAAATAACATTGCATAGTTTTCACTTATGATAGATTAATGCTTTTTAAAAGTAAAGTTATTCATGCAAGAGCTGCGAGTAATTTTCTCTTTAGTTGTTTGATTGACATTAATGGCAGGTTTATTAGATGCTGCCTTAAGACCGAATGCAGCTCTAATTATTCTCCCATTGATTTCTCCAAACTATACGCACCTTTAAGATATAAACTGTGTTTAAGAGAATACTCTCCAAGCCAGTCATTTTGACATATAGGCTGTTTGGTAGATTTGATGGTTTAATCAAGACACGAAGCATATGTGCACGCCACACACACACACATACACACACCTTGGAAACAGCGTCTATTCCGCGGATTATAGTTCTTTTAATTTGATCAAACACGCCTGCAATTTAGCCAAAGTAGAGACTGCATTTGACAACAATCACACATTGTGCTGAGTCTGACGTTAAATTTATGTTCAGGAGAAATGACAGCGCTGAGGAGGGAAGGAATTCGCTCTAGACGGAACGCGGATATAGTTTATAATAGTTTTACCTCATATCTTCTTTGTATAATCATTGGAAGCGAAAATAAAATAAGATTATTATCACAGCCCTAAAGTGTAAGCAGACTAAATGTGTGTTTATTCCAAGATGACGTTGGCTGTTGTGCTTTTACAATGTCGTGATATTCTAATCATGTGAAGATTTTGCAGCGGTGCGGGTCAATGTAATGGCCCAATGGAAAATAATGAAAAACAGGACATTTTCATTACTTTATAAAAACCAGTCTCGTGAGATTTTGCGTGATTTCCTGTGTTTACACTCGGGACTCTGGTTGAAAATCTGTTCGTGTGTGGTGTGCTGTCTTTGTCACATCATGGCACACCACACACTATAGGAGCAAAACGGTTAAATCTAGGATTATTTGTCCTCATGTGTGTGGTCTATCACATTTTGAAAATCTTATAAGATGTAAAAAATCTTTTGGTGTGTACCCAGCATAACGCAGCTGATGATATTTACACTGTTAATTTGGCACAAGATGATTGGTTCATGTTGCATCTCTAGCCAATGAACTTGCTGCTCAACATTTAAATGGCTGGTTACCATTCACTACAGCAGTTTGCAGCACACTTTCAGAGTTCATCTAAAACACCTCAACCTTCCCAACTTCACCTGTGTAGGTCTGCTATGGGTGATTGATAAGCTATTGGTGCAGCAGCAGTATGTCTTACATGCTCATATCAGCGTATCAGTGTATGTTTTGGCAGTAGCAAATTCCTGTACTTGCTCTGTATTAGCAGCAATAATCTACAACAACAGCAGCAGCAGCATTGCAGATCTATTCCGCCAAGACCAAATACATTAATGGCGTTTTTCCATTGTATGGTACGGTTCGCTTCACTTTTCCACTGCGTGGTGCGACAGCTTGGCTCGCTTTGCTTTTCCACTGCTTCTAAGTGGGTGGGATTAAAGAATGATCGTTATAGTTGCGCCGCCTCTACTTCTCGACATGTGTATGTTTTTAACTGCAAGACAAAGACGTTTGTTTCAAAGGAGGCAAAAAAAAACAAGAGAGTCTGGGAACTCGTACAACAGAGCACATACCATGACATCACTTGGTTTGCTCGACATTGCACGAGGGTAAGCTAATCTTGCGTTTAGCAATGTGTTTAGGGTCTCAATCGCTATATCACAGTCACAAAAGCATATAATGGTAGTGACGGTAGTGTCAATTCTTTCTGATCCATGCATTGTTTACACATTACATTTTAGTATCAGTACGGCATGCTTGGAACCTCAACCGAGATGGTACTATTTAAACGAACCATACCATGCAGTAGAGAAGCGCCAAAGCAAGCAGTACCACGCAATGGAAAAGCGCCATAACACTGTCATATCCATTACCATGCTAAAAATCTTCAGAGTTGTCATGATGGAACTCATATTTGTTCAAAATACTGTAACTTGTTAATAAAAGTTATTAGTTTAGGTTTTTTAAATATAGTTAATTTTTTTTTCATTTTTATTTTTAAGTATCTTAGGGCTGCTAACGTTAAAGTGCTAACTGGTATCATTTAAGAATGCTTACAATCGACTATTTTCTAAATGTATGATATTGATCATATTGCAAACAAATCATCCACTTGTTTAATTTTTTTTTAAATGTTGACCTTGAAATTAAAAAATAAAAATCTAAATATAACAGTCTGCAAATTTTAAAATAGAAAACAGTTATTTTAAATTGTATTAATATCACTGTTCTAATGCATTTTTGATTAGTAAATGAGCCTTAGTGATCCTGAGACCGTACCCACCCCAAAGTGTATGTACTGTAGAGTGAACATTAATTTAGATGAATTAGCTGCAGAGGTATGATTCAATTGTTATTACTTTAAACATTTGCTTATGGTAACAACTCAAACCTTATTGTAAAGTGTCACTGAATAAATGTCACTTTGGAGTCACTGCACGGTCACACTCATATACCAAATAGTAATTTGTTGATTAAACAAAGTTCCATTGGGTGTTTAAAGGTAACTGGCTGAGTGCATGTGATTATTGTAACTTATTTGTGTTATGTTTGTTTTTGCTGCAAACAACCAAACATGGCTGCTGATTGATGTGAGTACTCTTCGATATGCATGAGTTTCACCTGGACAGATGGCATGTTTTTTATGAGTTTGTACTTGGTCTAATGGTCTGCAGTATTGAATGAAAACTAGCAGTGAGGTCTTTTGAAAGTAGTTCAGGCGTGCTGGATTGTTTCAAAAACCAAATGAAAAGTTTAGTGGGGCTACACCTGCAGTCATTTACATTTGCCAAAGCTGGCTTTGATCCTGGATAAATCCTCCTAACAAAGTGTTATTCAGATTTCCATTTATTCTGCTCATTTTCCTCTCTGATTCTCCCTTTCTCTGTTTGTTCAGTGGCACCAATGATCTTCGATGTTGTAGTCCCAGTGCCAGATAATTCCTCTGCTCTCTTTGGTGTAAGTGCCTATTGTCTTCACCTCACTCACATCTGTTTTAACATTTGTGTTAGCATGACCTCAGATTAGATCACAGCCTTTGAATCCACTGTATTTGCACTAACTATCTCTGATTTTATACACAATGGTATTTTGTGTTTTTGTATTATGCCATGATAAGTGAACCCAATTAGTTTAATTATAACGGATCCTTTCTTAATGATCTTGCCTGCTGTATTACTCTGTTTTTGGTCCTGTCCTGTTTTATTCTCTCTTTTTCTCTTTTTTGCCATTTATCCACCACACAACCCTTCCATCCTTTGCTTTCTCTAAATTCCCCCCTCCTATCCCTAATTTGTACCTTTTTTTCCCCTCTGCGTTTCTCCCATCTTCTCAGTTAAACATAACAGCTCTGGACTGGACTCAGTTGAGTAAGAAGGAATGTGTGAAATATGGGGGCTCACTGGTGGGAAAAACCTGCAAGTATGTTCCAGATCTTGCTCTCATGTCCTTCATTTTGTTCTTCGGGACCTACACTATGACTGTCACTCTGAAGAAGTTCAAATTCAGTCGCTACTTTCCCACAAAGGTAAGACCAGTGAAGACCACAGACCCCCCTTCCCCCCGTTTCTTACCAAACTCTTGCGAAAGCAGATTTTTACACTTGCACTCTTCCGTCTTTCACTTCGTCCTTGTTAGTATCTTAGACATGTCATTTCCTCTTTAATGTCAAAGCCTTGAGTCTGTCTATATCTTGTTAAAGATAAGTTGTCTGTCCCTAACTTTTATTCTGCGTTTTCCTAATTACTTATGGGATTTAGTAAGATCTTTCTTGGTGTTCGATCAATCAAAAGCACTTTATACCTGCAAAATCATGAAAGGTTAACAAGGTGATGTGGGTTTAATCTTGCATGTGACACAAAACGTTTATCGTTTATTTAAAGCATATATTTATGCTATGCACTGTTTTTACATGCATGTTTTAAAAGTATAACAAAGAGTATAGTTTTCCATATATTATTAGTATTGTTTATTATTATTTACACCTTGAGTACAGGAGTCATGTGATTACAACAACCTTTATGCGTTCTGTTAAAAGACGCTTGATAGATTTGTTTGGATCTTTCAAATAGACAATTTTGGAAACCTAATCTTGTATTTATTGCAGTAACAAAATAATCAGTCTTACAGTTCCAAATATATCTGAATTATGAAACAAAGCTTGATCATTATCGCTGACTGTTGCAGTCCTTAATAAATTGCGTGTATATGGTGTCTTATGTACAGTAATTTGATATTGATAGTAATTCTTAACTAAACTTATGTATTTATTTATTATTTTGTTGTTATTTATTGCCTGGGCAGAGTGTGTTTTTGCTTTTATTTTTATCTATTCTTAATTCTTGTACTTACTGTGTCTATTTCTTATGGAATGCTACTCGACACTTGAATTTCCCCTGTTGGGGATGAATAAAGTATCTATCTATCTATCTATCTATCTATCTATCTATCTATCTATCTATCTATCTATCTATCTATCTATCTATCTATCTATCTATCTATCTATCTATCTATCTATCTATCTATCTATCTATCTATCTATCTATCTATCTATCTATCTATCTATCTATCTATCTATCTATCTATCTATCTATCTATCTATCTATCTATCTATCTATCTATCTATCTATCTATCTATCTAATTACATTAATTTAGTCTATTGCTACATCTGAAATTGCATACAGTTTGAGTTGGTACTACATTTGAATTTGAACTTTGCGACAGTTAAAAAAGTATGTTCTATCTATATAGTATGAATGAAATGCTGTTACTGTCACGTGACGTACCAGCATCTGTTGCGTCGCTTCACTGCCGTTCATAAATCCTCACCCGTCTCCTTATGGGATAGTAATGTAATTGTATTTCCTTTGTATTTCTACCCTTTTGAAGCTCCTTTAAAGGCACTATAGAAAATAATGTTATCATTATTATAGTAAAGTGTCGAGTATTCGATTTCGGACGCAGTGTATGTGTTTGGAAGCATGCATCATTCTCTCAGTCTATGAGCGCGAACTCTTCAGTGATCTTGTGTTGACATTCATTCCAGCGTATAAAACTGCATAATTCATAGAACGGTGCTTGTGCAATATTTCTGCAGCTATGTGTTTTATTAATTCTTTTAATATATTTTGTTTCTATCAAGCTGAGGAAGTTAATTAGTGACTTCTCCATCTTCATGTCCATCATGACGTTTGTGGGGCTGGACATGCTTATAGGTTTGAAAACACCCAAACTCATTGTGCCCACAGAGTTCAAGGTGAGAGTAAATGAAGTTCAACTCGTACGTTCTGGAGAATGACTGATCTTGATTTTTTTTTGTGTGTGACTTTTTAATAAAGCTTCCTCTTTAGTTTTTCCTCAACGATGTATTGGTTATTTTGTTTTCAAATCATGTAGCCCACACGCCCCGACCGGGGTTGGTTTGTGATGCCATTCGGAAAGAATCCGTGGTGGGTTTACCTGGCAAGCTCTGTCCCTGCTCTCCTCGTAACTATCCTCATCTTCATGGATCAGCAGATCAGTGCTGTCATCGTCAACCGCAAGGAAAATAAGTTAAAGGTATCCATGCAGTGAGCAGATCCTTAATCACCCCTCTTTTTTTATTTCCATTGACTTTTCCTCACATTCCCTTTCTGTTTGTTACAGAAAGGTTGCGGATATCACCTGGATCTATTGTGGGTGGGCTTTCTGATGGCAGCGTGCTCTTTTATGGGCCTGCCGTGGTATGTGGCGGCCACTGTCATTTCCATCGCTCACATCGACTCGCTGAAGATGGAGAGCGAGTCTAGTGCTCCAGGGGAACAGCCGCAGTTCCTGGGTGTGAGGTGATAGCATTTCTGTTTGGCTCTATACAGAAAAAACACAAGTGATTTTTAGCTTACGGCATTAAGTAAGTATTTTCTTTAATAAAAGCCATACATTTAAAAATGGTTATTGAGAGTGGGCTATCAAAACGTATTACAAACTTGATTGTCATAATCTAATTTACATGAGCAGGTGGACTCTTTGGATTTATATCCAAATAGTTATTAATTTACATGCAACAGAAGCCAAACCTTAAAATGTAGCCGTATAGTGCTTAAATCTTTTGGATACAGGCGGAATCACTGAAATACTTATGTAGCCTACTGTTTACATGTCTGGTGTAAACCTGGCACTTACTATCAGTGACAAATGTTAAGAATTGATATGCCTACTAAACACTAGTGTTTACTACTAAATGTTTGCTTGAGAGGCTGCCAGAGTAAGTAGCTATTTTATTATTGTGCACAGTATAGTTAAAACACAAATTACAGTATGTTACAGTACAGTGCATTCAGTACATATATCACAGGTTCTCCACTCACAGTATGTCTTTTTTGTTCTGCTTCTCTTCCAATTACAGAGAACAAAGACTGACAGGAATCCTGGTGTTTGTGATGACAGGCGTGTCTATCTTCTTGGCCCCCATCCTGCAAGTGAGCTTGCTGAAATGACAGAGATAACTAATACTTTACCTATCTTTTAGGGTAGATTAGCTATTATTTACAAAAAAAATGTAATGGGTGGTCTGTGGGGATCTATGAGGATGTCTGTATGATCTACTCTGCTTTAGCTGTACTATCTCAAATGGGTAAAGAGTAATCTAATGTTATGTACGCTACCGTTCAAAATATTTTTTTAATGTATTTGAAATGAGTCTTTTATGCTCAACAAGGTTGCAATTATTTGATCAAAAATACAATGAAAACAGTAATAATTTGAAATATATTGCAGTTTTCTATTTTAATATATTACAAAATGTAATTTATTCCTGTGATGGCAAAGCTGAATTTTAAGCATCATTACTCCAGCCTTAAGTGTCACATGATCCTTCAGAAATCATTCTAATATGCTGATTTGGTGCTTTAGAATCATTTCTTTTTATTATCACTGTTAAAAAACATTATTTTTTGTTTCCCCTCAGGATTCTTCAAATAGAAAGTTTATAGGAATATATATATATATATATATATATATATATATATATATATATATATATATATATATATATATATATATATATTTGTCTTTACTATCACTTGTGATCAATTTAATGCATTCTTGTATATCAGTAATAATCTTACTGACCCCAAACTTTTGAACATTTAAATTTGATGTATTTACTTAAAATGCTTAAAAAGTCATCTTCAATTGGACAGATGAAATTATACATTCAACAATTTATTTATTTATTTATTTTTTATATTATTATTCATGTCACTTTAAATGCAGTTGAAATGTTTTTAAAGTTCAAACATTCTTAGAAAACCTTGTTAAAACCAACTGTTAAAAAATGTAAAGAAGCATTCAAGTTTTTTAAAGGCAGAAAGTGCACTATTTTGTTAAAATTGTACAAAAGCAAGCTACATCTGTTTCTTTGAAATTCAATTTACTTCTATAATCTGTTGAATCTGGAAAAAAGGTAGATTTTACTCATCAGTAAATGTACTGAATTGTGTTAAGTGGCCTTTACACATTGTACCATAATGGAGCCAGACTGAGAATGTGAATTCTCTTAAACAATGATTAAATAGCATTGCCGCATTGATTTTTGTTTAAAGATTTTTTTATTAAAAATAAATGTTTATTTTATATATGTTATAAATTTTATACATGTGTTATATGATAAAATAAGAATATATAAATACATGTTATATTATTAAATAAGGTCAGTTTTGTCTTGATGTTGACTGCTGTAGCTTTGGCATCTGAAGTGTACTTTTTTTTCGGTTTATAGTTCATTCCTATGCCAGTCTTGTATGGAGTGTTCCTCTACATGGGTGTTGCTTCCCTCAGTGGCATCCAAGTAAGTACCTTCAGGGATATAACCTTTTCTAACTCCTTTTCCTTCCCCTATTACTTAACTGTTTGGACACTCTGATTGCCAATGTACTTTTATGGATTTTGACATTGCTAAGTTTTAATATCACACCAAACTTTCAAACTATACAAGGAAAACATCACAAGCTGCACTCTGAGCGTAAATTTACCACTCATTTGTATGCACACTACAACTGCGTTTAGTGATTAGAAATGAGTGATTTCTCTACACTGTGACAGTGCAGGGTAAGAAGAGTGTGGTGTTATGGGAATGGATATTTGCATGCTGGCTGGGTTTACTGAGGCAATTTTGAGCTGCATTTTGATGAGGGTGTCAGCCTGCAGTGAAAATTCACCCTCTTGAGCAGCTTGGCAGTGGCCAGGTGCTTCTTTACTGAGCTCTAGCGTAATGTCACCTAGAGAACAAGAGGAGGACAATGGCAAAATTATGGACCTCATGCAGAGACTGTAATTATATACTGAATGAATGCAAATGTATTTAAAGGGTTAGTTCACCCAAAAATGGAAATTCTTTCTTTGATAATCGCCCTCGTATTCTCATCGCTTCATATCATTAAGGTTGAACCACTGGAGTCACATGGACTGTTGTAACTATCTTTACTACCTTTCTGTGCCTTGAAAGTGGTGATTGTGTTGCAGTCTGTGGAGTCAGAAAGCTCTCAGATTTCATCAAAAATCTTATCTACCGGTATCTTAATTTGTGTTTTGAAGATGAGCAAAGGTCTTACGAGTTTAGAACAATATGAGGGTGAGTAATTAATGACAGAATTTTTATTTTGGGGTGAACTAATCCTTTAAGTTCATGTTACTTTAAGGCTAAATGCTTAAAAGCTGATGTTGTCTTTAAACATTAAAGTTCTCTTTTCTAAGTGACACGCTTTGGCATATGAATTCATAATTGTGAGGTAAAAGACTAGAAAGGGAAGGCAGAAACATTTTGTTTAAAAGAAGTTTATTTAATCATCCTGTCATTTCAAACCTGAATGACTTTATTGTTTCTGACTTTCTTGATTTCAAGCGTCAAAAAGGACACAAACACATAAAAGTCTTCCATAGGACTCTTACGCTACATTTGAAGTCTTCTACAGCCATTTGATAGTTTTATGTGAGGGAAAAAATAAAAAAAATGTAAGTTGTTATTCACTAATATTCCCACAAATGAACTACAACTAGATCACGGAGTCAGTTGAGAACCAGATCCATTTCCCCGGTTTCCCACTGAAGCTAAGCACGGCTGAGCCTGGTCAGTACCTGGATGGGAGACCTCCTGGGAAAAACTAGGTTGCTGCTGGAAGAGGGGTTATTGAGGCCAGCATGGGGGTGCTCACCCTGTGGTCTGTGTGGGCCCTAACGCCCCAGTATAGTGATGGAGACACTATAATGTAACTAGCACCATCCTTCGGATGAGACGTTAAACCGAGGTCCTGACTCTCTATGGTCATTAAAAATCCCAGGATGTCTTTCCGAAAAAAAAAGAGTAGGTGTGTAATCCCGGCATACTGGCCAAATTTGCCCATTTGCCTCTGTCCATCATGGTCTCCTAATAATCCCCATATACTGATTGGCTTCATCACTCTGTCTCCTCTCCACCAATCAGCTGGTGTGTGGGCGTTCTGGCACAATATGGCTGCCATCGCATCATCCAGGTGGATGCTGTACATTGGTGGTGGTTGAGGAGATTTCTCCCCTACCATGTAAAGCACTTTGAGTACCCAGAAGTACAGAAGTGCTATATAAATGTAATGAATTATTATGATTAACTTGAAAATGGTCATTTAGGTTTGGAATGACATGAGGGTGAGTAAATAATGACAGATATTCCCCCACTGCATATCTAATAAAACATTTTGGCTCCTGAATGAGATTAGCCTCATTAATAACTATCAACTAACTGTGACAAATTATAAAGAATTACCTATTAATTACTAATCAGCACATTATCTTGTGTCTGAGATATAATCTTTTTTTTTTTACTGTGAATATAGTCATCACTCTGCAGGAACTACTAGTGATGTAGACCTTTTATAACTCACATCCCAGACACACTAATGCTGTAGTTAATAATTAATTAGTAATTCTTTATCAGTTGTTATAGTTAGTTATTAATTCTTAATGAGACATATTTGATGAGTAATTATTCCTAATAAGGAACTATCTCAGACCTAAATTTTATATTACATACTGATTAGTTAGTCTTATTTCCATATTAGTTAATACTAGTAGCTGAAGAGTTAATGTAGTACTACTCATTTGTCCTGCTTACTTCCTGCATAGTTACCTATTAATGATGGACCATTATTCTAAAGTGTTACCTCATTTTGCCTTTCATAGTTCTGGGATAGGATCAAACTGATCATGATGCCAGCAAAACACCAGCCAGACTTTTCATACTTGCGTCACGTACCGCTGAGGAGAGTCCACCTGTTCACACTGGTGCAGATTGTGTGCTTAGCTGTTCTCTGGATCCTTAAATCCACATTCCTCGCTATCATCTTCCCAGTCATGGTATGGTAACATATTATATTGACACACATAATCCCATAAGCACTCATGTACATCATGACTCGTATAACAATATTGTTTCAATAAAGCTTTCTGACTGTAATCTATTTAGTAAGGGATCATTGTATTTTTGTTGTTGTTGTTGTTTAATCACGTGTGAACAGACCTCTCTGTTCATTAACTGTATTTCCAACGGTCTGTGATTCAGTGAAGTAATTCACTTCTCAAGGTTTTTAAGGACAGGAAAGATTAAAAAAAACATTTTCTATCTCTCGATCCCTCAGATTCTTGGTCTCATGGTGGTAAGAAAGCTGTTGGACATGGTCTTCTCTCAACATGATCTGGCATGGCTGGATGATCTCCTGCCTGAGAAGGAAAAGAAGAAAAAGGATGAAGACAAGAAGACCACCAAGAAGGACAAAAAGAAAGGCAAAGCAGGGGATGCATGTGAAGAAGAAGTAAGTGTTTCAGTAGCCTGAAAACTCAAAGGCAGACACCCAGGCTGCTGAGATTTAAATGAGAGCTTGCAGACTTGACTAAAGTCATCTTTGGTCTTCATCCAAAAATGGTCTGTATTTCAATGATGGTTGAGATCCACTATCACACTGTGTTTCACTGGTGCCACCTTCTGGTGGAGAAGAGCCTTGTGAGTGTAACGTTCAAAGTTGACACATTCTGCACATGCATATACTTATCTTCCTCCATTCTTTGGCCCACAGGACAAGTACCAACCTTATACAAACTGCTCCCCCAGTGATTCAGACTTGGACCGCAGGTACTGTGTGCTCAAACTACACGTTCCCTACCGTGACCTCCTACAGGCGCCAGACTCCAACTCAGAGTGGGCGGCACGATGCCAACCAGGCAATTACTACCACTGATACTGACTTTATTAGATTTTTAAAATGAGCATTTCCACTCACTACCACTCTACATTTAATGATACTAAATATTGCATTAATATTTGCATAGAAGTAGACGACATAGTTGAGAGGCAGCTCAGAATATTAAATGTATAACTCCTAAGACCAATAAAATGGTCATGTAAGCTCATGTATACAGTATTTTGCCATACATTATTTGAATATTTACCTATAGATGTTTAACTTGCCATGCGCTTTGAAGCAATGCAGATAGAATTGTTTTCATGCATCCACCAGTATTTTACTTTGCATGCTGTTCTAATGTGTAATGTATTGTGTTATGCATATGTGTTTTTACTTTGCTTACATTTTCACACCCAAAGAAACGCATAAATAACAATTACTGAACTTGCATAATTAGATGCAAGTACAGCTTCCGTTTATTTTCTTGAAATACTGGGAAAGATGCCAGTGAGAAGTTATTTGAAAAAATTGTTCTTTTTTGTTGTTGTTTTTTGCAAGCTTTCCAAAAGCCTTACATTTTTTTGTAGATATAAAGTGATTAATGTAACAATTTATTTTACTTCTTTCAAGGAATTTTGGTTGTTTCTTTCTCCTGTGTGATTGTGGTCCCACTAAGAGTGCTTATACAGAATAACTCCGTGCTTGTACCAGATTTTCTAAGTTGTTTTTTGTTTTTTTGTTTTGCTTTATGAAGGTTTCCCAGCCTGGTTTCTCTCACACTATCTCCACAACCTATTAACTTATCCAAATGCATTCCTATGTATCATTCTGATGTAGTAATGTAAAATCTGCTGGGTTTCATGTCTGCATTGCTGTTCAGGGGGCATGGTTTGGATGAAGTGTTCACTTTAACAAAGGTTTAATTTACATTTAATCATTTAGCAGACGCTTTTATCCAAAGTGACTTACAAATTAGGAGAGCAATAGAAGCAATCAAGTAGGGCAACAATATGCTAGTGCTGTAACGAAGTCTTGTTTTAATATATATATATATATATATATATATATATATATATAAAATAGTGTAAGTATTAATGGGAATTTGTTACCATTAGTTATTGCATTAGAAATTACGTTAGGTATTATAACTTGTTTTTAATCTAGGATAATTTATATACTATTGTTCATAATTCATTTTGTATTTTCTATATGCAATAGCTGTGTACAACTGTTCAAATGTTGGAGGTCAGTCTTTTTTTTAATTAATTAAAAAAAATTCAGTAAACACATTAAATTGATCAAATCTGACGGTAAAGATTTTTTATAGCTCTCTTTATAGCAATAAAAAATCCTGAAAATATTGAACATGGTCTTCTCTCAACATGATAACTAATATGATTTCTGAAGGATCAAGGCTGCTGAAAATTCAATAAATTACATTTTTAAATATATTTTAAAAATAGAAAGCTGTTACCAATATTACTTGTGTTACTGTATTTTTAATCAAATAAATGCTTTTTTTTTAACATTCCTGTCAAAAAAAGTAAGTCCTAATGCATTAACTAATGTTAAAGTAGAACCTAATGGTTAATTCTTCTAGTAATTATCGCATTTAAACACTTTAGCCATCTCAATGCATAATATGAAACACTTAGGACATCAATGAGACTTTTTTCTGATTTGGGTGTGCCCTGATCCCAAATCTTTCCCCTGGAAGATTTGTGCAGTCACAGTGTCTCTGTCACCTGCATCAATAATACAGACTATTCTGCACATGACTCAGCTGTACTGCCCCCCTGTCATAACCCTCTCCTCTTACTCCTCCTCCTCACTCTTGTAACTGGAAGTTGCCATTCCACAGCATCACTCTGCACCTGAAGATCTCCTGTCCGTCGTCCCCGGCGATGCCACTGGCCAGAGGGATGTCTTGCCCCGTGCCCCAGGTGAAGATTGACATCACTACTGACTTTATTAGATTTTAAAATGAGCAGACACAGGGATCACAGGGACATGAGCAGTGAAACAACACTATAATGTCGAATCTCCAGTTGTGGAACTGTGAACAGTGTGGGACATTGAACGCTCCGTCTCAGCTTGTTTGAAGCTCTTGTTTTGCTAATACACATGTTCATGTTTAACTTATGATACAGAGTGGATCAGACAGCACTTTATAGCACAACTGTGATGTGGCATAAGAAGTCTGTGGTTTCTTATTTTAAAGCGTAAACAGAGTGTATAATTTCATGGGTTTCATGGGATATAATTTCATAATTTCATCTAACATGGGTTTTGTTTCTTATTTTAAAAGCCAAAGGGATTAAAACATGAACTTGCATAATTAGATGCTGGAATCAATATAACACCATAGATAATGTGAAAACTAGATCAACTTTATTTTCAAGATTCCAGTATCTTTGATATGAGGATTACATGGATTAACAATTTAATTGTTACTTCTCCTGTCAAGGAATGGGTCCCACTAAGAGTGCTTTAGTAGTGTTTCCTTTCTCTGAAGTCATGCTTTTCCTTGCCTTCCCTTTCTTTTCCTGCTTATAACACTCAAAAAACAACGTTGGGGAAAAGAAACAACCAAAAAAAAAAAAATTAATAATTGTAACCTTTTGATTTTGGCCTTTCATTTGATTTCCGTGAACGTTTCAGAATGTTTGTGTGAGCTGTGTTAGGTGTAAGTGGGATGTTTTGTCTGTATTTTTATATTCTTTTGCACGAACTGAAACTGGGCAGGTTGCAAATGATGGATGTTTGCTGACATGAGATTTAACCTCTGGAGGGGAAAAAATGCAATAATTATTTCTCCTGACAACTTGAATTCTGGTAAAATGTTAAAAATTAAGATTAAAAATATTTATTTAAATTCATGTTTTTGTACATATAAGCCATATACATAATTCATTTTGTATTTTCTATATATGCAATAGCTGTGTATCATATTTTATTGTACATCTCACATCCCGTGTATATATTAAAACTTCATCCTAAAATAAGACATTGACTAAAATAGCAGGCTTAAAACCACTACATGTACAATCAATCCACTATTTAATCAGGTAATTTGCAGTCAAAATTACCCAAGAACATAAAGCAACACTTATTTGATTTTGAAAAAGGAACACTGGACGAAAACCACATTTTATCCTGATTGCCAAAGTACTGAGCAAAGGACCATAAATTAGACAAAAACAGCACTGAACAACATCATGTTAAAGAACATGACGCATTCCTACTAGTGTTATCATCAGGGTTCATGGTGAAGCCATCACTGAATCCGTTACTCTCCACTAGCGTGGGTCTCTTACCACACATAGGGCAGAGTTTGTTCCTCTCACGTGAAGCTCGCATCCATATGATCAGGTTCCAGCGTGTGCCTGAAGAAATAGGCAGAGCGCCGTGCATGTGCTGGCCCCTGTGAAGCAGACCCTCAGTTACGTGATGCTCCACTTCCACACACTCCGTCTCACTCAGAGGCACCTAGGACAAACGCACACATTTCAGGACACTGTAAATACATCTTTATCATGCATTACTAGGCCGCATGCTTGTGCTGCCCACTGTTTCATCCAAAACTCTTAGTGTCTTTGTAAAGTGAATTAATGTGTTCTATAATCATGAAATAAAATCTCTTCTTGAAGAAATTGTTTGCTTGCTCTTTAAGGGTAGTTGAATGAGGAATGTGTTAAAAAACGTATTTTTATTTCGACTGTATGCATTAAACAGAAGACTACACTATTTATACACTCACCTAAAGGATTATTAGGAACACCTGTTCAATTTCTCATTAATGTAACCAATCATGTGGGATGCACATCCAGGGCACGAAGCTCCTGTTCACCACATCCCAAACATGCTCTATTGGGTTGAGATCTGGTGACTGTGGGGGCCATTTTAGTACAGTGAACTCATTGTCATGTTCAAGAAACCAATTTGAAATGATTCAAGCTTTGTGACATGGTGCATTATCCTGCTGGAAGTAGCCATCAGAGGATGGGTACATGGTGGTCATAAAGGGATGGACATGGTCAGAAACAATGCTCAAACGCAGTCAGTTTTACTAAATGGAATCAATATAACACCATAGATAATGAAAACTAGATCCACACCATTACACCACCACCACCAGCCTGCACAGTGGTAATAAGGCATGATGGATCCATGTTCTCATTCTGTTTATGCCAAATTCTGACTCTACCATCTGAATGTCTCAACAGAAATCGAGTCTCATCAGACCAGGCAACATTTTTCCAGTCTTCAACTGTCCAATTTTGGTGAGCTCGTGCAAATTGTAGCCTCTTTTTCCTATTTGTAGTGGAGATGAGTGGTACCCGGTGGGGTCTTATGCTGTTGTAGCCCATCCGCCTCAAGGTTGTGCGTGTTGTGGCTTCACAAATGCTTTGCTGCATACCTCGGTTGTAACGAGTGGTTATTTCAGTCAAAGTTGCTCTTCTCTCAGCTTGAATCAGTCGGCCCATTCTCCTCTGACCTCTAGCATCAACAAGGCATTTTCGCCAAAGGACTGCCGCATACTGGATGTTTTTCCCTTTTCACATCATTCTTTGTAAACCCAAGAAATGGTTGTGCGTGAAAATCCCAGTAACTGAGCAGATTGTGAAATACCCAGACTGGCCCGTCTGGCACCAACAACCATGCCACGCTCAAAATTGCTTAAATCACCTTTCTTTCCCATTCTGACATTAAGTTTGGAGTTCAGGAGATTGTCTTGACCAGGACCACACCCCTAAATGCATTGAAGCAACTGTCATGTGATTGGTTGATTAGATAATTGCATTAATGAGAAATGAAACAGGTGTTCCTAATAATCCTTTAGGTGAGTGTATATATATATATATAGATCAGGCATAACATTATGACCACCAAGAACATATAATTTATATATATATATATTTATATATAAAAATTTAATTTAAATTCCCAAGATTTCCTGTCTGAGAAATCTCAAAAAGTTGTCTTATAATCACCTGTCTCATGTCTCCAAAGAACAGGTTCCCCTCTGTGAAGTCTTTCCCCAGTGATACATTTAGAGTGACTTCGGCATTGTCATAATGATAACAAAGTTCCAAGTCTTCATGCATAGCATACTTGACCACGAAAGCCTTGTGACTGTCCAGACAGCTTCCACCACAGTCGCTGTAAAGCAAAGCCGTGAGGGCGCAGATAGACCTCTCTCAGTGGGGTGATGAAGCTCTCATCAAAGCCCAGTTCATTAAGAAGAATCTGAATTTGTTTAGAGATGTTAAATTATTATTTTTTATTATGACTGGCATAAAACGAAGAACAATATTAGTCTGCATTTTGATGACAATATCAATCGCTTGAGAAATGGATTAAGTGTATATTGATAAAAACTCATACCCCATAATTGTTCATGGTGTTCGGCCTGCCTTTTGGGGCATCAGACTGTTCAAAATGCTCCAGCTCTTCTATAAGTTCCTTGCAGAATTTCTTTCGGAACACAGGGAATCTAAAGACTCTTGGTGCTGCAAAATAGCCAATAAAAATAATTTGTTGACTTGTGATTTATCTCCCATGATTTAATGGTCAAAATATTTAAATTTGGATGATTGAGTAAAGCTCACCTGTTTCTGTCTGGATGAGTTTCATAAGTCCTTCCATGGTTGCATCACTTGAAGCACAGTATTTTACCATCTGCAAAAGCTCTGGGGCCAGGAATGATTCCTTGCAGAGGATACATGATATTGCAGTATATCAATGAACGATTGTGAATCACAAACTGCCCGTACTACTGATTCTATGTACCTGTAGATGATAAACATGTTGATGAAGAGGTGTATAAATCTCCTTGATTGTAGCTGCTCTCTCTGCTGATTTCAATTTATGATTCTGGCGTCTCTCGATTTCTGCATGAATCTATAAATACACGACGGAGTAAATAACCGAACTCTGACAGCCTTGATCTCCATCGTTAACGCAAGAGTGATTTCTGCTCTCGAGAGCTCACTCACCTTTCCAATCACGTCTCTGAACTGAGATTCAGACACACAGCCTAGGGATCTGAGGATCTTAAGCAAATGTCAATGGTGTTCGTGTTCAGAGAGAAATGGCAAAGTATTTAACATTAAGGCATTAGCCAGTGTGGCCTTAGATCACTTACATTTTGATAATCCTTCCTGAACTGGCTTTCTGAGACGAATCGAACATGAAGTTTGTATTCTTCAAGAAAAATATTATCTCTGAAAATGCAACTGCATGTGTAAAATCTATCCATGGTGTAACTGTTATTCAGATTTGTTTTATCCAAGTCTAACTACATACAGTTATATATTTATACATACGTAATATTTACGACCTTTGAAACATTTCGATCAGACCTGTATGAAGTTGAGCTGTCAGTCTGTTCAGAGCTCCGCCTACTTAGTGATTGTTTTGGAACAACCAGAAATATGTCCGTAAAGAAACAAACGGCTTCTCCAATATAAATAAATAATTCACATAATCACATTTGATAAGGATACCATTTTTTTATATGTATATGAGTATATGAGTATAAATATTCTAACATAAGTTCGTATCTGAAAAGAGAGATAAATACCACGAGTGACAAATGTGTTATGTATTCTTCCTGGTACGTCACTCAATTCCTTCCGCCCGACTATTATTTATAGGCTATTATTGTGCACGCGCAAGTACAAGGCATATCGCGACTGTTGTTTTGAATGTAAAATTGGACTATTATTTAGCTGTACCATCTGTTATGTATTTAAAGCCCGTGACCGTGTATTCGCAGCAGAATGTTGAGTGTGGACTCGTTGCCAGTTGCCGAAGAGGAGGTGGTGGAGTCCAGCTCAAACAGACTGGGGGATATTTACATGTTTGTTGCCGAGGGCTGTTATCCTCAAACCATGAACCCTATTCGCAAAAAAAATCTCAAAAGATATGCTCAGAAATTTATGATTGACGGTGAGAGCAAAGCTTTCAAATGTTACATTCGGAATGTCAGTAATGTGATATTTATATTTTACCCCCGGTTCACAAAAAATAAACATAACGTTAGTCCCAAACTAAAATGCATGTTTGAGCTGTTTTAACTAAAAGCAACTTGCACTGACATATCTTAAATTATGCCATTGTTTTGCACACCAGTAATGTTTTCTTCCAAGGCATGTTTATAAAAGCTACTTAAATATCCTAATTGAAGGAAGGTAATCCTGGCTTAATCTGTGGCGTTTTTGAAACCATGCCATAGTGTTTTTCAGTATTTCTTGGAAACAGTGTTGCAATTTTTTTTTCTTTCTACTTTGACAGACCTTTATGTATGTATGTATTGGGCTGTTAAATCATATTTAACTTATATATATATAGATTTAAAACTCCCCTGTCTAGAAATTCTCAATATTTTACCCTATAATTATCACCAGACATAATCACATTATTTTGAACCGCTTGTTGAAAACTGGACAATACAAGCTTTTAAATCTTTTTTAATGGCTCTTGAAAATAAGCTACTATGGTGGGTTTCTAAAGCGATTTACTAGTACATAACCATCATATTTCCCCGCTTTCACAGACCAGGCTTAAGATAGTCCTAGACTAAAATGCATGTTTTAACTGAAAGAATCTTGAACTGAAATATCTTAAAATATGTCAGTGGCATTGTTTTGTCTCAAGATTCACACCAGTATTTTTTATTATTTTTTTCTAGGACATGTTAATAATAGTTACTTAAATGCCCTAATTGAACTAAGGCCTAATCTTAGTTTAGTCTAAGCCCTGCCTGTGAAACCGGGCCATTGTGTATTTGTTGCATGCAAATCTCCTCCTGATGTTTGAGTTGATCATTTTATACAGTCCAGTCTATACTACTTTTATATATAGTATATAAATCTGTCTTTAAAGGCACCATAAGCAAAGTTCCACTTTTTTGTGGTTTAGCTCATCTTACAGAGTGATGAGTGGTTTATTTGTTTTATGACCTCTCTAACCTTTCTCTATCATAAATTCTATAGATGGCCGGTTATATTATGTGGGACCGAAGAAAGAAGAAAAACGAGAAGTAGTAATTGAGGCTGAGCGGAAGAGACAAATATTTCTGGAGTGTCACTTCAATGACATTGGGCATCACCTGGGACAGAAGAAGACTGTTCACAGGATTCAGAGTAAATACTACTGGCTTGGCATTGTCAAGGATGTTGTGGATTGGGTATGCTGTGGATGTCACTATTTAGGAATGGATGTGTTTGTCACTGTCATATTATTCATTCATGCCTTTATCTACATGTCACTGAATCATCTGTTTCAGATTAAAGTATGTGAAACTTGTCAACACACAGAGCGGAATAAAAACCTGGCCAGAACGGTACGACCTATCAAGGTGGATGGTCCATGGGACATTTTGGCCATTGAAATAATTGGTAAAAGTTTGTAAGAGACTTTTAAGAAGTCTAATTTGTTAGCAGAACATTTTTCTAGAGAGTAACCAAATGTCTTGCTTTTTTTTTTTAAAACAGGTCCATTCCCAGGAACAGTACATGGAGGGAATACACACATTGTTATTATTACAGATTACTACAGTAAATGGGTAGAGGCCTTTCCTGTACAAAAGAAAGATGGTCTCTGTATTGCAAGATGCATTTCATCATCCATTTGCAGGTGAGGTCACAGTGCATTAATAAAGAATAAATATGCTGATATGCTAAAATGTGTTTTCCCCTCCAGATTTGGCCCAGCAAAGACAATATTTTGCTCTCAAAGTGCTGACTTCTGTGAGGAGGTAAGATTTTGTCGAAATACCAACCTTTTATTCGAAACAGAGGATTAACTCTATTTTCACAGCATTATTATTGATTATTTTAGGTTACAAAGCACCTGTGCGACCGGTGGAACATAGCATTAAGAGTGTTGCCAGTATGTTTATTGGACTGTATATCAATCATATTTAACTTATATATATATGCTATATATGGCGTTTTTGAAAACCAGATGGTGGTGGAGAAACAAGTAGAATGGGATGATTTTCTTGATCCAGTTTTGGCCATCTTCAGGACATCAGTCAACCCTACGACAAAATTTACGCCACACTTTTTAATGTTTAACAGAAAAGCCAGCATATCTAGTGAGGTAAGAGAATTAACTTTTAAGATATGGTAATACAGTTTTAATAGAGTAAGCAAGAAGTTACACTGACGGCATTTCTTTTTTAAGACAAATTTTGATCCTCTAAGCTGCTGTCAGGACCAGGAGGAGGATACCCTTAATGAAGAGGACACAAACTCTTTTCTTTCCTCCATGCAGGAGCAACAGAATAACATCAAACAATTGGTAAGGTCTGAGCATTTGTTTGTGTAGCTAAAATTCCTTTTACTAATAAATCAGTTAGACTCGTGTCCAGTTAAAGAAGTAGTTGACTTTCAAATTAAAATTACCCAATGCTTTACTCACCCTCAAGCCATCCTAGGTGTATATAGTCTCGCGTAGCCAGACCTTCAGACTGGGGACAGAATGTCTGGACTCTATCGCAGCCTTCATTGGTCGAGGACCGCCCAAGAGGACGTTTTACTAACATGTAGCTAACGCAACTAATCACAGTTTGTTTTGTTATGCGTCAAATTTAGGGGCGTGAAAATGTAAAGTCAATAACAGACCGGCGTGCATATTTAGATTATTCAATCAAAAACGTTGTGCAACTTTACTGCAAAAATGGAGTGATGAACACTTCTTCCTTCTTCCTGTTTGGCGTCACAGCATTTGTTTCTTGGCGGACCGTTAAAGAACGCAACACACTCGTCTCGTGGAAATCCTTAAGAATTTAACCAATCAGATGACAACTTTGAAACTCCTGGAGTGTTTCCAGATGAGTGTGCCATATGCATCAGACGTTCAGCCAACTGTCCATGGGAGTGATGTCTGATGCTGAGACTAAGGTGTATATGACTTGATGAGAGATATATTAATAAATATCCTGACACTTCCAAGCTGTAAAATAGCAGTGACGGAGTGTTGCGTTTGACGGGGTCCGTTGAGTTTGAAGCTCAAAAAAGTTTATCCCGCTCTCATAAACATACTCCAGGGGGATAAAAAAAAGCCCCCTGAAGCAAATCGATGGGGTTTAGTAAAAAAAAAAAAGAACTCTGTAGGCCTATTTAAAACTATAAAGTAAAATATCTAGCTTCCAGCAGACCGCCTTCCGTATTGTAACTGTAACTGGTGCAACGTATCACTAGAATGTAGTTTTGAACTGCGAGAAGCGTTACACTTTCTGTGTAAGTTGAATATGGAAGGCAGTCTGCCGGAAGCTATATATTCTGCTTTATAAAGTTTTAAAGGGTTACTTCAGCGATTAGCATTAAGATTTGTATCAGTAGAAACCTGGGATTATATTCAAATTATCGTACTTTCCGCCCCTCATATGACCCTGAGACGAGAGAATTATGTATTTTATTTCTGGAAAAATTCCTCTGATGACGCAGATATCGTTATTTTGCGTCATCGGAGGAGTTTTTGTCCAGAGGCTAAAGACTACAGCCAGCAGGAGGCGCTGTTTCCACATGTTTTCAACATCGCACTCCTGCGCAACAAAGGGCTGAGATTCATGTAAACGGAGCGGTGGAGAGCAAAGTGAGTGTTTCAACCTTTCAAATTAATTCCTATGAAAGTTAAGCTTCCAAAAACATGATCTGAAAATGTGCCAGACTGTTCACGCACTGTGAATGCATGCGACCGCGAATCCGATTACCTCAGCTCATGTGATGAATCCAATCCGATCCTGCTGCGTTTGTGCTGTGACGGCCGTGACACTCACATTATGTTGAACAGACACGTTCAGTTTTTAATTGTAGTGTCTCTAACTGAACTGATTTTATGAAAATGAATGCGGTGGGCAAGTGATCCAGCCAGTAGCCGTGCCTAGAGTAGGAGGGCAGCCAAGTGTATTCTGGGAATTGTTGTCTTTCATCCCCATGAGACAAAAATACATCTGTGTTTTCTCAGTCTAGAAGGCACCAAATTCAAAAATAATTTCACATTTCTACTACATTAATTACCCAGTTTAAATACAGATTCATCTTCCCAGCGCTGAAGTACCCCTTTAAATATGGAAATTTTTCTTACAAAACCCCATCTATTTGCTTCAGAAGGCTTTATTTACCCCCCCTGAAGCCGTGTGGAGTATGCTCTTTTGAGCTTCAAACTCAATGGACCCCGCCACTGCCATTATAAAGCTTGGAAGCGTCAGGATATTTATTAATGTAATTCAGATTGTGTTGGCTTGAGGGTGAGGAAATCATGGGGTAATTTTCATTTTAAAGTAAACTACTACTTTTAACCATGGTGCACATGTAACTATTAGTGTTGCATGTCTAAAAACTGCAAAATGCATTTCTAAAAACACAAATTTCTTGATAATGTTCTTTTTGTCTATACAGGTAGTTACAAATATGAATGTTGCCTACAGACAAGAAAAGAAAAATGCAAAACGCAAGGCTAGAAACATGCCCTCCATCACTCTCACTGTGACCGACCCATTGTTCAGCACAGAGGAATCGCCCTCAGCAAAAAAGCTCAAGGAAAACCTCTACTTGTCTTTTCCTGTAGAGACTGTCCTAACCACAATACAGAATGTACCTGAAGCCAAGAAGAATGGCTTAGAATATCCTCTAACAGAGCCTGATGTGCACTGAAAATCTTTTGGATTGGGACTGATCATCATACGCTAAGTGTATTTGCATAGACTACAGCTTGAAGACCAGTAAGGTGGTCCACAGAGAGCATGTCAAGCAGATAAACTCATGCTCACTTTCTGTTTCAGCACACAAATAATGTAGCAAGATTCAAATATTGTATTTCAGCTTAAGGCGTTCATTGACACTGATGATGGTCTAAGATTGTGCTTATAATTTTACAGAATAGTATTTTTTACAAAGTGAGGTCATTATGTCAGTCTTTCACTGAACTACACACACATGTTTGTTTTGCTTAGGTGACTCATTCCCCAGAAGGCATTTTTATCTGTATTTCCTTTGGATGAGTCAAATGAAGTACAGATTTCAGTATTATCTATAAGAATATTGCATAAATATTAATTATGAAGATTATTATATTCAGTGCTCTCATTATCACAGAAAGTAGTGGTTAGTTGTAGTTTTGCCTAACTTTTTTGTTTTTGTTTCAGATGGTGGGTCTGAATTTGAATAAGACTTTTCTTTACATGTGCTTCATCGTTAATTTTACCTACTCATCCATGTATGTGGAAAGGAAACTGAGTTCCTTATGTCAATTTCAGTTATGTCAGTTATAACCTCATACCTCATAAATGATTTTTGCTCGATTCTGTTTTAAATTGTTATTCAACAATTATCTGTTTTCATTTGTAATAAATTGATTTGTTAATCAGTTATTCAATCAGCTCTGCAGCCAGTGCGATACATCTTGTGCAACCTCCGTTTGCCTTTGAAATAACAGTTGATACGAAGATGCAAGAATGCAGCCACGGATTGCAGCAGATTTCCCAAGAGGGCTAACCTCCGCTTGTTGCTTGTGTCATTGGAACAGCCTGCAAAGTGGCGACATGTCTTTAGTGTGAAGCCGTTTAGTGTTGAAATGCAGTGTTCTCATTTAAAATTGTGTATTCACACATTCATTGTAAAACATTTTTGTCAAATGTATGCTAAAATCTGACAGCTGTGGTTGCTAGAACTTTTTTATTTTTATGCACTGACAATATTATATATGCATTATGGTAGATATTTTGGTGATATTTTAGTTTCTAACTGTAAATGCTGTAAAGTTGTATTGTTAAAACACCAACCTATATTAGCCGTTAAAACCTATTTTTACTGCGCTGATGACAATAGTAGTGATCTAATAGAAATCCATGTGGTGACTAAAGCAGTATTACATTTTTCATTACGTTTCTTAATGCATTCTGGGAATGCACCTTTCCCATAAAATAAAGGGCTATTTAAACTTTTAAAAATAAAATAACCTTTTGAAAAAGAAGTATGTTATGGAAAAATACATTTTAAAAGAATATACTTAAATGCAAACTGAATGTAATGTTTTTGGACAATTGAATGTTAATTCAAATTAAATGAAAATGCATTATAGTTTACATTTATATTAAATGCAATTAGTTGATCTCAAGAGTGTTTATAATTTACACAATTAAGTAGGACTTAAGTACTTTATATATGCTTTCATAATTACTTATATTGTCTTTGGAATGTAGTTTTGGAAGTGTACTGCCAAATGTACTAAAATATAACATTTCTTTTAACACTTGTATTTTATGTATTTGTAATTATACATTTGTAATTTAGTACATTTAAAACATTAACTTTAAATAACACTACAGTTCAAATGATTATTTATTATAGGCTATTAACACATCAAAATAAGAGTACCTTGTTCCTTATATAAACTGTTTTAAAATTAAGTAAAACTTTTAATATGAATTTATTACAAAGTGCATTTATTAAATGTGTATTAAAGTGTTTTAAAGAACCTTCATTAAAGTGTAATCTCTTTAGACTATTTATTTAATTGATGATATATCTTAATATATCTTTAAGATATTGCAAGAGCACACTTAACTACAATATTTCCCCTAAAGGTTGTAAATTGTCTGTCTTTTATATCTTAATCCTATTTGTTTTATAGTTAATGGTAACTTTAAGTTAATAGTATTTTTTTTCTTCACGCGGAGCACGCACCTATCGCCTGAAACGTCTACAGTGATAATGACTGAGAATCATTTTTATGCACGACATTTAGACAATCCAAATTTGTCTGTATTGTTGAAATGAATGTCCTCACGCGCTTTCCCTCACAATATGAAAATACTTGTGTACTTTACCCATGACTTTGATTGGCCAGTTGTCACGGAGGCGGGGCTTCAGTACAGTATTCTTTTCCCTCTTCCTGCCAATGCACCGCACTGGTAAGGAGATGCGGTAGTTGTTGACAGACAATTGTGTGACTAAAATTAGTTTTATCGTCGTACCGGGAATGTTGATTTACAAAGGAAGTAATGTGCTGCTTTTTAGACGGAAAATCTTAGGATTTACATATAGATATTCTGTACTGCCCTAATGAATGAGTCAGTGCCGGGTGTCAAGCCGCGCAGGCCAGCGAATCACGTAACAGACGCAGTACATTGACATAGACTTTGTTTCACGCGCGCTCCTTTTATCAAACCAGACCTGTCAATCTGGTTTCATGCTGTTGTGTTATTTACCTACTCTATAGAAATCAACTCCATATAGAATTTTGCTGTTCACTTTTACCTAGGACAGCAAGTCTGCGTGTTGCAGTGGTGTCGACCTCTTCAACAGGTGTAGGAAAATGAGGGTTGCTGTGATTCTTAGTGGCAACCTGGTTTTCACTCTAGTGGATATTGTGGTCACCACAATCTTGTATGTTCATGGATCAAGTCTTGATATATTTTCAGATGAATTAGAAGATTTTGACATACGCTGCTCAACACTGGACTTGTGGGGAACCGTTCTCATACGGGTCAGTCTTCTTTTTGGGGCCTCTATCGGGGTGTTCTTTAACAGGAATGATGGTCCACGGAGGGTGTCAAACCTGGGGACGCTGGTTGCCCTCATTTGCCTTACCAACATGACTTATGCTCTGGCCAAGTTGTTGATGCTTTCTGAACAGGGAGCTCTAATGTATGACCCCTGGTTCCTCAGTCTGTTCTCATGGACTTGTGCATCAGCAACAGGCATCATGATCTCATGGAATCTGCTGTCACAGACTCCCAATGCTGTGTCTGACAGAGAGGATAGCGAGGAGACGGAGAGGTTGGTGGATGGCATTGAAACAGAAGATGAGTCCAGTGAGAAAAGCAGGAAATCAGGAAAGAGCCTCCCCATTCAGGGGCCACAATCGGCCGGCTGTTGTCGTATTGTAAGAAGGACTCTGGTTTGCTGGCCATTGCTTTCTTCTTTCTTCTCCTCTCTGCTGTGTGTAAGTTCACTCTAAACAGTTTCTCCCAGCCATGACTGAAATATTTTAAGAAATGTAGTAAATTAAGTAAACATGTCATAATTACATGGATATTTCATGAGTTGTCTTGCTAATGATGGCCCAGCAGTCATTCTATGATGAAATATAGTAACAGTACAACTAGGTTGTATACATTGTTATACAATGTTTAGTATGAACTAATAATGAGCAATGCTTTTAATGGACTAAAAGTGAAAAGTGAACGCTTGCTGTAATATTGCAACTGTTTACTGTAAAAAAAAAAAAAAAAAAAGATTAATGATGATACATGATGATGAATGAAACATTGTTCCTATATAAGACCTTAAAGTGTTAACAAACATTTTGAAAGAAGTCTCTAATGCTAATTAAGACAACATTTATTTGATGAAAGTAAAATATGAATATTGTGAAATATTATTACAAATTAAAATAATTATTTTGTATTTTAATATATTTTAAAATGTAATTTATTCCTGTTATGGCAAAGCTGATTTTTCAGCATCACTAGTTTTCAGTGTCACATGATCCTTCAGAAATCATTCTAATATACAGATTTTCGTTTTTATTATTATTATCAATGTTAAAAACAGTTGTACTGCTTGATATTTTTGTGGAAACCGTGATACATTTTTTTCAGGTTTCTTTGGTGAATAGAAAGTTCAATTAACATAATTTGTTTAAAATACTAAATATTTACTTTTGACCAATTAATTTAATGCATCATTGCTCAATAACTGACCACAAACTTTTGAACAGCCGTTTTCATCATATTCACCCCAGCAGTTGTGGGTTTCTAAACGTAACGTTAGATTGCACATCATTGCAATGTTGTTATGTTACAATTGCTCTAATATTTACTCTAGTCATTACATGCTTGTTGTGAATGCCTTGATTTGTCACACTTGTGGTTGCACATCTAGCACATTATATTGTTTAACATATTGTTCTCATCTCTAGTTCTATTCAGCGCAAAGTTAATGTTTTATTTTCCTCTTCATAGGTGAAGCTTTTATACCGTATTACACGGGGCAAGCAATAGATGGCATAGTTATCCAGAAAAGCATGGATCATTTTGCCAAACCAATGATTACTCTTAGTGTGCTGGCTTTGGTCAGGTGAGCAATTCTGGATTTGACTTTTTCCTCAATTACTTGTTTTATAGACAGCACTATAGAGATTTCATGAAACAGAATTACATCCATTTCTTTTTTCTTTTTTCCCTTTTCTGTTTTACATTGTAGTCCATGTTACATGGTGTCCTTTGAAAATGTATCCCTTTTTTGTGTTGTTTTATAGTTCCATAGCCATTGGGTTTCGTGGAGGAGTCTTTTCTGTTACATTTGCCAGGTTGAACATTCGACTCCGGAACCTTCTCTTCAGATCACTAATGCATCAAGATATTGGGTTCTTTGATGCCAACCATACAGGTAATATTATACGTCCAATCATAGCTTTCATCAAATATAGTATACCTTATATTTGTACCGAAAACATATATACTTTTCCAAGAAATGGAAAAAGAGAGGTGAGGCAGCACTTTATTGATATGACTCAAACATTCAGCCTAAACCATTTGACATTGATACTTTAATTTTGCATACCGAATTTCAGTTGGTCTTCTTTGTTACATCTATTTGCATACTGAATTGTGATTGGCCTTGTCTTCTTTGCTTACAACCAGGGCTTGATGTTAACTTTTTTTTGCTCACCACTGTGGCTAGTGATTTTCCAAAATGACTAGCCACTCAGAATTTTCACTGGCCAACATTTTCACATTGATACCACGAAAACTGCCATATAGATAATTTTAATATTTATCTCATAATTTGGCAGTAGGTATATTAGGCTGCTGTCATTTTAAGACCTGACACATGGATCCATTAAACCGTTACATATGGTTTTTCTTTCGGAACTGTTTACGTTCACTAATACTCGCTAAGAACGGCATTTTGACATTGTGTCTATTTGACTGTTTAAGCACAATAAGCAGTGAAAACTAACTCAATTTAGTACTTACTTGAGTCTATATATTATAAAATTCAACCCAGCAAAGTGGCTAGTAGGAGTGACAATGTTACACGCCACTGCTGAAATCCATCCGCATTTAGTAGGTTGGCGGGTGTTAATGCCAAGCCCTGCTTATAACTATTGTGTTGCTTCTTGTGTGCAGCCAACATAAAACAAGATGTGCACTAAATGAGTGTTGTGATGCAGCATTTTATTTACAAAGAAACCTAAAACATAAGCTTACCTATAACATTAATACTATTATTTTACTGCCTTCAAGAAATTCAAATTTAGTGTTGTTTTTAACGTTACTGTATCAAAAGACCAGTGGACCAGTGAAAGACATTCAGTACAGAAGAACACATAAATGATTCAGCTCTCAATGGTTTGCCTTACAGGTGACATTACCTCTAGACTTACCTCAGACACTACTCAAGTGAGTGACCTCATCTCACAAAATGTGAACCTGTTCCTGCGTAGCTTTGTGAAATCTGTGGGCATCTTCATATTCATGTTTGGAATGTCCTGGAAGCTGTCTGTAGTCACCATCATGGGTTTCCCATATATAGCTGTGGTCTCCAAACTATACGGAGAGTATTACAAGGCAAGTTATGCATATGCAAATATTTAGCTTGATAGAAATAATAGAAAGTGGTTAATTGTAGTATATAGTGGCATGCACTGTTTCATTATTCACAAATGCACAATATACTGTATGTATAATACCATTTTGTCATGAACTGATACAAAAGATGTACTCATCCAAAAAGATTAACATTTCACATTTGTGATGTTCAACAGAAATTAACCAAAGAAGTTCAGACAGCTCTGGCTCAGGCCAATAAAGTGGCAGAGGAAACAATATCAGCCATGAGAACAGTGCGAAGTTTTGCTAATGAGGATCAGGAGGGAGACTCATACTACAGCAGACTGCAGGAGATGTTCATTCTTAATAAGAAGCAAGCGGTTGCCTACGCCTGCTTCATGTGGTCAAGCTATGTAGGTATCTTGAAGGTTTAACGAAGCCTTCAGTCTTAGTTTTCACAAAATTCATAGTTATGAAATCTAACACTGCCTTCGCATGCTATCGAAAATTATCGTAACTACGAGTTTACTAGTTAAAAATTAGACATGAACGCCCTTGCAAGTCATATTTACCGCTGGGCGTGTGTAACGGACGTGGGCCAGTAAGTTTTGTGCGTGTAAACCTCACTCCCCTAGCCTCAAGAGGCGCACTAGTGACTGACGCTAGTGACTTTGGTCTTTTTTAGCATCCTTCTTAGCCCGCCTCCCATGCCAGAGACCCTGGTTTGAAACACGCTCAGAGCAGGTCGATTAGGAACGGTTACATTTGGTTTCGTGTCACGGATGGGAGTGAGGTTTAGGGGGATGAGTGTAACGCAGGCCAGTAAGAGCACCAAATGTAACCTAATTTTTGTGTCCTTGTAAACCTCACTCCCTGGCCTCAAGAGGTGCGCAAGCGGCTGCGGTCTTTAGTGTCCTTGTTAGTGTGACTGCCTCCCACGCTGGATGCCCCTTTTCAGAATCTCAACCAGGAGCGGGTTGAGTAAAACCAGTTACATTTGGTGGCATGACCCGGATGGGTGGTGAGTAACGTAGGCCAGTAAGAGCTGTGTGTGTAAACCTCACTACCCTGGCCTCAAGAGGTGCACTAGCAACTGACACTAGCGACTGTGGTCTTTAGTGTCCTTGTTAGCGCACCCGCCTCCCAAGCCGAAGGCCACAAGGGGTTACAACTGGTGCTTTGACCTGGATGGTAGTGAGGTTCAGGGTGGTGAGTGTAAAGTAGGCCAGTAAGAGCTGTGCATATTAACCTCAATCCCCTGGCCTCAAGAGACACATTAGTGACTGACGCTAGCGGCTACGGTCTTTAACATCCTTGTTAGCGCAGGCCTCCCATGCCAGAGACCCCCGGTCGGAGCTGGTCGAGTAGGAGTGAGATTTAGTGCCGTGACCCAGATGGGAGTGAGTGTAATGTAGGCCAGTAAGAGCTGTGTGTGTAAACCTCACTCCCCTGGCCTGAAGATGTGTGCTAGCAACTGAAGCTTGCAGCTGTGGCCTTTAGCGTCTTTGTTAGCGTGCATGCCTCCCACACCGGAGACCCGTTTCGAATCCCACTCGGAGCATGTTGAGTAGGACCGGTTACACATGCCATAAACTTTAAACATGGAAGAGGAGAGAATGATTGCTGATGTGACTGGTAATCTTTATTAGCCTTGTCTTGTCGTTAATGTAGTGCATATTTACAAATATGAATAATCATTTAAAGCGTATTGTATGTTTTATACACAAAATAGCCTGTATTTGACTGAAATTCCAGAATTGTTAGGGTTAGCGCAGTGAATGTTTATATGGTTGTCAATGAATAGGATGCTAAATATAATTTTGGTTTTAATATGATTAGAAGAATAAACCTGTCATCTACTTCAAGAAACTGCAAATACTAGTCTTACAAGTTAATCATCTACTTAAAGACTGGCCGTTACTTTTTTTAAGTCGGTCACATAAAAAGATAGATGCCTAATTTGATCCAAAAAGTAAGAATGATTAGCCATAAATAATTACTAGCTGGACAGACTAGTTCTTAAGACACAGTCTTAACTAGTGGCTATGTTTATGCAATTGGCCATTGGTGTCCTCCATGATTCCTGTTCTTTCCGACAATAAAGCACTTTAATGGACAAGCTTGTAATCACAAATTAAGTGGGAAGGAGAAAATGTCCAATAGCACGTGAAGGCAGCATCATTTCTTTGCCTTTTCTTCTTGTATTCACATTTTCTCTCAAGCTTTGCCACATTTAAAATATTTTAGAAGTTTAATTCAACATTTACACTAGTTCTCAGTCTTTCTTTTTTCTTAATTTCCATCTTTTTTTAGATCTCTGAGCTGGCTTTACAAGTTGCAATCCTGTTTTATGGAGGCCACCTAGTGGTGACAAATCAGATGAGCGGAGGGACCCTTATTTCCTTTGTCATCTACGAGCTGGAGCTTGGAGAGGCCCTGGAGGTATTTTGTTTTTCTTTTAAAATGTACACTTGTGAAACTCATATGATGAATCTGAAACACTCTGGTCTTTTTACAGAGTATATCATCGGTGTACACAGGTCTGATGCAAGGCGTTGGCGCTGCAGAGAAAGTGTTTGAATATATTGACAGGAAACCTAAACATGCCCTTGATGGCCAAGAAGCTCCAGAGACATTTGAAGGCCAGGTGGAATTCAAAAATGTTACATTTGCATATCCAACACGACCAGAGATGGATATATTGAAGGTATTATTTGTTAAAGGACTTTAAGTAGAAGATATTGATTTTATTAGGAAATATCTTGCCATTTAATCTACTAAAAGGAAAGTAAAACACCATGACCTGGTTTCACAGACAGGGCTAAGATTAAGACAGGATTAGGCCTTTTTAATTAGGCAGTTTAATTAGGGCATTTAAGTAGCTTTTATAAACGTACCTTAGAAAAAACTTTACTGGTGTGCATCTTGAGACGAAAATATGGCACTGATATATTTTAAGATTTGTCAAAATTGCATTTTAGTCTGGGACTAGCTTAATAGCCTTGTCTCTGATAAACCGGGGGCATATTTTAACAAGGCATTGTGTGGGAATGCATTTCTATGTAATATTTTGTTGGTTTTGGCCACATAAAATATGTTCTGATTCATTGGCTGTGATAATTTGTGACATGTTGAGCCACATTGTCACATTCAGTGTAAATGGATAAATAGCTTTTTGCTGGAATCCCATTGCAACTAGTTAGAGCACTGTGCAAGGGCTGATTAATATTACTGAATTTGGCTAGACATCTGAATTCAGACTAAACATCTGAATGAGGTGAAGTAGAAATAACCTATGAACTGCAGAATTATTTAGATATTTTATCACCATTGTGCAAGTGTAACAGTAGCTATGGATGACTTCAGTTGGGAGTAGGGATTGAATGCTACTTTTATTAGTTTTATTTTTAAACTGATATGCTAGTGAATCATTAACAGAAGTCCTTGACATGAGAAGAAAACTAAACCCACATTTTCTTTTCAGAATGTATCCTTCAGTCTTCGCCCAGGGCAAGTAACTGCACTAGTAGGGCCCTCTGGTGGTGGAAAAAGCTCATGTGTGTGTTTGCTGGAGAACTTTTATGCCCCTCTGCAAGGCCAAGTGCTAGTGGACGGCCGACCTGTGAACACCTACAAGCACAAATATTATCACTCTAAGGTGGGATATATGCTGAAGTTGATCTGTCATACTGCATTTTGAATGGATACATTATTTTGTAAATACAATTATATAAATAAAATAACAAAAACACAGATTTAGAAAAATAAAAATAAATTATATATATATATATATATATATATATATATATATATATATATATATATATATATATATATATATTATTTTAATTTATTATTAATTTTTTTATTTAGTTCATTTTTGTTATTTTCAATGCACCTTGTCGTACATTCTATGACCATAAGAGGGCAGTAGTTGCTAATAATGCAAATGGTGGTGAAGTGGCCTAACCAAAAGCAAATTAGAGATGTTAGTGCTATGTTTTTGTTTTGTTATTTATAGGTGTCACTGGTGGGTCAGGAGCCTGTTCTGTTTGCCCGCACTGTTCAGATGAATATCTCCTATGGTTTACCTGAAGCTCCTATGGAGTCGGTCATCAGAGCTGCCATTAATGCCAATGCACATGACTTCATAACCGGCCTCTCCAGAGGCTATGACACTGGTTAGTTATTATTATATTATATTATATTATATTATATTATATTAATTATATTATATTATATTATATTAATTATATTGTATTATATTATATTATACTATATTATATTATATCATGGGTATCGGAAGCACACAAAAAATGGAGTAGATGCCATTTACATTGTGCAAAAAGGCAGTCTTGTTTACTTAATGTCTGGTTTGGCCAGACAAAGTTACAGAAGACACTGAATTATTTACAGTGGCAATAGTGTATGGCTAAGACACATGGCAGAATGCGCTGAATTAGAGACATTATCTTATTTGTATTAGAGTCCCACCCACATTCAAATGTTGTATTATATTATATTATACTTGAATATTTATTTTTATATTTTATGAATTTTACATCATATGCATCCTAAAACATATTCAGATTTTACACATTAATTTTCTATATGCATTGCTATAATGACCATAATAGATATTCAAACACGTTTTTGACTTATTTGACACGTGTTTTGTATGCGAGTTTGGCTCATAATTCATCATGCTGCTCTGTCCTCTGTTATAGGGGTTGGAGAGAAGGGCGCTCAGCTGTCTGGTGGGCAAAAACAGAGAGTTGCAATTGCTCGGGCTCTCATCAGAAACCCTCGCATTCTCATTTTGGATGAAGCCACAAGTGCACTAGATTCAGAAAGCGAATACATAGTAAGAGCTGTTGATCTTGAAAGGCTGGGGCTCAAGTGAACATACTTATTTTTAGTCTTGCATTAGACTTCATTCATGTTGCTACTTTGTTTTAGGTTCAGCAGGCTCTGAACAGCTTGATGCGAACGCACACGGTTTTAGTGATTGCCCACAGACTGAGCACAGTGGAGAGAGCAGACAACATCCTGGTGATCGACAAAGGCACTGTGGTGGAGCAGGGCCCTCATGCTGAACTCATGGTCAGAGGAGGCCTCTACTGTAAGCTGGTGCAGAGGCAGATCCTGGGGTCGGAAATAGATGCAGATGGTCACAACCCATCGCCAACCCCACCTCGGGTGCTGAAGGAAGGAGATAAGGGAAGTGAAGAGGACTGTAGTGACACTGAGTATGAAGCACGCTACTAGAAGAAAGTTGACGTGCTTCACATGTTTGTTGGTATGAAGGCTTTAATCTTAGATAGATTTTTTTAATGCAATCTTTTGCATGTCATGCAAAAATTTTGCATGTCAAAGAGTGTTTACTAGACTGTGGCACTGCCTCGAATAAAGCTTTAAGCTATAATACTTGATGTACTGTACATTTGTTTCAAATGTAAATAAATTAGATAATTTAATGTTATTAAAAATAATTATGGAAAATAAAATGAATTGATAGACAGATCATTGTTTTTATTTTTTAAATAAAGGTCCCGTATACTATATCTTTAAAAATTCTGGGTTAAAAACAACCCAAGTTGGGTTGAAAATTGACAAACACAGCAACCCCAACCTGCTGTGTAGTTTTATTTAACTCAACTATTGTTTAATTATTACAGTATTGCTTGCTTAAAATGTACCCAAAGTATGTTGGAAATTTACATTTTTTAAATATGTTTAATGAATAATAATTAAACAATAAACAATAATAATGTTCACCTTTTGATTATTATTGTTGCCTCTAGTAATTATGTGTCTGAATTTTATTTTACAACCTATTTTGGGTTAATTTTAAGCCAGCCATATAGTAATGTTTTACACAATAGTTTGGTTAAATAAAACATTTTACAACCACTGGGTTAAAATGACCCAATTACTGAGTTGCCAATTGGGTTGTTTTGTTTTTAACCCAGCATTTTTAGTGTGTGTATATATATCCATGAATTAATAATTTGTTCTAGTTTTAATTTTTGAAATTTTAGCACTTCAACTTAGACAGACAGACATATACTTACGTATACATACAGACAGACAGATAGATAGATAGATAGATAGATAGATAGATAGATAGATAGATAGATAGATAGATAGATAGATAGATAGATAGATAGATAGATAGATAGATAGATAGGTAGGTAGGTAGGTAGGTAGGTAGACAGACAGACAGACAGACAGACAGACCGACAGACAGACAGACAGACAGACAGACAGACAGACAGACAGACAGACAGACAGACAGACAGACAGATAGATAGATAGATAGATAGATAGATAGATAGATAGATAGATAGATAGATAGATAGATAGATAGATAGATAGATAGATAGATAGATAGATAGATAGAACTCATCTTGCACAAAGACACATCGGAACCTTGGCAAAAGTTTATGAGCATCAAATTTAAGAGGCCTTGCGGTGATGTGCCTGTTGACGTCACGCATCTCCTCCTGTCGTCTTCCGGCTGCAAATAACAGCTTTGCCCAGTCCGACGGCAGAAGACAGAGAGTTCGAAGTGTGAAAGACACACCGCTGTGCCAGACATGGCTGGCTTTGAGAACAAGTTGACTTCTTACACTTTAACTCAGTTAAATGAACTGCTCGAAGATGACGAGAAGCTCAACACATTTATCGACGACTCGGAAGAGGTAAGTTTCTTTTTCTCGTGAAGAAGGTCGCGAAGTTACCGCGGCGAGTTGATTATCTGAACAGCACCATTTTATACAGAGGTGCTGCATCGTAGGCCGTGTTTATTTCTATACTTTTAAAATTCTTACGACGTCATTGCACTTTAGTGTGAACTAGTTCAATTTGAACGTTTCTGCGCGTGATTTCAAGTTGGTTTGTTTTTGACGTCGCGGTCTACGACTAACGTTAAGTGTTATGATGTCATTCGTTTAACAAAATATTTCCATTAAGACAAAAGTGACCTTTTCACAAAAGCAGAAACTGGTCAACCTACCGTATACAATAATGCCCATGAGTTAGGAACATGCATTTCCTCTATACAGTCTCTGTTTTGTTTGTGTATATGACCCATCAGTGATGAAAGTCATTTTCTCGTGATCCTCTTTTTTTATTTTTATTATTACTGGCGTTGGTTTTCACTAGTCATGTTTTTTGTGTGTGTAGCATTTAATTTTTGTATTTTTATGGAAACGACATCGCCTGTAATGCCATGGAAGAAACCCTGTCATAAACTGTCATAGCGCTTGTACATACCATTTTTTATAATGCCAAAACCCTGGTTTGCTGGGCTGAATGAATAATATGAACATTAGAATTTTGGTGTCATAATTGTTATTTTTCCTATTTGTTTTTATTAAAATACCACTACAGAACAGTCCTGGAGTGCATGTTTTACTGTAGCAGCTCAAGGAATACTAATATCCAAGAAATATAAATTATAATGTAATATTTGATGCACAACCATAAATGTTTTCACGTCATACTAAGCACTGCCAGTGCACAGTTGTATCAGTACCAGGTCTCTTACGCGCTGTGTAAGTTCAAAGTTTGCTCACTAGTGTTTGCATATTCTCAATTAGATCGTATTGTGGGCATGTTCACAGCTTTGAGTTGATTTGACCTTCAGGTTCATGGAAAGATATCAACCTTGACTTAGTATGTGTCATGTTTGATCTGGCAACACTGTAACTTGATGCTATAAAAGGTGCTTTTTTTATTTACCAGGCCAAAGAAGTTATTTATAAAGGACTGTCTTAACTATTTATCTATTGCTTTTTTTCAATAAATATATTTGTTAAAACTAAGCATTTTTAAAAATATATTGACTGAGAGAAATGGGTTAGTACTGCATGGTGCTCCAGCCAAATATAGTAACATTTCATATTATGTGGAATGTTATTATCTGCCAAATGAGCACAATGGTTGTGGATTCTTACATGGGTCTAATGTCTTTTAGAAGGCTGTGTAAGTGATGAATACATTTGCAAAGGACTAGCTTTATGTAATCAGCCAAGAGCAATGATTTGCAAGGGGTTGGTGTATTAATGAGATAATTGGTTTCAGTATTATCTGTCACCATTCAATTTTATATAACACATTATTTCAGCTTTTTGTGATGTGTTATGTGACTATATATTTTGGGTGCTTGGTTGGTTTTTTGTTTGTTTTTGTTTTTTTACCCCAATGTAATACGTAGGACATCCTGGCACAGGATGTGTAAAAGCTTAGAAGAACAAATGCTATCTAACCTGCCAGCTGACATAGGCAGTTGTTTGAGAAACATGTGAAATCTGGCACTTCTTCCTGTCATGTACTCTGACACATGATATCTAAACTGAAACTGCAGAAGTGCACCTGTTGAAAAGGGAGGAGTCATGACAATTAAATACTGTTAAATGTTCTTCATGCCAGTCATAGCTGAGTCACCAGAGGTGGTATGTTGCAATAATTTTTTTTTTGTGAGTTTCTTGAAAATGGGATGTGGTTCCTGTAACATTTTTGTGATATGTACAGTTATCCTTTGCCACTGACCCCTTTTATTCCCTCTTTTGGGCCATAATGTTCTGTTGCAGTAGCAAGTACATTGTGATCATCCGGTATTAAGGCAGAGTGACCTAAATATCAAAGGCCAGTTGATTCTAATACATTTCTGCATAAATAATTTTAAGCCTCGCAACTGATTCTCAGTGGTGAATCTCTTTTATAGGCTTGCATATAATCAGGTTGTGTAGTCAAGCATCTAATTTCTAGGATTTGTCTAGATCAGTGGTTCTCAAGATTCTGACAATTAGTGACCTTCCCCAAAAGATTGCTGTGCAACTCCCTGAACCCTTTTGAGATGAATTGAACTATGAACCAGATCCCATTAGGGGTGGGTGATATACAGGTAGACGCGATTAACTGGTAGAAATGTGTCAACCGGTAGAGATTACTGTTATCACGGTTACATGCTAACATGACATTACTGTGTTGTGCTGCAATGTAAGCTTCATTTTTGCATGCATTTTTAATCAATACAAGTCATTTTTAAACTGTTAAAGCTCAATTAGCAGTGAAAGAACTTTTTCGGCATGTGTGAGCACTGTCTGAGAGACACGCAAATGAAGTCACTGCTCATGGAGCGCTAGTTTTTTACCGCCTAATTGGGTCAAATCACACATGTGTCTCAAATGTGCCTGTCTTTGCGAGTATCCTCGTAAACAGTAATTTATGACTAAGGCTACATGTACATTAATCTGGATAGATTTGTGAACCCTCAAAAAAGCTCACTGAGATGATGCATTGCTGCAGACATCATAACGTTATCACACAATTCTTCTGGCAGGATCATTTTATTTAGCAAAATATCTGACCATTTCAAATCACTCACCATTATTATGTTTGGTCTAAAACACAACCCCTTTCATGTTTTGCCACAGGACAGCAAATGCAAGTACATTTTCTGTCATCCTTGCATGACTGTGATATGAAGTGTGCAAAGTAACATATAGCAACTGTGAGAAAGTGAATAGCACATAACTGGCATAACATCTTATTAGTACGATATGCGTCACATGACATGACCACATGATGCATCATCGTCTTCACAGTCTACACTACAATGTGAAAACGGCCGTCTCAGTGTGGACGGAAGGCCAAAACAGAGAGAAAAAGATGCGTTTTCAGACAAAAACATTTTAGGTGGACATGGCCTAAGTGAAGTTGAGAAAGAAAGTGCATATGTACCAGTATATTAGATCAGTGCCTTCAGTCTTAAACTGAGCCTATTGAGCCTATTGAGCTTAATAAACCTGCTGCCTGTGTCATTAATGAAATTAGGAGAAAAAAAATCATTGCTCTTTAACAACTTTAATCAAAATAAATGTATGTTTAATTTTTCTTTTAGGTCGGTTTAATTTGTGCCTTTGTTCTGATGTAGTTTTGTCCTATTTGCTTGTAATTAGTTTCTTCATTCTTATTTTATCACAGATTGTTTGCTTGTCCTCAGTAAACTTGAGTTTTTTCATTAGTTAGGCTAGTATAATATGTAAGATTGAAATTTGCGACAAGAAATTTCTGTGTTATCCAAAATCATAACCTTATTTAAAGCAAAAATAACTATATTTTGATATACCGTATATCGTTATCATGAAATAAAATTAGTCATATCATGATACAATATTTTGGTCATATTGCCCACCCCTAAATTCCATCGCTCACCATCAGTGGCGGGCTTCACTTATGCACTTTTGTGTTAATGGGAGAAAATCCCTGCATCCATGCGTTAATATTTACTGCACTGTAACACCAACAGATGTTCTTACTAAGACTTTTTTAGTAAACTTTACTTAATGTCCAATAATTTGTTGAACTTACTTTAAAAAAATTATTAATCTGAACTATCTGCATGCTGTGCCTTTGTTACTTAGAAAACCCAAGTTAACACTACTTGACTGGTTTGAGTATCATTTTGCCAAACCCCCCAAAAATAAGTGGGCGGGCAAAGTGTGTTTAAGGTAGGGCAGTTTTTAATAGACTTTTCACTAATTTCCTCACCATAATTGTGATTGTGTTCCCTTTGGTTGGGCACTTGTAACTTCATTCCTATTATTGTAATTTTCTTCCTTTATTAATGCAGTATTGCAAAAAGAAATCACAGTTATCTGTTTTCAAAGGAAGTGAAGTAACACATAATTAAATGTTATATACTGTATTATATATAATAAAATTATATTTCATGTCAGATAATGATATTTTTATAATGTCTTGCTATTATTTCTGGAATAACATTTAAATCGGGTTGATATAATCCCTCAATATTGGAGACATCAGCGGTTGACCATGCGTGAGTCACACATTCAGCATACAAAACACAACAATGGTAACAAGGATTTTTTTTATTACATTTATTTATTTATTTATTATTAATAAGACCTTTACAAGTTTATTTGCTGTCATTATTGGGGTTATACTGACAAAAGACAAATGGTAAAATAAAGCCAAAAATAGTAAAAATGAAGCAATTAATTTATTCATGCTGCAATGCACTCTGGGAGAACGCTTCCTCAGACCACAGACAGAATTAAGTTGAGAAAACGGTTTAAAACAATTAACTTAAAAGTTTTGAGGTAATAAGTTTCCATAATTTTTTTGAGTTATTTTAACTTATCCGGGTTTACAGTGTGGGAAACCTTCCAGAAGCTTTAAAGAGCCCCTGTTATGTTGCTTTAAAGGTTCCTAGTTTTGGAGGTCTCATAGACCGGTTTACATGCATCAAAATGCTTTCTTTTTCTCATAGAATACAAATCACCTCAATTTTCAAAGACTTAAATCGTCTGGTCTAAACCCCTCTTTTCCGTGAGCCTGCTCTGCTCTGATTGGTCAGATGGCCTATTCTGTTGTTATTGGTCTTACGATTACAGCAGATGTTGAAAATGAGACGGCTATCATCACTATAACTGAATTTCAGTCTTCCAGTACAAGACAGTTACAATGACTTTGAATTTACCATGTCAATTCGAGGGCAAGTCCAATAATGACACATTGGAAGAACTTATTCAATCCGAACCTCCATCACAAGGGCGGCTTAAGTCGGTGAAAAGTTTTTACTCTGTTTGTATTACGTTAAGATGGTGCAACTGTAATTCCACTACATCAGCATAACAAGTGTATGTCCTTTAACAAACTAATGTGTTTATTTCTAAGGAACATGTGAAAACTGCATCAATAACAGTATCAGTAACGGTGCATACATTAGCTGAGAACAAAACGGGAATCAAAGTTTGCAAAACAACTCTTGCTCCGTCCTTTATCATTACTCATAGTAAGAACGACAGACAATCTGCATTAATTGACATAATTGGAGGTAATAGTGGGTTTGAGGGCGGGTCAAAGTAGACATTGTCTTCATTGGCTGCACATAAACCATAGGCGGGTATTATGCAAGTTTGTTACGCATGAATGTTATGGATGTGTGGCTGGAATTACTGACGACTCATTTCGGCAGTTCAGAAACAACTCTTTGTTTTTGGAAGATAATAACTTTATCGTGTACTTAGATCTTTAAATCTTTGCAGAACAGCATTGACAGCTATATTACACACTGCATGAAAGGTAATAGCTGAAAAATCATAACAGGGTCAAAGGAAGGAACAAATTTCTATTAATTAGTGGTTGGAATCTCTTGGCACCTCATGATTCGACGAGATTACATCTCAGTATGATATGATCATCAATTGCGATGATGATAAAACGATTATCATTCATATACAGGATTCTCACTGTGTGACTATTACTAAATGCCCATAGTTTTGAATTTAAAATGTCAACAATCACATATGGGTGTGGTGTATACAATTATGCATCTTTTTTGGCCGTGTGATGTTTTTGGATTTGATAACTTCGTTTTACCTTTGTACTAATATGAGGGACAAAGCCAATGCTGGAAATTATTTGTGATCATTTAATCTTTGATTTCAGAGGGTTTACAAAATCCTAACAACGGTTATTTGACATTTGAAAAGTTTATATTATTCTGGACCCCACAAACGCATATGCCGCTCTGTCATAGTTTTGAAAGTAAAGTAATGGATGGGTCATAGATGTAACCTTCATTTTTCGCTGCCCACATACCTTGTCATTTATGCTTACCTTGAAATGTATCTTGACAGTTCACTCTGTCACCTGAAGCTGCAACATGATGTTGCGAGAGATTTAAGAACTGTCAAGTGAAAATATTTACTCTTGTTAAAGACTACAGAGACATTGCTACTGTTCTTTTTCCTTTCAAGGCATGATACAATACATTCTCTTTCTATCTTTTTTCTGGTTGTCTTAATTTATGCTACTGTTCAAAAGTTTGTGTTCGGTAAGAAGTCTCTTATACTTGCTCACCAAGGCTGCATTTATTTGATCAAAAATACAGTACAAACTGTTACATTGTGATTTTTAAATTTGAAATAACTTGTCTATTTAAATATATATTAAAGTGTGTTTTATTCCCATAATGGCAAAGCTGAATTTTCAGCATCACTACTCCAGTCTTCAGTTTCACATGATCCTTCAGAAATCATTCTAATATGCTGAATAAGTTCTTAAGAAACATTTCTTTTTATTATCAATGTGGAAAACACTTGTGCTAATAAATACTTTTGTGGAAAAATAACGATGAATGAGAAATGAATGAAATAAAATAATAATAATCTTTTGGATAGTAGTGTATATTTATTTATTTAAATTGATATGTACCCTTGTGTTTTCTCAGATTAAAGGACTACAACAGAACAAGGAGATGACCCTGGCTAGTAACCGTCTTCTGGCTGAGCAGAACCTTAAACTCCAGCCCATGCTTGACCACCAAAAAAATGAACTTACCAGACATTACCGGAACCTACAGGATCTGTTTGAGGACTTTCAGCTGCACAAGTCCACTCTAGGTAAAATACTGGGATTAAAACATAACTTCCTTTGTCTCTGTCTTTCTGTGTATTGTATGTCCTTTACAATTACACAACTTGACTCTTAAGACCAAAGTATACAGTCCCTGACAAAAGTCGTGTCGCTTATCTATTTTGTAGAAACACCTGCTATTAACCTGACTTTTAATTCATCAATTGGTGTTAGAAATAGCTCATATGAAAAGCTAAAACCCTCCCAAATGATGTTTAATGCCCTGAAATAAATTAGTTTCACTGAAAAAAGATTTATCATTTAACTTAAGACAAAAAAAATTAATATCTTGTATGACTTCCATGAGCTTGAAGAACTGCATCCATGCGGTTTGGAAAGGATTCATACAATTTATTGATGAAGTCATCAGGAATAGCAAAGAAAGCAGTCTTGCATGCCTCCCAGAGTTCATCAATATTCATTGGTTTCGTCTTCCATGCTTCCTCTTTCATCCTACCCCACATATGCTAAATAATGTTCATGTCTGGTGACTGTGCTGGCTAATCCTGGAGCATCTTGATCTTCTTCGCCTTGAGGAACTTTGATGTGGAGATGTTAGTATGCGATGGAGCACCATCTTGCTGCAGAATTTGACCTCTTTTATGGTTGGGAATATAAGAGGTAGCTAAGATTTCTTGGTATTTTAGACTATTGATGTTGCCTTCCACCCTGCAGATCTCGCGCACACCCCCATACTGGATGTAACCCCAGACCATGATTTTCTGGGTGAATCTCGGATCCATGCGGGCTCCAGTAGGTCTCCTGCAATATTTGTGGCGACTGTGGTGTAATTCAACAGAAGATTAATCTGAAAAATCCACCTTCTGCCACTTTTCCAGCGTCCATCCTTTTAGCAGACTGTGGGCTTTGGCAAATGCCACACGTTTTTCAATTGTCTTTTGTTCGACCATCTCCATTTGACCATGGAGGCCATTTCGAGACCGAATCCAACAAACTGTTCTGGTTGACACAGGGACTTCAGGTGACCAGGTCTCGTGGAGCTCTGCTGCAGTGGAAAATGGGCTGGCCTTGGATTTTCGAGCCAACAAACAGTCCTCACGAGCAGTTGTCTTGCAGGGTCTGCCTGACCTGGGTTTGTCATAAACGTCTACAGTCTCTTCAAATCTTTTTTTTATCCTCTGTACTTGACACTGAGACACTTTGAAGGTGTCTGCCACATCAGCAGTGGATCTGGTCTTCAGCCTCTTGATAATCAAAACTTTAGTCTCAGGGTGAATCTTAGGCATGTTTGCAGAGGTCTAGTTGCAGTTGATGTGAAGGTCTAGTGTACTGGGGTTCTTTTTATACACACCTGAGATCTAATTGATCCATTATTAGTCACAGGTGAAGCTCATATGACAAGGTGACAACACTTATGTCTTTGCAAAAATTCACTCAATGGGCTTTACCAAGCTGTGAATATTAGAACATTTTGCACTGAAACATTATAACAAAAGCTGTTGGGATTAAAATGAGCCATTTCTTGTAAAAAAAATCTTGATAAGAAATATATTTCAGCGGCACTTCAGGTCAATTTGTACACAAGCGACAAGACTTTTGTCAGGGACTGTACTTCGGCTGTTCGCGCACTGCCCAATTTTTTTAACAGCGTGTTTACAACAGCGCATGCACCAGAGAAGCAGAAGAGTCACAACTATTGTATTGCGCATGTGTCGAACTCGGCCATCTGCGTTAATCCGCAGTTGAGTATACTTTGAAAGCTGTGTGGACACGAATGTATGCAAGACGTGTCCAGATGCAGAAAAAGAAGTATTACCGGGCCTTTACTCGCACACGCCTTGGTCTTTCATTGTATATTGTGGTTAAAATGTCCATTATGTGCCTGGGACTATTTTTACCATATGTAAATTTGAAAAGCGGGAAAGTACATTTCTGATGTGTCCCTCTGGGCTTTAACTCATATTGAACATTTGAACGTCATCTTTTCCAGCTATAAGTGATCTCCTTGAAGGGCTTGTTTTTCAGGTTTTACATGTAATTTTCACAAACTCTTAGTCTCTGTCCATCACTTCCCCCTATATGTCTCTTCCTTGTGGAAAAGGAAGGCAGAACTAAATGATAGCAGATGACTGTCATAGCTGAGAAAGGCTCTGTAACTTTAAAGAGAAAAGGAACTGGCATTCAGCGTCTCTCCACACCCCTCTGCACTGTGTGCTGGTATCATGAATAAAATGCTGTCACTGATTACCCTTTGTGACGCAGAGGTTGCCTAGAAGCTGATTCCAAACAGCATACTAACAGTCGTTTCATTTTACCATCTGTACACCCAGTGTCAGCTGGCTTGGATTGTGACTTATGGTGTATACTGGAACTGAAGTATTGAAGTGTGTTGGAAGCCTTGCCATCTCCCACTCCCTCTAAATTCGGTAGCAACATTTTAGTTTTACAGATTCAACTTAAATTTACAGTAAATAACTGATAAAATGTTAATATACCAACCTATATTGATGTTTTGTACCTTTTGCAATGCACTGACAGCCACCAAAGAAGGTAATGATGAGAGGCACATGACGAATCAAAGGTCAAAGAAACAATATATTAGTATTTATTAGTATAATAAATACTAATATACACTATATTGCCAAAAGTATTGGGAGACCCATCCAAATCATTGAATTCAGGTGTTCCAATCACTTCTATGGCCACAGGTGTATAAAATCAAGCACCTAGGCATGCAGCCTGCTTCTACAAACATTTGTAAAAGAATGGGTTGCTTTTTTAGAAACTCTGTGAATTCAAGCGTGGTACTGTGATAGGTCGATATCTGTTCAATAAGTCCATTTGTAAAATTTCCTCAATACTAAATATTCCACGGTCAACTGTTAGTGGTATAGTGGAACAATTGGGAACTATAGCTCAGCCACAAAGTGGTAGGCAACATAAAATCACAGCGGTGTCAGCGCATTGTGAGGCGCACAGTGCGCAGAAGTCACCAACTTTCTGCAGAGTCAATAGTTACAGACCTCCAGAACTTCATGTGACCTTCAGATTAGCTCAAGAACAGTCCGTAGAGAGCTTCATGGAATGGGTTTCCATGGCCGAGCAGCTGCATCCGAACCTTACATCACCAAGTACAATGCAAAACTTGGGATGCAGTGGTGTAAAGCACATCCATCACTGGACTTTAGAGCAGTGGAGACGTGTTCTCTGAAGTGACAAATCACGCTTCTCTGTCTGGCAATCCGATGGACGAGTCTGGGTTTCCCGGTTGCCAGGAGAACGGTACTTGTCTGACTGCATTGCGCCACGTGTAAAGTTTGGTGGAGAGGGGATTATGGTGTGGGGTTGTTTTTCAGGGGTTGGGCTTGGCCCTTAGTTCCAGTGAAAGGAACTCTTAGAGGATTAGTTCACTTTTAAATAAACTTTTGCTGATAGCCCTTTGAAGTGGCACTGAAACTGTCATTTGGACCTTGAACCGTTTGGGGTCCATTGAGTCTATTATAAGAAGAAAAATCCTGGAATGTTTTCATCAAAAACCTTGATTTATTTTCGACTGAAGAAAGAAAGACATGGACATCTTTGATGACATGGTGCTGAGTAAATTATCAGTAAAAGTTTAATTTAAAAGTGAACTAATCCTTTAATGCTTCACCATACCAAGACATTTTGGACAATTTCATACTCCCAACTTTGTGGGAACAGTTTGGGGATGACCCCTTCCATGGCTGCGCACCAGTGCACAAAGCAAGGTCCACAAAGAAAGGTCCACAAAGACATGTCCATAAAGAACGTAACATAAAGGAGTGAGTTTGGTGTGAAGGAACTTGACTGGCCTGCACAGAGTCCTGACCTCAAGCTGATAGAACACCTTTGGGATGAATTAGAGCGGAGACTGTGAGCCAGGTCTTCTCGTCCAACATCAGTGCAGGACCGCACAAATGTGCTTTCTAGAAGAATGGTCAAAAATTCCCATAAACACACTCCTAAACCTTGTGGAAAACCTTCCCAGAAGAGTTGAAGCTGTTATAACTGCAAAGGGTGGGACAACTCCGTATTAAACCCTATGGATTAAAAATGTAATGTCATTAAAGTTCATGTGCATGTAAAGGCAAGTGTCCAAAAACGTTTATATATAATCCATGTTAAGACATTTTTGTAAAATAAAGTATTGCTAATAAAGTAAATATTGCTGTTTATTGTTATATTGAAACATAAATCAGTAACATTCTTTTTAAATCACCATTACTGTATTGTTAAAAATTAATATAAAACTTCATTTTTTCCTTGTTTTTATTAAATAAATGTATTTATAATTATTATATAATTTATTTTTAAAAATTATATAGGTGTGCGCCGAAATAACTACAGAGAACAGCACTCGATAGTTAAATGATCAATTTGAAAGGAAATAAACAAAGTCTTTTAATTATTTTTTTATAACAGAGCACTGTGCCACTGTCACCTGACTGATACTTATTTTATTTTTGCATTCTCCTTTTTTTCTACTGTTTTAAAATATTTTACCTGTTATTGTTACTTTTTATTTCTTTTTTGTTTTTAATTCCTTCTATGTAAAGCACTTTGAATTACCATTGTGTATGAAATGTTCTTTATAAATAAACTTTGTTTTACCATTTAAATTATTATTATTATTATTATTATTATTACCATTATTATTTGCCAACAGTGGCTGTTTTAATAAAAATTGTCAAAAGGCTACATCACACTGCAGTTTATGGTGCTGTTGGAATTGTTAGAAGAGATTTTAAGTGCTTACACTTTTGGATACAAAATATTTTAAAATAAGGTTAGAATTATGCAAAATGGAAGTACGTGCATGAACGTTTACTGGCAAGTATACAACCGTAAGTTGTGTGTTCTGAGGAAAACGCGTCTCATACTCATTGAACAACACACATCTGACAGTAGGGCAAACTATGTAGGTTTATGATTTAGTTTGAAATACTTAATATTAACTAGATGTGTTCACAACATCAAAGTACATTGATATAATTAGTCCCATCCTAGGAGGACATACTCTTGAGTTTGAAAGTGTGTTCCACAAATATAGAAATGAGATGAGTTTTCCACTGTGAAACGCTTCACTTTTCACTTTCAGCCCCTCACATTAGATGTTTGCCCCCTTTGAGGTCCAGCTCTTTTTTTTTTTTTTGCCATTGAGAAAATAAACATGGTATACTGTCATACAGATGAAGAGAAAGATATGTAGGTTACCCATTTTGATAGGCTGGGGTGGTTGG